>WBMV01004063.1:2056780-2144625 GCA_013396655.1 Campylorhamphus procurvoides
GTCACGTGGGCCGGCCCGCACCGGGGCCGCCGTAAAGAGCCGGGGCCGCCGCCCCCGCCGCCACTTCCCCGCCGGGCGCAGCCAGGGACGCACCCACGGGAGACGGGGCGGCGAGAAGGGGGTGGAATACCCGGGGGGAGGGCAGCCCCGCTCTGCCACGGGGTCCTGCCGGTTTGGTTTATTTCACCTCCCTCCTCGGCGAACTTCGGGTTTTTTTATTTTTAAATTATTATTTTTATTTCCTTGGGATTTCCCTGGATGGTCTGAGCACAGCTCCATGCCCGCCCCGGGCATGCCCGGCTCCTCTCTCGGCCCTCTGCCATGTGAGTACCTGTGCGGGAGGAGCGGGACGGGGCCGAGATGCTCTTGTGGGGCTTGGCGGGTCGAGCCCTCCGCTCGCATGGAGAGGCCTGCTCTTCTTAACAAGAAAATGACAGTGCTGGTGTCTGGGGGACACCGGAGATGCTCCCGATCCTGGACTGCTACCCAGGTCCTTCGGGACTCCGCTCCTGCCTGGCCAGGGCGCCCGAGGGGCAGCGCCGCAGCCGGTCTCCTCCCCTCCAGCAAGGGCTCGAACCGCGCTCCAGGCCCTGGGCTCCGAAAAAAAAAGACGGGAAGGGAAATACTTTTGGGGGAAAAAAAAGATTCNACGGGCACAGGGATACCCAGCGAGCCATAAACGGCCGCTTTCGAGAGCAAATAAATACATCTCCAGCCAGTTGCGTTGCATTATTCCGAGGGAAATAGCTGGCATTCCTGCACCAGTTTATTTTGGAGCTGAAATTTCCCACCCTTCCCGCAGCGTTGGTCCCTGCGGAGCCGAGGCTGGACGGGCTCCCCCGGGCGTCGGAACCGCACCGGCGGGCAGCCCTGGGCTGAGCTGCCGGAGGGCTCCGGGAGCCGAAAAGAGCCCGATCCCGTCAGCAAAGGCCTGCGGGTGGCAAAGTTCTGCCCGCCCGGGGATGGAGCGAGTGGCGGGGGAGACTCTCTGCGGAGGAGAGAAACAGCGACTTCGCGCAAAGGCGCAGTAATGCTCCTAAATTCCCCGGGGACAAATCCCGGTAACGGCGAAATTATTTCCTCTCTGGCCAGTAGCGAAAGAGAGTTAAAACGGCCGAATTAGCCGGGCTAAGCGGGCAGCTGGGACTAAGACCTGCTTTCCCTCTAAAGTCCGTTTCCCGTATCGCACCGACGGGGTACAGCGGGTAAAGGGCTTTTGTGACTGTCGCAAAGGCCAGAGCGGCTCGGCCGGGGGTCTCCGGAGAGGAGGACCATCCCTGCTGCTCCCCGCAGGGAAGAGCAGAGCACCTGAAAGCGGGGCAGCCGGGAGCCCGGCGGCCCCGACGGCACGGTGAGGGACCGGAGGGCTGCTCTCCGGAGTGGCCCAGCGGGGCAAAGCCTCATTAAGCCCCGGGCACGGTCGGACCGAGCAGGCTGCGAGCGGCTTCGCATCCTCGGCGGAGCCCTGGGCCGCTAGAGAAAGTCAGGCGGGCTGGGGGGGAAGGCTGAGACTGCCCTTCCCCGTGAGGATGGGGTTTATGTCACAGCAGAGCCGCAGCGCTCGCTCGGAGCAGAAAACCTCCCGCTCTCATCCTCTGCCACCGAACTCCCGTCGGGAAGTTTTCGGTGCGTTCCTCAGCATCTACCGGCGGCCTGGGGCGGGGTGACATCGCCTCCAGACGGGGTGTCTCACCGAACCCCAAAAAACCCAGCGGGGCCCGCAAAGGCTGGAGCCATCCCCTCCACCTCTCCCCGGGGACGGGCCGACACCTCCAGCCCTGCGGAGGGGGCGTCCANTTTGGTTTATTTCACCTCCCTCCTCGGCGAACTTCGGGTTTTTTTATTTTTAAATTATTATTTTTATTTCCTTGGGATTTCCCTGGATGGTCTGAGCACAGCTCCATGCCCGCCCCGGGCATGCCCGGCTCCTCTCTCGGCCCTCTGCCATGTGAGTACCTGTGCGGGAGGAGCGGGACGGGGCCGAGATGCTCTTGTGGGGCTTGGCGGGTCGAGCCCTCCGCTCGCATGGAGAGGCCTGCTCTTCTTAACAAGAAAATGACAGTGCTGGTGTCTGGGGGACACCGGAGATGCTCCCGATCCTGGACTGCTACCCAGGTCCTTCGGGACTCCGCTCCTGCCTGGCCAGGGCGCCCGAGGGGCAGCGCCGCAGCCGGTCTCCTCCCCTCCAGCAAGGGCTCGAACCGCGCTCCAGGCCCTGGGCTCCGAAAAAAAAAGACGGGAAGGGAAATACTTTTGGGGGAAAAAAAAGATTCAATTGTTAGAGTGTTTTTCCGGCTCCTTGGAAGTGCCCAGGCGGGCCGGGGAAGGTGTTGGCAGGGTCGTTGCCCGTTCCCAGAAGGTTATTTCTCACCGTGGCTCAGAGGAAAGTTTAAAGAGGAAAAAATAATATTTTTTAAAAATACAAAATTCAGCCCTTGCTTGAGGCAGGGAAGAGGCGTTTTCGGTTCGGGAAAGGCCGTCGGGTTCCTGATGTGTGCGGGGTCTCAGCAAGCTGCTCTCGGTTCTCCCTTCAGGTTCCTCTGAGTGAGCCCCTCGGCACCGCCGGGCCGCAGCCGGACGGGCCCTGAGCAGCCACCGCCGCCGCCGAGGACGGAACATGTATCAGGGTCTGGCCCTCGCCCCCAACCATGGCCAGTCGGCTTATTCCCACGACTCCAGCAACTTCCTCCACTCGTCGGCCGGCTCGCCCGTCTACGTGCCCACCACCCGGGTGCCCTCCGTCCTCCAGACGCTGCCCTACCTGCAAGGCTGCGAGCCGCACCAGAGCCACCTCGGCAACCCCGCGGGCTGGGGGCAGAGCAGTGGCGATGCCACCGCTTTCAACGCCGGCAGCCCCCACCCGCCGTCGGGCTTCTCGTACTCGCACAGCCCGCCGGGCAGCAGCCCCACGGGCCGCGACGGCGCCTACCAGGGGCCCCTGCTGCTGGGCGGCGGGGGCCGGGAGCAGTACGGCAACGCCTTGGTGCGCTCCGTTAACGGGTCCTACTCCAGCCCCTACCCCGCCTACGTGACCCCCGAGATTCCGCCTTCCTGGACGGCCGGACACTTTGAGAGCAGCGTGCTGCACAGCCTGCAGACGAGGCAGGCGGCCTTGCCCGGCCGCAGGTCCACCTTCGGTAGGTCGCCACAGCCCCTCACCGACGTGTCGGGGCCCCGAGTCGCTGCCCGGCTCTCGGCGCTGGGTAGGAGTGAACGCCATCCCCATCTCCATCCCCGTCCTCATCCCCCCGACGTGCCCGTGGCCCGGCCGCGGGCTGAGGTGTCCCACTGGCATCCCCGACAGGAGAGGAGATGATTTTATGGAGGGATGAAGAGATGGTCCGGGAACGGGGTGTGTGCGGCTGACCCTGGATAGAGATGAGATGTGTGTGCGAGGGGTGCGTGTGTGACAAGGCAAAGACCACGTTTCAAAGCAGAGCAATTCCCCCGGAGGAAAGAGGAGCAGAGGCCGTTCAAACCCTTCTCCCCCACCCCACCATCACCCCCGCGGTATCCTCTTCCCACAATATCGACTTTGTGCCTGTGCTTCAATACTTACCCTTGTGTTTAAATTAGCGGGGCAGATTTATAGCTCCCTCCCTTTTAAGTAATTTATTGTGGTAAATTAGTTTATATGTGAACAGACTCTCGGTCTCCTCATTCACCTTCACCCAAAACAGGTCCGCAGCTGCATTGCTCTGCGGCCTTTGGGGAGACACCAAAACGCGCTCAGGCGTTGAACAATAAACTCCACTTCAATTCCTTTGCGTCCACACCGAGAGTCCTTTTAAACCAAGCTCTGAGCAAATAAAGTTTTGGGCTTGATTTAACAGGACTCTTCGTGCGCAGGGTTTATAACCCCGGGGACACTTCACCATCCTCCTCCGGTTGTGGTTTGCAAAGTCCTTTAGAAGCCACTTCAAGATCTCAGTCGCGTTATCATCTTTACTGCGGTGAACCGAATTATCTTATCTTCACCCCAAGAACAAAGTTAAAGCAGGGAAGCAGCCCCCTCCCCACCGCGCTGTCTCCCTGGCTCGGCTTTTCCTCCCACGCCGGAGGTGCTGGGCAGCGGTTTATTTCCAGGATTTTCTCCTTGTCTGGGAAAATCCGTTGCGTTGTGAGAGAAGGGACCGTCCTGCCGGAGGTGATGCCTCAGAAATCTCTTCTGCTGTTTGAATGCGGTGTTTTAGGATCCGGGATAGCGGCCGTCGTCCTCTCTCTGCCGTTTATTTTTGCTCTTCAATAGTGTAAACTATTCTTAAGTAGCCTAAATTATTCTTTTATTGTTATTTATTTAATGAATTATTGCAAATATTTTGGCTTTTAATGTTTCATTTTTATTTTACATTTTCCCTTTTTTAAGTTTTGTTCTTTTTCCTTTTTTCTTTCCTTTGGATCATTATTAATACGATCAAAGATTTAATTAAAAAAAATTTAAAGCATATTTTTCTTCAGAAGTAACAGTTCAGGCAGAGGAAGTTATTTAAAATTAAAAAGAAGAGAAAGAGAGGAAGAAAAAGCAGTAGGAGGAAAGAGACCGACTCTCGATTGAGGGGTCTCCGGTTTCGGTCAGGACTGCCCGGTTGCCGCGGGGCAGGGACGGACCGCGGACGGTCTCGGAGTGGCTCTGCTGTTTCTTCCCGGGACTTTTTTCTTCTTTTAAAGGGGAAACAAAAAGTGAGGAAGAGCCTCGCTAGCATGCGTTGGGGTGATCCTATCCCGGGGAACCCCGCTTGCCCCGCGGCTGCCAGCCCGGCATCGCTCCACGGGCAGCTCCGAGCCTTCCCCGGCCCGGCCGTCCCCCCGGCCAGCGGTTTCATGACTTTCGCGATAGAAATCAAGAAAACCGTCCTGTTTCCCCCCCAATCCCATGTATTTTTGCATCCCGGGATAACATCGCATTCTCCTGCTGGTAGGGTCTCTGCCCCTTCCGATTCCAGGGAGACCCCAGTCGCGTTCAGCCCTTTGGGGTCTTATGGGAAAGAGATGGAGGAATATGCTGTCTTTGAGCAAAATACTAAAAGATTAAAGTATGGAGGGAATAAAAGGGTTTGGTTCATACTTAATAGGGTGACGGGAAACTGTCTCCGGAGCGGGATTGCCCCTAGTATTGGAGCACAGAGGATTAGAGGCTCTCTCCCACAGAGCTCCCCTGGCCAGCCCTGTGCGGTGGGGTTTGGGGTTGGCTCCTGACCCTTATGCCGTGGGTGTCTCTTCCAGAGTACCTCGAGGAGTTCCCCGGGGACGGCCGGGAATGTGTAAACTGCGGAGCCATGTCCACACCGCTCTGGAGGAAGGACGGCACCGGGCACTACCTGTGCAACGCCTGCGGGCTCTACCACAAAATGAACGGCATCAACCGGCCGCTCAAGCCGCAGAAGAGGCTGGTAAGAGGGGGAAACACCCCCGGGATCCACTGCTGTGCCCGGGGATGGCTGAGGGCAGGGGCAAGGGGGCTGTCGCAGTGCCCGTGCTGTTAGGGTCTCTGTTCCTGTGTTAGGGTCTTCCCACAAGTCAATTACCGTCAACACCGGCAGGAGATTCTTCTTGTGGTGTGGAACCGGCTGGGATCGGTGGGAAAGGACTGAAGCCACAGGGTTTGGTGCCCCGGCATGACTGCTGGGCAGTGGAGACGGGGCCGCAGGGACTGAAGGGGTTCTGGGGCTCCACAGAGGGTCTGCGCCAGAGCCCAGTGGGGACAATCAGCCCCTCAAGTGGTCGAGACTCTGTGGGCTTCCCCTGGCACCATTCCTGTAGTGGATGCATTGCTTTTTATTCTGTAATAACTATCATTATTATTTCCTAGTTCTTCCTAGGCACGGTAGTTGAAGAGAAGGCAGGGCTGATCCTGAGCTGGCACAGCAGGTTTGTGGCTGCTTGCCATGGGAGCAGGATGGGGACCAGTTCACTGCTGCGTTCACCCACCTGTCTAAGGAGAAAATTTGGGGTTTGGTAGTTCCCAGTTTCCCTTCAGGTTAAAGCATTTGTTTTCCACACAGTGTAGTATTGGGCTTCCTCCAACTGGGATCCCATGGAGAGAGAAGTGCCTCTTTCCTTCTTTTTTTCTTTTGCGGAGTCGCTTTGGGATGTTTAAATTTGGTAGTAACAGTTTTGGTTTTAGAGGCTGTCATCAGCAGCCGTCATTAAAAACAGGATGTTTGTTGGAGCCATGCTGGGGAACAGCTGGGGGCTCCTTGGGCTTTCACTCAGGGTGTATCCCTGCAGTTATTTTTTTGCATTGCAAAACAAGTTATTAGTAATAACCCAACAGTGACAAGTTTCTGTGCAAGAAAACCATAAAGAAAAAAAAGTTGAGCTTGAGCAAGATGTTTCATTCTCATTCCAATCCCGGAGACACAGATCTGGATTTGTGAAATGAAGTGAGTAGTAGCTCCATTGAAAATCATCCTGTTTGGTTCATTACATGAAAATCAAGGCCTTTCTGTGGAACATTTAGCATTATCTGACAGGATTTGCCTGTCTCTCCAAAGTATTCCTGTCTCTTTTCATGTGCTGACATTAAATCTGCATCCCCAGTCGCTGCTGTGCCACAAATCTCAGAGTTATACCAGTGATTTCTTCCGAGCAAACGCAATTTGTGCATAGAATGAGGTGCAGATCAGTTTAAATTCAACTCCATATTTTGGAATGGCATCCAGATATGTCACTGGGTGAATTTCTAGGGGAAAGGAGACAGCCTGCATTGCCTGCACCCTGCCCGAGCCCCATCCATAGCATCCATCAGTGCTTTTCACCACATATTTGTTGGCAAGCATTTCCACAAAATGTTCTGGTAGAAAATGCTTGTTAGCAGAATTAAGGCTATTTCCCAGGGATGAGAGAATCTAGCTGGGAATTATCAAAGTACTTCAAATCTTTTTTATTATTGTTATTTTGGCAATCAATACAATAATGTTAAAGCTCAAAGAGCTGATTTTTGTCCAGTGGAAGCATTTTTCTAGGGTTGAAATATTTGAGGTTTGTTTTATGGGTTAGAAAAGAGGCTGCAATTTTGACTTTCCATCCTGACTTTGGAATGAAACATTTTGAGATCTTGGGTTTTCCCCAGGGCTTTGAAATGCCATGTTGCAGCAAGTTCTGCATCATTGGAAGAAGAATCTATTGATGATGGACAGGAGGGTTCCAGGTGAACTGTGCAACCCACCACCAAGGGAACAGCCTGCACCCCTGTGGCTTGGGATGTTTATTTCCCCAAACAATTTCCATGGAAGGGGTTAGCTGTCTTCCCTGCTCATACCTTCACCTGCGAGGGCTGGGTGAGAGCAGACCAGTGAACACAGGGACATGCCAAGGCTATAGGAATGACGAAATTGGCTTTCACAGCGCAGTGAAACACAGACAGGGGAAGGAAAAATGGTTGCTTTTGTCCTTTACGTTACGACCTTTGTTCTGTACGTAGACACTGCATTGAGAGTTATTCTGACTTCTGTTTCACAAAGCAAAGTCCCCCAGAGAGAACACGACGTGGCCCAGATAACACTGCGGGAATGACGTCCTGCGGTTCGGCAGCGTTCAGCCTGCTCCTGCGTGGGAGAGGGCAAGCAGCAGGAGTGTAGTTTCTACTTCATTTTTTGTTTCTTTTTTTGAGATAAGGGCAACAGGGACAGACATTCTACTACAGCCTGTGTCTGGATGCAAAGCACTGTGGCTTTTGGCAGAAAGGGTTTATCTTAGAGGACGATGGAGGCAGCGCTTTATTTTAAGCAGCTCCTCTTCTAGGTGAAGTTTCTTGGTGCATTTCACAAGATGATACTTTAGACCCAGTGTGAAAACACAGGTCACTCTTGCCACCAGGAACATCTGGGGAAGGTGGATGGCTCCATCCCACTCTTGCAGTTCCCCCTTATTTCAAGATCTGCTCTGCATGGTACAGCATGAGGGGCAGATGCAGCAGCATCCTGTGCTCAGCAGCGCCCACACCACCCTGAGCTGAAGGACTAACCTGGAGTTGAGTTTTTCTGGCTTGGCTGAGGGAGAATTTTTCTCAGCCTTGGTTCAGGAGGTTTCAGTTTGTCTTTTTGTACAGTTTGCAATGCACAGTGTGTTTGGTGACACTTTTGGAGAAGGTGGGAATAGGACTGGTCATGGCCCTGGGACAAGCTAATAGGACCTTAGAGTCACATGGTGCTCATGGTGTGTGCCTTGGATTTCTCCTGCCTTTCAGTTCCTGGTGTTCCCTCATCCTTCAAGGTGCAGGTTTGCCCAGAGCCTTAGTAACAAAGGCAGATCTCAGAGGGTGCTGCTGCCTTTGGTTCTGAGCCTCAGATCTGCCCACTTTCAGGAGCTGAGCTCAGATATCTCAGCACATTTTGCTACAACCTCTTCCCTGTAAACAACAGGCCCCCTCAATCCTGGAAAAAGGGACAGAGAAGCACTGATCAAATCTGAGGGTTTGGTGTCGTTTTTCCTATGGAACCCTGTGGCTTCTTTTCCACCTTTGAAAAGTGAAACAAAGTCTCTGATGGCTTGGTCTCCCTTGGAAGGACCTGCCTTGCTGGCTCTGAATTTTTTGGGCTCTCCAAGCAGCACTTACACGTTCAATAGGCACCAACTCACCGTTCCTTGAGCTTATCAGCAGCACTTGGCTGTCAAGTCCGGTCAGTGAAGAGTTTTTGTTTGAGTGTATGCTGCATTTGTATAAATAAACACTGAGCACAATGTTGAAGTCAACAACTTCCTAGACAAGGTCAGAATGGTACAAAGGCTGCGGGGTGGAGGCAGACAGAAATGCATTTTCTTTCAGGAGAATTGCTGGGAAACCAGCAATAATGAATTGTGCCCTTGTCCTTCAGTGAGCAACAGTAGCCTTGACTGTCTCTTTCTTGCTAAGCTGGCAGGTTCTGATACAGGGGCAGGTTCTCCTGGGCGTTTCAGATTAAAATTTTAATATTTGGTGGTGAAAGATGGTTTCTTGTCTCCCTGACTGTGCAAGGAGTCAATCTGCAGGAGATACGGAAGGCACATGCCACTGCCCCAACAGGAGCCTATGACAGTGAGGGCAGGGTGGGCCAAGCTCTAGCAGGGTTGGCATTCCCTTTGGGCCACCAGAGCCACAGGTCTCATTGCCACCTCACCTGCAAGTTGTAGACAAGGTGTTGTGTGAAATAGGGACTGTGTGTCCCTCCCTCCTAGGGACCAGCGGTGGCCCAGAAATTTTGGGGCTTTCCAAAAGCCTTGCACTGACGTCCTCCCATCCACAGGCGATGACAGATTGCACCAGGAAGAGTTGTCCCATGGCTGAGTGCCTCCAAATTCCCCTCTGTACCCATAGTAGGAGCTGGAGCGCAGAGCCCTTGCATCCATCAGGTGCTCAGCACCTCCCTCTGCTCCCATCAGTTGCAGGGACTAGCGGCACAGCCTCAGCAGCTGAAAGGCTGTAGCTGCTCCAAGATCTTGCTGTTACACCACATCCCATATTAGGGACAAGGTTTGCTGTCTCTGTGCCAGGCTTGTCAGCTCACACCCCAATGTATTGTTATTTTTGCCTGGTTATTTTTTGAAAGCTAAATAATTTCCAAAGCAATACCATTATTTGCCAGTAGCTGCTGAGACCTCTTTGCTGAGCAACGAGTGAATCAACCCCTGGGCATGTCACTTGTGCATCTTGAAACTCAGAGCTGATCTTTATTTGACTGCTAACCTTGTAAAAACATTTCATTTTCATTCATACTCTTCCCACCTCATTTGTTATATTGCGCAGTCAGGATATCGAGCAATAATGGAAAAATAAACAAACAGGGAGTTCTTTATTGCTTGCATCACCTATCGTCTGCCTTTGAGTGGATTCAAAGTGATTTTTCTCAAGGCTGAAGAACATATTTAAACACCTGAATGTGGAGAGCCTGAGATATTACTTATGCCACAGATATACTTAGCGAGGTCTTTTATTAGAATAGTTTCAATACCTAGTGTTAAAAGACTTTCAAATGAAATGTCTATTGAGCTGACAAGTCTGTATAAAGAGAGATGTGAACTTCCCAGTGGCTTGGAGGAAAGTTGTCAGAAATGAGTTTGCTGCTTTTGCCAGAACACTTTCTTTCACCATTTGGAATTATTAGTATTTCAGAGCCAGCAATCACTGCACTCACAAAATATGTCATTAATTAATGTCTGCAGGGTGTTTCTGCAGCCTGTAAGAGAAGAGATTATTTGTGAGATGTGAAGAATAATCTCCCTGGTGTCACTGTGGACCAGTTCAGCTTGGTTCTGCTTAGTTCAGCCAATTGATTCCACTTGTCTTAAACCAGAGATTAATTGGGATGTTGCTAACTTTAGTAGCAGTTTTGAGTGCAGAAAAACAGAAGAGCTCGTGTAGAGCATGAAGAGTTTTCTTCATGCATTTAAAGCCCAGCTATATTTTCCATCTCTTTCTCCATCTGAGTGGGTCTCCTGCAGGGAAATTCTCTGTGCTCTGAGTTCTGATCACTTCCAGCAGATTTGCTGGAAGTTTGTGAAATGAGTTGCAAGGATATTTGCCATGTTTATCGATCTCTATAACAAAAACCCACTTGAAAATTAGAGTGATCTCATTTGAATGTAATTTCTTTGATCTGAATTTGGCTACCCATGCGTGTTTCACATTTTCCAAGAAAATGGTGTAATTGGAGATTTTATTTTTATATGAAAGGAAACTTCCCAATTCATCATTCTTATGTGTGCACTCGTGTTTGTTTGCTTGTTTTTAAGTCTTCATCTAGACGTGCTGGCCTATGTTGCACTAACTGCCACACAACCAACACCACCCTCTGGAGAAGGAACGCTGAAGGGGAGCCTGTCTGCAACGCCTGCGGGTTGTACATGAAGCTCCACGGGGTAAGGCACATGACCCCACTGGGAGGGACCATTTGGGGTTTGGGATCACTGCCCTGCAGCTCTAGGAGAACAGGTGTGGAGGGACCAGCCTCTAGATTGGACCCAGAGGAGCTGTAACCCAGTCCTGACTCCTTGAAGAGCTAAAAGCTCAATCTACTGGGGTTCTCCAGAATAAGGCTAAGGGGGTACTGCAACACCTGGGGTGCCCAAAGAAACTGTGGATGTCCCATCCCTGGAAGTGTTCAAGGCCAGGTTGGATGGGGCTTGGAGCACCCTGGTCTAGTGGAATGGTGTCCCTGTCCATGGCATGGGGGTTGGAACTAACTGGCCAACTCAAACCATCGTAGGATTCTATGGAAAAGAAAGCTTACCAGGCTCCAGTGGCTGGAGGCCCAGACTGAGATAAAGAGTGTGTTTTCTTTACATGTGCTAATTGAGAATGTGTGAAGGATCCTAAAGAGCCCAAAAGGAGGTTGGCTGATGATGTTTATCTGCAGAGGATGGGAACTGTTGATAATGTGTACATGAGCAGAAGAGGAGACTCCATCCTTCTACACAGGCTTGAAGTCTCTTTACCCCATGACTGTTTCCTCTGAGCCATATAGGCTGTTGGTGTGTCAGTGTAATTTAATAGGGCCCTGTCATAAAGGTCACTAATAAATCAGGAAAAGAAAAATAGGAAATAAAGGAAAAAAACAAAATTTGTGGGAAAGCCTTAGCTGTTAGCCTTATACATCTTCCAGCCAAGGCCTGTTGCAGAGAAAAATAGCACTTAGTGAAGGACAAGGACTTTAGGTGCTTTGCATGAGCTACAGCTCATAATTAGGAGAGCAACATGTGTGTGGGAAGGAGCTGAGTAAAATACAATATTAATGATTCCAAACTTTGTGAATGTCAAGGTACCACGACCTCTGGCCATGAAAAAGGAAAGCATCCAGACGAGGAAAAGGAAGCCTAAAAACATTACCAAAGGCAAAGCCTCAACAGGTACAGTGCTGTTACGATCCATCCTGAGGGCTTGGAGCACAGTTCACCGCAATATTTCTTCTGCAAGAAATATGATAATTATAAAATAATATTGTGATTTGGTTTCCCTGATGATTGCTTTAGATCTAGGGCCTGTATTTATGCATAGATCTCGTGTGAAAGGAGGATGCTGGGTGGGGAATCTCAGTCCAGTCATATTCCTGTGGGGTTCCTGTGTGGTTACGCAGCTCCAGTCCAGCAATGCTGATGTTGAAACAGATTTGGGCTAAACTGAGTTATGGGAAAAAACAAGGGTAGGAATGGCATATTAAAGGCTTGAGGGGAAGGTGTCATGATGCATTCAACATTAGCCCATCCATCCTGTACCAGGAACTAGCACTGCCAGACTGTGAAACTGTTCCCTCCTCCTCCATCAGAATCTTGGCAGCCAAATACAAAGACTTACACTGACAGAGATTTGGTAGAGAGAAACCAGTGGAGTCGTGCCACGAGATGTGATTGTTGCTATTAAAATATAAATTTCTCATCGTCCCGCACCAATTTATCTTCCAGGATCTACGACTTCAGCCACTAACTCCCCTTCCTCCATTACCAACTCAGACAGCACGGTCACTTTAAAGTCAGAGCCCAGCACAACCTCGCAGTATCCCGGACAAACCATCGTGTCAGTGTCCCAGGTAAGGCACAGGGACCTGTAGCTGTCTCCTGCTGGAGTGGATGATCCACACACCTCCATAGCCACCAACCTGGGGGGTCTTGATGAGGTCAATTAGATCATTTCTGCCTCAGACTGAGGAAAGCAGGGAGTGTGAGCCAAGATGCAGTGGGCCAGGAAGAGCTGCAGCCTGTTGGCTCTTCATCAGATCTCTCACCTTGCAGAGTGGAACAGGGAGGTCCAAGCCCTGCTGCAGCAGAGGGAATAGATGGTGAAAAAGCTTCAGTGCAAAGCAAGGTGAAATTCCATCTCCTGCCATGAAATCCTAGAAGTTACAACCCTGTTGAGTTGGTGGGATCAGCCCAGGGTAGAAACCTCTGTTGCTCCCAAGAAAAGGCTCCCTTGGCATACATTCTCTGTGCTTTATAGCCCTGAGGGGCTCAGTGACCACAGAGCTGTAATGCTGTCAGAGGCCCCACATTGCTTGGGCCCCGAGCTTTCCTCTGGGGATCGTTGCTATTTCATCTTGATGGAGGAAAAAATAAGTCTAAGTCAACCCACACATCACAATTTTGTGACCCAACACCATCTTTATGCTGAGTCCAAGTCTTCCCTGCACTGGACACATGTGCATGGAGGGAAAGCTCAGCCCCAGTACCCAAGTGCCTGATGCAGCACCAGTTACACCATATGAGATAGAGGGTTTTTGCTTGAAACCAGGAAATTTGGCTTGTGCTGTGCTCTGAAAAAATACACACACACCTAGAGATCTCCAAACTAGGCATATTTAATCAATAAGTGCAGATGGGCCCTGAGGTGTCTCCTCCCTGCCTGGTCATTGTGCTTGCTTGGAATGGAACACCCTTCCTGCCCAGCTCCAGGCTGCTCCAAAGGGCAGCTGTAGCATCAGGGATCACCCACCCTATTCATAACCCATCCTCGTCCTACCACTGTGTTATACAGGGGACCAAGTGACCAGTTGGCTAATAACAGGCTTTCTAATGCCTTTCTGCTTCCCTCCCGGGGCAGGCACAGAGCCAGTCGGATGAGGCGCTGGCCGGCGGCCACGGCGAGTTCAAATTCGAGCCCGAGGACTACACCTTCTCCCCCACCACCATGGCCCCACAGCCTGGGCTGAGTGTGCCGCTCCGACAGGACTCCTGGTGTGCCCTGGCACTTGCCTAGAAATCTTCAGCTTCCAGCAGAAAGCCTCGGGACCAATGTTTTCGGCTGGCCCCGCAAGCGGCTGACGGGCAGGAGGACGGGCTGGCACAGCATCTCAGCACTGCAGGGTGTCCCACAGCCACAGGACAGGTTTCTCCTGGAGGATGTCTGTGGAAAATGCTGGATGGGGCTGGAATGGTCCAGCTGTGGCACCAGCTCCCCAGAAAGCTCATCCTTCCCTGGAGCGACCCCAGGCTGCCTCCCCAAGGCTGGAATCCCCGGGGCCACTTCCATTTTCCTGGGGAAAGCCTTTCTCCTCTGAGATGAAACCAGCAAATAAATGCATCCCAGAATCTATGTTTATTCACAGTGATTTCTCCCTCCTATGTCTCCTCTGTGTGCAATTTATTCCACTTTCCAATAAAGACTGTAATAACGTGGCACCAAATAACTTAATTTTATTAAAATGTAAACTATGTGGCCTGCCTTATGTTTTATTGGCCACAACAGGAAGAAAAGAGGAAAAAAAATTAAAAAAAAAACACAATGGTTGTTTTAAACATTTACTGTTTTATATTAAAAACTATCATCTCTATAGAGTGTTAGCTTCTGAAGCGTTTAGCATATCAACACTGAGCTGATGAGTCATACGTGAAATAAACACACTGCTCTTCCCTTTCCAGCTCCAAACAAAGAGGTTTTCATTATTATTTTAGGCAAACGACATGACAAAAATGGTCAAAACCTCCCAATAATAAAAGAATACCAAAATGCTGTTTTCTCTTTTGTATTTCCTCACTGGTTTTGATATTGTCAACTCTGAGAATTAGAAAATCAGAAGTTAGTCCTGCAAAACTTAAGAAAATGGTTTGAAGGATTGAAAAATAAAGGATGTGTTGGAGGTGTATTTGTTTGCATCCAGTTTTGGGGATGTTTTGAGTGGAGAGTTTCCAGCTTTCAGCCATGCAGAGCAGATTACTTTTTAATTATTTTAGTGAAAACCAAGTAGAAAACAACTTCTTAGAGCTGAGCTGTAGAAAAAGTTCTTCAGTGATGCAAAACACACATCCCATTTTTAAAAGCTGGCAACAGCATGTTTCTACAGCTTCTTGGAGGGGGGCAGTGGGGAGATATGCTCTGCTGGGACATGCAAGGGGCTCCTGGAAGTCCTGAGGAACCTGGGGGTGAAGAGAAGACCACAATGAGGAGGGGAGATGGGTGGGAAATGAAGGGGGAGCAAGGTCATGAAGTTACTTATGGCCTACTTTATTTGTTATTTCTAAATAAAATCCCCAGCCTGGCTGGACAGCTATTTATGGCCAGGAAACTGTCAAGTAATAGTTCCTTAATATAGAAGTTGACCTGTCCAGGGCTTCCTGGAGCAACTCTTCCTCTTGTCAGAAGAGATGGATCACTTGATTTTTATTATAAACAACAAGCTAAAGATGATCAGGGAGAGTGAATCTGACATCAAGTCACAACTCAGCTGAGATGGAAGATGATGGTTTCCACCATGCAACCCTTGCTGGAGGAAGGGAGATGCTCCAGGCACTGGGGAGCACCGGTCCCCTCCAGTGCTGCCATAAGTCATCAGCTGGTCCCTCAACGTAGCCCTGTGCAGGCATGGCAGGGTTCAAGCCACCCTTTTATTAAAGCCCATGAATGAAAACTCTTTGGAGGAGGATTTCTTGTGCCTCCAGAGCTTCATTAGCATTTTTTATGATGCAAAGCTCCAGGGCTGGGGCAAAGGCTGTCAGAGTGGCATCGCTCCAGCACCAGGCTCAACACTGGCACACCATGTTTGCATGGCCAGGCTCTAACCACGAATCCACATCCCCACCGTTTGTTTTTCCACTCCCTGGCCTGCCAACATCCGCAGCAGAGCCAGGCACAGCCATGCAGCAGATAAGCCAGCAGCACGAGGCTGGCGGGTTGCACCATTCCCAAATCCAGGCCAATCTGTGCCTCTGGGAGCCAGGAAAAGGGGTGCTGTGGCCCAGGCTCAGGCGACCTACAGGCGCCCGAGGTGACGTGTCAGGACACAGGCGGGCAAGACGGAGCAGGAGCCCTGGGTGTAGCATGAGTAATGCTCCCGGGCAGCTCCCCAAACCCCAAACTTCACAGGGGAAAAAAAAAAAAGGCAGCGCAACACAAGTCATGGCAAGATGATTTCTATGGATGGTGGCAGGGGGTTCTCGCTTTTTCATCTGCATGACCCCGAGGAGGAGAGTTATTTTAAAGGCAAACAAGGAGACTTAAACAATGCCAAGATGTTGACACCAGTGGCTCCAGCGGTTTTATTTATTGCCTGTTGGGAACTGTCGACCGGGCTTCGGGATGCTCCGGGAACTGGTGACAGACGAAACGAGGCTGAGGGACAAGAAGTGAAACAACTGGGATGTGTAATTTTTCCTTCCTGCTCGCTCCCTGCACTCACTGGGTGACATCATCCACAAGGCTGGTTTTTCATTTCTTGGGGGTGTCTTCCAGCCTTTCACTCCCCTTCCCAAGGCAGGAGCCATCCCTGCAGACTTCTGTCTCTTGGTCTCCTAATGGCAGAGGCAGTGTGTCTGCACAGCCCTGTGGGAGAGAGGAAATCCCTTTCCTCCTGGTCCTTGCACCCACAGAGGAGCCAATACCCCTGTGCAGGTCCCAGCCTTGCAAAGCCACATCTAAGGGAACCCATACGATACTTAGCCATTCCCTCCTCAGCTGCCACTTTCAAGACCTTCCCTAGGGGATCCACTTCCCTTTATACCACTCATTATATGGCATAGAAGAGTATTTGCCCCAGTGGGTGTGAACAAAAACCATGGGAAAGTTTGGGTCTTCCCAGCTCATGCTGCATCCTCAGTCCTGCTCCTGCAGCCTCCTGGCACCTGGTGGCACAGCCCAGCTCAGCCCACACACTTGCAGGAGTTTGAATGGCTGGGTTGGCAGCAATGCAGGAGATCAGATGCCAAAGAGAGGCCTGGGAGAAGCAGACCCTCAAGCTGACCGGGTTATGGGCTCCCCCCACTGCAGGTACTGTCCCACCCTGCCTGGCTCCAGCTATGGGTCGAATCCTGTCCAGGCTGTGCTAAGAGCAGCTCCACTACCCTGTGTGACCTGCCCCATCCCCAAACAAGGCTGATTGGCAGACACACTTCAGAGATCAACTTCTCTTTCCTAAACCTTTCTCAGCCCCCTTGGTGCTCTCTCCCCTTCCCAGGCGTGGGGTATATTTGCTCTCCTACAGGTCTGATGGCTTGTGGACAACTATTATGTTTACTGTTGTTGTAGAGCTGCCTTGGAGCTATCAATTGCCTTTGTTCAAAGGTCACCTACCCAGATGATTTTACAACATGGCTACAATGATCTGTTCCATTTTGCACTTTATACTGATGCCACGGTGATTTCTACCAAGTCAGCGAGTGAGTAATGAAGCACTTGAGCCTATAAACACATGTTGTCCTTGTTTATGATCATATTAATAGCACAATAAAATCATTGCTCACCCAAGCAGTTGCTCTCAAAAAAAAATTGTCTCCTTTTGATTTCTTTGTGGAAAATGGAAACTTGTGGTTTCATGTCTGCTGGACCCCCAAGCTCCAGACTCTCTAATGGGGTGTCACTCTTGCACTGGAGCACAGAGAGGCATAGCTTTTAACTGTGCTGCACGCAGAAATCTTCAGCACAACTTGTGTGGCAGCTCAGCTGCCAACTGAGCTCTTCCTGAATCGCAAATACCACCCAGCTGGCAGAGGGGTTTGAGTCTTCCTTGGCACAAGCCTTGGGGACACACAACTACCAGGTGAAACTGTGCACCAAATCATTGGTTGGGCTGATTTGTGCCAGCTGAGGAACCTGCACATCATTAGGACAGGGGCATCAAACTTCCTTTTCTTGGTCCTATGGTGGATAAGTCTATGAAGCATTGCGTGGATCCAAGAGGTTTTTCCCTGGAAAGAAGGTGAAAACAACACTGTGAGCCAGGTACAGCAGTACTCTGGGGGTTGAAGGGATTGTAGGGCTCTATTGCTGGTTTTAAACCTCTCTGGAAGTGCTTGGTGATACAGAGAGGCAAATTCCCTGGTACTTCCCAATCCGTGTCAATTGCTTCCCTGCTTCTCTCCATTGCTTTTTATTGCCAAGTTGGTGTCATGCACCAGCCAGGAAAACAACTAGTGTTGCTTTCCAGGTCAGTGTACTGCAGTAATTAAATATCCAGGCTATTTACTTGTGCTGCAGCTAAACCAGAGCTGAATATTCAATCTCACCATTGTATGCATAGAAGAAGGAAACAAACAGCACCACTCCTTTAATCACATCAGGTGGTCCTTCTTGGAGTGAGCTTTGTGTCCAGGGGTTGGAAGCAGGTGGGGTCTTCAAGAATTTCTTCTGTTCAGTATCAAATTTACATAGAATAACTCAAAAGGCACTTAATAAGGAACAATAACACCTTCTGCAAAGTGTTTTTTTTTCAAAGAAGCTCCTTCTCAAGGAGAAGCTTGGTGAGCAGCAGCGCATTCCAAAAAGGCTCTTGTTAAAGGGAGTTTGTCCCCATCCAGTTGTCTTCTCCAAAAACCCCAAATCCCATGTTTCAGTAAAATTTCTACCCAAGAGAACCACCATATGGATACAACAAGTGTTGAGAGGACAGATGGGGAGCTGTGTTGAACTTCTTGTCTTTACAGTCAAGCTTAGCAAAAAACAGTCTTAATCTACAGTTTTCTAAAACCCCAGGACTGCTGGGATTTACCAGCCTTTGTCCTGCTTTTGCAGGCTGACTTTAACATTGGTTGGAAATGAATTGGTATTGGAATTTAAAGAAAGCTTTTTATAACAAGCATTTCCACAGCAGTGCTAAATGTGGTCAACAGCAGACCTTGACTGTTGTGGTGTTTGAAAATGTTGGAGCCTGAGCTGTTTCCAGGGCAAATTTCTCAGCTGACATAAGGCAATAATGCTGAATCATTCTTCCACAGATGCAATTAACCTCTTTAAGAGGATGCTATTTGTGTTTCCTGATGATCTAGAAGAAAACAGGAGAAAGTAGGAAAATTCTATCATTCAAGTAGAAGGTTTTGTCTCCTCTTGGGTACAAAACTAGTTTCATACTTGGGACAGCTTTGGGATCCCTCATCTTGGGAATGGGCAAAAGGATGGATGAAAGAGAGTGAAGTAAGGGTGGCTCTTACAAATTTATTTTCCATCAAACCAAGAAAATGGCTCAGAGCAAACACTGGTGGAAACTTCCAGCCTTTGCCGCGGTCTCACCTGTGTTCACATTTCCCTTCTCCAGAGAAAGGCATGGGAATGACCCTTCTGTGGGATCACCTGAAAGACTGACTGTGGGAGGAAAGCAGAGGTGGGCACAGACAGGATGTGGAGCAGAGCCCTGATGTCACTGTTATTTCAGGTGTCAGTATCGTTCCTTCCCATCTGTTCACTCCTTGCTAGTAATAAAGAAGAATAGCTCTGGCTCGTGAAATGAATGGGAATGACGGGCATTTAGCCACGGGAGCCTGCTGTGACATCTGACTGGAGGGGTGCTTAAGCTGCTTTTAGTGATATGGCCACAGTGAGGGGGCAGGAAATGCTGCTGGAGACCCCACCCCTCTGTGTGTGAGCAGGAGGACTAAGGTGAGCAGCAGGTGGAATCCGTGTTAATCATTTACCCCGAGTGTGATGGAGGCTGTAACAGCCACTCTGTGTGTGTATAGGGATCTGTAAGCATGAGTGTTAAAAGGGGAAGGTGCTGCTCAAAGGGCACCATGAAGTGGCCTTTTGGGGAGGCAGTTTATTCAGATCCACCTTTGTTTGCTTTGTGGGAGCACATTCCAGTGCTGTGGTGCTTTTTCTCTGGCAAGGCCAGCACCACAAGGCAGCATGGATGGGGATTGCAGGGTGATTGCCACTCCAGAGCCTGACCTTGACATCTTTCTTCCCTGATTAATATTCCTTCAGCACCAAACAAGAGCAAAGGACTCAAAATTGCTATTAGCCATTACCTTCTACATTCAGGAATAATGATGGTGTTTGATCCTCACTCCATGGGAATTCCCTTGGAAGTATGTAAGCTGGCTTTTCTGCTGTCCTATAGCATTGTAAACCTATTATGTCATCACGGGTATCATATGTATATATTTTAAAATTAAATAATGTAGATATAATAATAAGGCAGGATCTGGGAAGGAGTTTGCACTCAGATGTAGCTGAACATGTTGCCATCACCTTCCTTGAAGAGGAGAAAGAGGTAACTCTGGACTGTCATTCCTCCATAACTAAGTTCATCCTAGTCAACAGCTACCTTAACTATCTTTGGCTTGGATTTCTTCAGGTCATGCCCCAAAAGAGGCTTTCCCCAGGAGCAAATAATTCCTGTGAGCTGAGTCACCAGAAGGATCTTGCAGTTGCATGGGAGATAGACCATGATAAAAGCAAAGGGTAAAGGGACTTTTTCCTGGATGAGTTTCTCTCTTGGTACATTGCAGAGTTTGTTCCTAAATCCAGCCTTGCATCCAGAGCAGAGTGTCTGTGAGCAGGAGCCTGGTGTGCCAGCTTGGCCCTGTGCTCTGCATTCAGGGTGAATGTACCTGCAGTGTCTGTAGCTCCCAGGACAGTCCCAACATATGAGAGCCCTCACACCTGCTCTTGGAAGAGGCTGAGGGCCCAGTGAAGCTGCTCCAGAAGCATCACTTGAGCAGGAAAGTTGGTCTCATCAGTATTCCTGCAGCAGGCTTTACTACGTGCCCAGGAGTGATTGACAGTGGCTTGAGCTTTTCTTTTAAATCATGCAGCTTTGCCTCATATTAACACATGATTAGAAGGGATTTAGCAATTTAAAATATTAATAATGGATAACTCATTTCTGAGCAGCAGGTTTTAATAACAGTGCTCCTTCTCAGATGGGCTCTGCTTTGAGGTTATTGCCTTTGACATTGCTGCTTGCCCTTTCCTTTAGACAAAAATGCAGAGGTTTTCTGAGTGTTCCTCCCTTTCCCCTGCTGTGTGCAGTGCCCTGGGCACTCCAGTTTCAGAGGCAGCATTGCCTTTGCAGTGTAAATGGCAGTAAATCTGGGGAGAGAAGAGCCACATCTGCCCCATCACCTTGAAGTCAGATGGCTGGGAGAGCATGAACACCCTGTGGTGCTCGAGGGGAGGGAGCCCTTGGCCTGCCTTTGTCTCCTCCCTTGGAAATTTGTACCTGTTTAAAAGTGCAGACAGGAAAAGCACTGCCTTATACCATTTCAGGGTGGGGGTGACAGCCAGGGCAGACAGGAGACACCACAAGCTGCTTTGAGATGTTGGCACTTTTCCTCCTTGGGAGCTCCAGATTTTGGAAAGTCCCTGTGCTCACATAGAGTGTCTTTTCTTAAACATTTTTAAGTCTATGGTTGTTATAAAATTAAGATAGCTTTTGACTTTTCTTTTTCTGGCTTGATTTGTGCATCACCAATCATTTTGGTTATTGTGGTGTCAGTGGGGCTTGTAACATAACCACAAAATCAGACACATCTGGAGAATGCTCAGCAAGGTCACCAGGGATGGAATTCCTTTTGGATTTTAAAGGCAGCCTGAATAAATGGTAGCCAAACCCTCCTGCATTTGCAGGACACAAAAGCCAAAAATAAAACCACAATTGCATCCATATTCTCCAGTTAGAATAGCTGTCTTCTATTCCTGTAATTAAATTGTTTTGATTTTTCAAAGAAAAGCAGGTTGAGGATCAGTCCATAATGAGTGGGATTGGTTTGGATAGAATAGAAATCTACTTATCTCTTCATCAAAAACCAAATCCAAACAAAACCAGAATCTGATTTGAGGTTTATAAGCTTTTTTTAAACTCAGCATTTGAGTGCTTCTGAATTTCTCACTGAAATCCAAAACTAGGACTTTAAAAAAGAAGTCAGGGAGAAATCCCTGTGATTTCTAAGTCTTACTCAGAAGCAGGAAATTTAGGGACTTCCTCATAAGGTTTCTTAGGGGACTGACATGCTTTCTGTTATCACTGATGCCTTTTTTTGAGATGCACAATTGGTCTGCAGAAAACACAACGCAAATGTTTAGGTTATTTTTCCAGCCTGAGTCAGGCTGCTTAAAAGTGGTAATTCATTAAGTAGGCTGCTCTCCTGCTAATCACCAGCTTGGGTCTAGGCTTCAGCCAGCACAGAGCGTATCCTTGGAGTGGAGGCTTATCTCAGGAGCTTCCTGAGTCTGCAGAATTGAATGAAAGTCTCACCAGGAAAAGTGGTTTTGTTTTGCTTTTAGTTTGTTTTGTAAGAAAGCTGAGAATTTCCCTTCCCAGCCAAGTCTGGATTGAGCGCAAGGAAGCTCACAAGTTTCTGCACTTCAGTTCCTCAGGCTCTCTGGACTCTAAAAGTGTTTGATTTCTTCTAAAAAGGTATACCTATGGGTTTTCAGTCCTCCACTGAAATTGCTAATTGACTTCTAATTTGGAAAGAGGCTGTGAAAATGCTGACCCTCTTGTCAGTTGATTTCCTTCCCTTCTCCAATGAGATTTTTGATTAAACAATGGTAAAATGTTTAATCCCTATCAGACTTTCAAGCTTGGTGCTCCACCTTTAACCCTGTATTCATGAGGGCAGTTTCTGGTGTCATCTTCATGTAAGAAGTCATCTTTTGCAACCACACTTCAGCAGTAATTGGAGCTGGGATGTCATGAGGGAAAGTGAATTGATAAATGTCCAGCAGCAGGTCAGTGGCAGAGATAGCTCTGGGTTTTGTCATGGAATTATTGTAAAACTGATCTATATAGTGGAGCTTGGATTGTGTTTGAGAAATGCAGCCACTGCTGGGGGTGGACAGTAGAACTGGGTTAGTCCTGCTGATGGACCTGAATCTCCAGACCCATCCTGGAGTGGAGCTGAGCTGCTGTAGAGGAGCCCTGGCCATTTCTGCCAGCACTGTGCTGTCCTCCTTAGAGCTGGCAAAATCTCCCTAAAAAAGAGGTCATTTCAGGCTGAAAAGCAGCAAAGACCCTCCATTTCAGACCAAAAAGGGATTTTCCTGGGGTAAGGGGGAATAGACTAAATTTGGAAAACACTTAAAGTTGCCTTAATTTAACAACAGCTTTTATTAGATTGCACTTGTCCAATGAGATTAATGGATGTTTTCCTTTGAAACTCTGGGAGACTTTCCTAGACACTGGGAATAAGTAGGCTCCTTCAAATGTTCTGCTTCCTACAGGATTTACTGGCGAAAGATTTAATACAATTCAGCACAAACATTTTAACCTTTCCATCTAAAATGCTGAATTCAACCGTTTCCTGAATGTGTATAATTTAAAGGCTTGTGTTTTCCTGTGTCATGCTCTCTGAAGCATTTTATGTCGCCTTGCTCCTATTGACTCTTTTAAGAAAACACTCCATGAGTATACAGTCACTTTCAGATAACTCAGATGTTTACTTTATGAATGAAGGAGGAAATTGAATACTCAAATAAAGTTATGCATCTAAGTGCCAGGAGCTAACTGCCCTCTTAAATTTGCTTGTCTTCTTGAAAGAGTCTTTAAATACAATTTATGACGTAAAGTCCCTTTCCTTAGTGCTGAGTAGGATCTCCACTGTCTCAGTTATAAATGGATGCTCTCAGCAGCCACGTGTGGCTCTTGCTGAAGTCTGAGCCAGGGACAAACCTTGGACTTTCAGGAGCTCATGTGCATCCTGTTGACCTGTGTGGGATACAAAGAAGCAGACTGCTGCCTGGGCTGCTGTTTTGATGGAGTTATCTGGTACAGACAGAGCTACAGGCAGGTAATTAAGGAAAAGGAGAGTTTCTAGCATCATCAAACCACTGTCACACTAAATTTTAATATTAGGTTTAGTTCTCACAGCTGGGGGAAGTGGTGTGTGGCTACCTGTGTGAGCAGTGCCATTTGTCATCCTGTTTCTCCTGCCCCTGGTTTGGAACAACTTATATCTGATTTGTATTTAGGGATATAACTCAGGCTTGTCCCTAGTTATCCTTGTCTCTGCAGTGTGTTAGGACCCGCAGTAATTGTTTTTTCCTTAAAATAGTTGGCAAGCATGATTGAATTTGTATTGAATTAAAAAATAAAGCAATTCCTCAGTGAATTAACCTTGCAGACTCCCCAGCCAGTTTCTCCACCCCTTTTCTTCAAGAGAGTTTCTCCCAGGACCTCGTTCTACCACATTAATGAATTGCTGCAGTAATGGGAATATGATTGACATGTTAAATGTCCTTCCTTGAGCCAGAATTATTATAGGAAGATAAATATGAACAGGCCCATGTGGCTGGTTTGGCTCTGCCAGCCATGGGCAGGGCTTTCTGGGAGGTTTGGAGGATGCCAGGGTACCAGAAGGACTCCAGCGCACCCCTCCCAGTAGAGATTTAATGCTCCTAAGCCATCATTTGGCACAGGGCTTTTCAGGTTCACATCCAATTATAGTGCTTTGATATATATATATCCATTTATTCATGAAAAGAGGAGATGTTTCAGAGTCCCTTTGGGTCCTGTTGGCTGGGATTTGATTGCAGAATGGGGAAACAAGATTACTTTTGTGGATCCCAGTTTGTTGTGAGGAAATTTGGTGGCCTTCAGCTCTGTTCTTCTCAGCAAAGGCACGACATGCTCAGAAGAGAGAGTGACCACGAAAAAGTGCCTCCTGATATCCAACATCCCTGTCCAGAAGCACGACCAGGGTCCAAACTCTGCTTCACGCAGTAAGGTTTGAGCCAAGGGCTGCTGCCACCTGCACCCTGGGCAGTGGGCAGGAAATGCAGGGGATACCCCAGAATGGGTTATTCAGGAGCCAAAAAGGTGTGGTCCTTGAAAACTGGAGTAATTGAGCAAGTGGAAGATAAAGAGCAGGAACCCAAATGATATTTTTGCCTCAGGACTGGGGAGAGGGCCAGATCTGGAGGGCAGATTGATGGGAAGAGGCACTGATTTACATTCAGCCTCCCCTTCACCCCACTACATCTCCCCAGCATGGAGTTCTCCATATTACCTATGGTCCTTCTGACGTAAGCGTGGGGGATGTGAAGGAGATGCAGAGAGGTTTGAGTGATCCTGATGGCTGGTCCCTCTACAGAGCACTTTGTACAAGGGCAGTGATAGGGGATGAAGGGTCCTAGATCTTCCTCTCCCCTCCCAAAGTCACAAATGCCCCTGTCTGAGGGAGGTTCTGGGCGTTGTGGCAGGTGAAGACAGACCTGTGGGCCAGGCAGAGGTCACTCACAAGGTCCAATCTCTCTCCCAACACGGGCTGCACCACCAGCAGGATCCCTATCGCACACTAATATTGGATTATGATCGTGAGACTCCACAATGTCACACTGATAAGGGTGAGGTTTTTTTCCCTTCTATGAGCCTGTTTCATTTTAACACGTAGGTATGTCAAGTGAAGGGAATATTTTCCCTTCTGCATCAGACTCCAACTTTGCCGAGGTCAGTCACGGGAACGTGTGTACAAATGTCAGGGCTGGCAAGGAGAGTGGTTATGGGGTGCATGGTGCTCCAGAGGCTGTGGGGAAGGGAAGGCTGAGGGAGCAGCCCTTGATGAGAGTGGGATACTGTGGATCAAGACATGGTGAAGGAAAGACCGATGTTCACAAGCTGTGCTGGCAGAGTCTGTGTTTCAGAGGTTACTGTAATATTACAAGGACAGTTAAATCATGAATAGTTATCACTTTTCCCAACCTTATCCAGGTAATGTTTCCTGGAATAGGCTAGAAGACACCTTCCCTCTTATTTTCTCATGTCTTTCTGAAGCATGCAAGAGCTTGGCACAACCTGTGGGTATATCTCACATCTCTGTACCGTCCATCTGAGGGGCTTCAAATGGAGAGGTGGACCAAGGGGTGATGGTGGAAACAGCTTGCTTCACTGACAGAATGAGAAAGTGCTTTTGCAATCCTAGATGAAAATTTTCACCAGAAACTGATGTTGTTGAGGCAGAAGTACCCTGAGGACTGAAAAACTTCTTCCACTTGAATGTGACCTGCTGGCACATTTCACCCCCAAAATGGGTAATGTTTGAGAAAAGAGAGGTAGGAGTCATTTGAAGGAGAAAAATGTAGTGGCAAAAAGCAAATACACATTTGTAAACTCCATTGTCTGGGGCTGGTTCCCACACAAGGAGCCTTCTTGGTCCCTCCAAACCCCATGGTCCCTGGGGGAGAAGATAATGTGGTGCTGGAGGAAGTGCACTGGCTTCCCTTGGGCTGAGCTCTAATTAATGAATTAAAATGCAGAAATGCATCACAGCTTGTGTTCCCTGGTCACTTCCTACTGACCAACCCCTGCAAAACCTCTGCCAGCTCCATGAGCATCCAAGTCAATACTGTACACCAAAATGTCAAAGGGGACAATAGCAACTAAAAATAGGCAAAGGCAGGAATTTGTCTATAATATTTTTAACCTTGGATGATGGCAAAGTTATATATAGCTAATACAGAAAAATGGGGTTTGTTGCTTAAATGAGTAAAATAAAAATTGTGTCTGTTTAGCTGGGTAACTGGTTTAGTGACAGCTGAATTCCAAACCTAATAACACTTTTTTGGCACTGTACCTGTCTGCACTTATCCTGGGGCTGTTGCAGTGCATGGGCTTCATGGAGAGGCTGAGGCAAGTGTGGATCACATGTTAAAGGCTTTGAGTGTTACCGGATTTTACCCCCTTCTCCTGTTTGCTGTTCAGCAGAGTCGGAGAAAGGGGTGGAAGGCAGGGTTTGGATTGCAGAGACAGTTTGGAAATGGGCTTGTGCAGTTGCTGCTCCCTGGTCTCTGGGCCACAGACCAAGGTGGCTCCTGACATCATCTTTTACTCTCTAGTTTGTGCTGGAAATCTGCCATGCATGTTGCTCCTGGGAAGGACAAGGAGACAGGAGCAAGTCAAGGCTGCTGCTC
Organism: Campylorhamphus procurvoides; assembly: GCA_013396655.1. NCBI lineage: Eukaryota > Metazoa > Chordata > Aves > Passeriformes > Dendrocolaptidae > Campylorhamphus > Campylorhamphus procurvoides. Next base: position 2,083,299 of record WBMV01004063.1, read on the forward strand.
CCTCTGCTGACTCTGGCTGTGGGCAGGAGGCTGAGCCCAGGGGAGCTCCGGGGCCAAGTTCCAATGGTACCTGTGCCCAACTCACCATTAGCATCGCCAGGGTGGGAACCCACTCCCAGGGGAGCCATTTGGTAAATACTCACAAGGGCACTTTTGCCTTACAGCAGAAATAGATGAATAAACAGGAAACAGGGGGTTGAGCAACTGTTTCTTTTTTTTGTGTACCCTTATGACAAACTATGACTTTTACCAAATAATATCTTGATAATAAAGCACTCAGGATCCAACACTGAATCAGAGAAAATCTGCCATTGAATTCAATGGGAACAAGTTCAAGTCTGTAATCTGCAACTAGAACTCTTTGCCTTTTTTCCCTGCAGGTCCCTTTAATCCTGTAGCAACCATGTGTGTTTTCTAAAGAGGTTTTCTGTATGTCCCAGGGGTATAAAATCACAGTGGGAAAGAAGTGCTGCTCATAACCTGTGAGCAACTACAATCTGCCTCCTGCTCTGCTGGTAACACCCTGTGGATATTTGCTTCTCAGAGATTAGAGGAACAAAGCTAGGAGAGAGCAGTGTTCCATTATGGTGGAGCATATAATATTGTGATTATTACTCATGCCCTCTGTCTAATTAATCATTTTGTGTGTTATTTGAAGGCAAACAGGGCCTTTGGTTCATTATCGCTTATACATACACAGAACTGGAGTCACTTCAGTGCTGTCAGACTCGCTTAATCCCTGCCTGGGTTTTGTACATGTCTGGGTATCTGAATCATGTACATGGCAAATGATCTACTAATATGTTTGCTCCACTAGTTTGTTCATATGGAGCCAAATATATGAAAGCATTCAAACTCCGGAAAGCCCAGATACGGTCTTAATGGACTTGACAAAGGCACCTAATGTTAAAGGTTGGGGAAAAGGGGGTACTGATGAAATGCTTTTTTGCTTTCTTTTCTTTTAAAGTATTTTGTTTGTATTTCTTTGATTATTTATATTTCATCCTGCTCAATGTTTTAAACTGAGAGGCAGGAAAAGGGATCAGGAACACTCTGAATTCCATGAAAACAGAATGAGGGGGCAAAACCACCAATTTAATCTGAAGCAGAGGAAAAGAATGATTGCTGAAGATGGGGCTTTTGTGGTACCCAGTACAGGAGCCACACTACGAGCTGCAGCTCAGCCATTTACTGGGATGCTGCAGTGGTGGCATAAATCACAATGACCACCAGATTATCCAGGCAGCTCCAAGGTGCAGTTATCCTGCTTGCCCATCCCATCCTGCCTCACTGCATGGCAGTGCTCTGAACATCTGGGCCATGAATTTTAAGACTTCAAGAAGCTCTGTATCCTTGTTTTCACTGCTCATCGGTACAAGAGCAGAGCCTGCTTTCAGGCTCTGCACTTGGAAGACTTCATACTAAGACTGTAACATTTTGATTACAAGTGATATAAAATGCAGTTTGCTTTATTTCCTAATTAATGACAGTACATAAGGCAACAGTAAACTCAATTGCTTCCAACAGCTTTTTATATTCACTTGGAGGCATTTACAGAAATATGACTCGTGTACCCAGCAGAATCTTCCCTTGACCAGATGTAGAAGGAAAGCACTTTTATTGGCTCCATGATAATATCACTGAAGAGGAAACAAGCTATAAAAATAATAAAAAAAACCAACCCAAACTGAATTTGAGAGTTGCTAAACTGAGAGATACAGAAACAAATACAGAGAAGATAATAAGGCTTTTTACTGATAGTGCTGTACTGTGTAAATAACACAGACACACTGAATAAGTCTCTCTGCAGTGAGACTCATTAGAAACACGTGCATCAGCCCAGAGCAATTACTTTGATTGTTCCCCAGCTTCTTTTCACAATAAATGTCTGCAGACTGACCAAGGCTGGAGTCCTTCTGCTCACCATGTGTCCTTGCAGATATATAGCCATGCTGCAAACAGGGAACTGCCATGTATTTCCCACTCAGGATCTGGGGTTCCTTGCTTTATAGAGCAGATTTCAGACGAAGTCCTAGTCCAGGAGAGTTGACTAAACAAGACTCTTAAAACTTGCAAAAAATGAAGTACCCACTTCCATAAGGAATGAACATGACCAAGGAATATATTGACCCATGGTTACCCAGCAGATAGATCTTGTCTTGGATTTGCATCTGCAAAGGGGTGATATGTTTCTGAATTGCATGTGGATGTTGTCTTCACATTTAAATAAGTATAAAATCCAGGTGTTGATCGTGCAAACAGCTTTATTAAAGGAAAATTTAATTCTTTTGTATTGCTATCCTTCTTGGACAAAATCCCATCACCTCACCTTGCAGAGGTGCAGCACCAGAACCCACACTGAAAGCCGTGTGTGTCCTGGGGGAGCTGCAAGAAGTCTAGAGAAGTGTTTGGCTGAAAGTCAGGAATGAAAACTAAAATTCGTAAGGCAAATTTTCTTATTTCCCTTGGTTTTAAATATTATGCCTGGGGAAGGTCCAGTGAAACAACAAAATAAATGGGCTTTGGAGACTACAGCCTTTGACAGCATGATAGAAGTGTAATGTAATAACAAATGTATGCTGAAATCCAGTCTGAATGAAAATGTATAAATTGAGAACATTTTTGTCTTTGTATTTGTAGTCTGAAGGTACAGAGGTGACTAAATGATACCCAACAGGCAGAAACACTAAAGCTGACTCTGAAGCATAAAATTTCATGGTTGCGTGGGAAAAGATGAACAGAGAGAGTTAAGAATGAGCAAGGCATCAAATAAATTTGTATATCACTGTTCCTAGGTGACAGTAACCCAGTTCTCTCCTTTTGGTGCCACAAGTCTTCTTTTCTCCATACATGTTTTACTGAGGGATGGGACAAAGCCATCCCAAAGCCCTTCTCTAGCAGAAAGAGAATTCAGTTGCAGAATGTCCAGCTTCTGAAGGCAGCTCTTTGTCCTGGCCGTCCTGCTGTGACAATGGAAAGAAAGACATCACCTTTAACAAGGCTGGAAAATGGGAACTGGAAAGCATAAATATATATATATATACATATATGGAGAAAATTGAAGAGAAAGCAAAGAGACATCTGCATTTCCTGAAAGCCCCTTCCTTTGCCACAAATGAATCTGAACATGTATTTGCTCAAAAGAGTTAATCTTTATTAACAGCCCCAGAATGCCCTTCAGCTGGTGCACTGCCTGGTTCAAAGGTTTTCAAGAAAAACAACATACCATAAACCAAAGGGCAACACTAATTGGAAGCAAAGTAATTCTGAAAACAGCAATACCTTTTTGTGGGTTAATAACCGGAAATTAAATTTCACATATGTTAACAAAACCCATCATAAAGCACCAGGTGAATAAGGGACATGGGCAATAAGGGCAAGGGTTTGGAGCACACGCAGTCAGTGTCTGACAGCAACCCTTATTCCTTGGTCACAGTCAATATTCCCAAGGCATTAGTCTTCAGCCTTGAACCACTGGTTGAAGGAGATGGTTTGTACATCGTGGCTTCTGCTGCTGCTTTGGTGGTGCAATAAGGGTGGTGGAATAAAGAAGGGTCATAAATTCAGCTGTCCCCAGAAGCAGCATTGCTGTGCTCACGTTCAGGCATACGGAGCTGGGGCAACAGCAAAGGGTTGCTGTGACTTGTCCCTCCAATTTGATATTCCCCCACTTCAGTTGTCAGGTCCCTGGTGCTTCAAATGGCCTTGCTGTCTGCACTGGATACAAAAATGAAAGACTAATCTTAAAAATGAATAGAGTTGCAATGTTAAAAGGTAATGAAATGGAGAGTGGGTACAGGCGCATACTGGGATTGAGTTTGCTGCTGATGGCATTGCCTGAAATGGAAACTCAGCTAATATTTGGACTGCAGGGTGTGTGTCTCTTATAAGGAAATGGCTTAATCTGGAAAAGGAGGCAGAAACACAAGGTCAGCTCCTCTCTCCTCTGCCCTCATTTCCTCTTCTGGCTGCACTGGTTGCCCCGACACTGCAGCAGAATCAAGGCACTGATGTTTCTAAGATCAGTCTCCAGGCTGCATCTTACCAGGGATTCCCACAGTGCAAACCCCCAGACCAATCGAGGGCACTGGCAGCTGAGAGGGGTGGGTGCTGGGCAGAGATGACAGATCACCTTGAATTCAGTGACGTCTTGCAGCTGTCACAGGCCTGAGGAGATGGATCCCACCCAGAAGCTGTCTTGACTCTGTACAATCTAATAAAATCATCTGCTGGTCAAGACAGGCTGGTCACGACGTTTGGTTGGAGATACCCATGGACCATCTCCATTCCTAGGAGCTCAGTTGTGAATAAACAGATGTGTCCTCAGGCAGGTGTTGTGTCTGTGGTGGCAGTCCCTCCACCTGGGAAACACACACCTCTCCTTCTTGAGCCACTGCAGAAACATTTGCTGCTGTTTGCTTTATTTCCAGCCATTGGTGGTTAGGCTGAAGTGTGGGAAAGTCAGAAAGCCAGCGTTTGGCTGGACAAGAGCAAAAGCTCTCCATCCACACCATGGGCTGCAGAAAGAATGGTGACAACCAAATGTCCCCAAGGAGGGACGGCTCCTTGTAGACGTAAACCATGAGCTCTGCTCGCAACAAGCTGCTGCTGCTCAGGCTCTATTTTACTTTTGCCTGTCACTGTGTTTGTGAGACTTTTTGTCTGTAGGCCTCTCTCCCACTGAACCCATCCATCACCAGCACTGACAGAGGTTCCTGCTGCCCGAAATGGCCAGGAAGACTCAGTGGAGCCAGAACCTCAGGGGTCAAGTCCAGGTTGTCATGTCTGAGCGAACGCTGCTCAGGATACACGTGGCCCAACGTCATATTTGGAAGGCAGTGGAGGACTGAGAGGGAGGAGAAGGAAGGATAGGATGTAATCTTTCATCCCGAGAGGAGGCATGCGGGATGGGAATATTTCATTTTGCTGCTGCTGATGGCCTGGCCCTGAGCGGGTGGAGGAAGGGAGTCCCCAGCACAGGCAGAGAGCAGCCACTGTCTCTGCAGCCCTAGCACTGCTCTCCTGCTCTCTATTTTTGGCTGCAGAAAAAGCACAAAGGCACAGAACACTGGGGACATCAGGCTGAACTCAGGGATGCTTCTTGTGTGAGCAAAGAAAGAGGAGAAGATCTACACACATCCCATAGTCAGGGTCCAGAGGACATGTGAGGAAAGCTGTCAGCATTGCACTGAAGTGATGGACACAGAAATGAGTTCAAGATATACCAGAGCAGCTGCCTCCCAGCTCACCTGAAAGAGCAGGTGATGGATGCACTGGGTTACCTTACTCTCCAGGATACCCCCACCTTCCCCTTCACTCTCACCAGCAACTCCAGCAGCACCAGCATTATATCTAAACAACACCTGCAGCTGGTTTTACCCAGAGCTGTTGCCCAAGGGTCCCTGTAACCTCTCAGTGCTTTCCCAGGCTGACAGTCTCAGCCACAAAATGTCACATCTGTTGTGGGTTGAGAGCATTGCCCTGGGGCTGAGCTCCTGCGGGCTATCCCAGCTAATGGGGACAGTGACATGCCACAGTCCACCTCAGCACCCCACTTTATATCAGACAAACCCCATAAAGTGACTCTTGGTCCACACTGTGGGATGATGGCCCCAGAGACAGGCACTCACTGAGCCTCCCTCAACCATGCAGATCCCCTGCTGAGCAGTGACAGTGGGTACAGTGGTCATGACCCACTCCCAAATTGCACTTTATGTGATCCTATCTCCCTGGAAGAATGCGTTATCCCCCACAGGGCTGTCTCCTGTCCCGGGAGCAGCCCCAGCCAGCGCACAGAGGAGGGAGCACCCAGTCACACTCACATTGTTTCAACACATTTGCTTAATTAGTTTATCAAGAAATGTGTTTGGCCTCATCTGAGGGAATGCTCTCTGTCATTCCCAGGCATCCTGCAGGCCCCGGGGAGCTGACAGACCCTGGCTCCTTCCTATCTCCTTAACTCCATTTGCTGGGCCTATTTCCCATTATTTTTTTTTCCATGTAGCACTGCCTACCATTTTGGGATTAGAGTAATAGATAAGAAAATTATGCCTAAAAGAAGACTATGACAGGTAGAGGAACAATGTAAGTAAGGACTGGGAAGCCTATTTAAAAATGTTAAATTGATGAAAGTGTAGGGACTTCAAATAATTTTTTACCACTCCAGCTAAACTCTCTGTAGATTGGAGTCATTTCACAGAAGTGGCAATGAATGGAAAATTACCAATTATGAATAAAATATTAATTCTCTGCCTCCCTGTGTAGAGCAAAGGAAGCTCCATCAGTGTTGTGTGGCCCAAATGAGAGGTGGGCATCATCACACCCACCACCAGCTGTAGAATATCCTTAAGGCAGTGCCCAAAGCTCCCCTTTGCAACCATCCCCATCTCACAAAGCCTGTTTTAATGAGGATGGGCTGGATCTGAACAGAATTTCTTTAAGAGTGAGCAAGATGTCCCCCAGCCCTGGCTGGAGGGGCCAGGCTATGTAAGGGAGGTTATTTGGGTGGTTGGGTGTTGGTGGAAAGGGAAGATGAAACCATTGCTGATCCCATGTGGGCTCAGGCAAGCAGAACCCACCCTCAGTGATGTAGCACTCAGCCCATGTGAGTACTTGCTGCTCTCCTGGTGTGAAGCATTTGAGACCTCTGCAGACACCACGTGTGTTAAATTGTGTGCTGTCTCAGAAGTGCAGCTTCAGGGTCTGAAGTAACCTTGGCTTCTGCTGGAGGTGCTTCATTCATCATTGGAGAAGCTTGGAATCTCCTTTCCCTCCCTGCTCCTGCTCCCAAACTGCTGATGAGGACGTCCCACACAGTCTCAGGTTTGGCAGGACATGGCCCAGGGCAGCTCACCTGTTCAGCTGCACACGTGGCTATTTATCTGTGCATGGGATTACTGGGGTGATGAAGAGGGCCCTGACTGGTTTAGTAGCTAAAAAATTTTGCTGTGATAACAGCTGAGCATTTTTGAGCCATTATTCCTATTCTAATCCTTCCTGTGGCTCTTGATGACAGTTGTGCACATCTCATGTTGTTTCCTGTTGCTTTATAACCATTTTCTATAAATTAAATTAATAATGTGGGAGTTTTTTGTGAGTAGAACATAGTAATAGGTCTCTCACTGGTTGTCCTCTCCCAGCTATGGTAGTGGCAAGCTTTCAGTGAGGAAATCAGCACTTGTATGTAGTAACCTACTGCAGCTGGGCTTCTGGTCCATACAGCCTGTTAATTATTGGTTGGCAAAGTCCCATGGTGGATTAATGTCTTTTTTCCAACTCCCTTCATGCCTCAGACCCAGTGAGTTGCTGTCAGCCTTGTGATCCTTACACAGCAACCAGCTCATTACCTGACGTTTCTACCACCAGAGCAAGTTACTGCCCTGGGAAGGGCTGGGCAAAGAGGGATCTGAAAAAGGGGAACTCAAAAACCAGGTCTTGACTTGGGGGGCCTGGTGCAGATATGTTTATTCTGAAATGAAAGCCTGAAGATGAGATTTGATTTATGCAAGGTGCAGAACAAAGCAAAGCCATGGTTTTTTCCTCTCGATAGTCATCCTTCTCTGTCAAACTAAGCCAAAGTCACTTTGGTTGGGCAGAAAATAAACTTACTCAGCTCAGTGTCTGGAAGAGGAACACAGGAGGTGTTTTCAGGCTAGTTCTCTTTCTAAAGAATATTCTCCCTAAAGGATTTGGAGTTTACTTCTGGAGGCATCCTATGCTATAGCATCAGTGACCATTCAGGCATCACATCATCAGTAACACTTTGATCTCTGTGCAGGCAGGTTCCTACTCCTGCAGAACCAGCTCTAGGAAAGGCAGAAATGCTCAACATAGACCTGTGCCTCTGATGTGAGTGCTCCAAAAGTCCTGTGAGTATTTATAGTGAACCTAAAGGTGTCTCTTTATCTCTAACAGTACTGCTTAGAGCTCAGGAGTGTGGCTGAATAATATCACCTGAACAGTAGAGGATACTACCTGAACAGAACAAAGGTCTGGGTGTGCTGGCAGCCCAAGGCCAATGCTAAATCTCTGTCCATCACTAGTGGCATGTAGAAAAACACCTTTTAACTGCTTCTGTTGAAGTTTCAGTAGCACCTATGGGACCACTGTGTGATAACTCAATGTATAATGGCAGTTCTGTTGCCTCTGTCTCATTGCCCCTGCTCATTTTGCAACTTCTGTATGGATGAGGTAGAACTGTGGTCTGTCCCCTCCATCCTAAGTCAGACAGGAGACACTGTAACTCATGCATCTGGACAGTGATTTTTTTCTCTTCCCTTAAGATTAATGTCATTCCACTTGTCCTGGTTGGGATTAGGAGAAGCATGATTGCAGGCTCCCATTATCACAGTGCAGACAATGCGGGATGGAGTGAGGGCAGGTGGTGTTGAGTGATCTTTGCCAGGTGCCCAGTTGGCATTGCCAAAGCATGCAGGGCTTTCCTCCACATGCTTCCACCACAGAGAAACATGACTTCTGCTGCCAAGGGTACAGGAATGTCACTCAACTTGGGGACAGGACGCCATTGCAGTGTGACAGCCACTTCACCAGTCAGTCCAGAAATGCTCTGTAAAAGCAAAAGGTTGTGTCTCTGTGCCAGAAGCACTATCTTCACTTGCAATGAAACACATCAGATGTCTGGCAATTTCAGGGAGCCTTTCTGAATAAAAAGGTGTGGGAATGGGAGTGATGAGTTACACAGCAGTGTCTTCTATGGTTCAATGCATGCTGGCTAAATATATGTTGCATTCCTATGGCTCTTGTTAGGATAAATGCTGTACAAGCTACATCCAAAGTCTGCTTTCCTTCCTCATCAAAAGCCCCTCTAGATCCAAAGCTATCTGAGCCACTTACAGCTTAGATTTCTTTTGGTTTGTTTTTTTCTTGGGTTTATTTTAGCAAATGAATGAAGGTGGGTGCTTTCTTCTCAGACATCACTATAAACATAACACCATTTCTTTGACCTACTCCTGTATGCTTCTCTCCCTATCACAATATCCCTTAAACACCAAGACTTAGGATTAGGGAATCTTGTCTTGTTTTTAGCAGTATAAAGCTTGTGTGTTCCTTGGTCGAAATGCAGAACAAGCATATGGGGGTGGAAATGGAAAGGCACTAAAGAAACACTGTTTCTCAGACATAGGTCCTAGAAACATAAGTTATCTGTTGGAGCAACACTTTCACTATCCAAAAAAAGATGGAAAGTAACATGAAAGTACCACCAAACTTTCCTGCAGATCAAAGACCACCATGTAGCTCTCTAAGTAGCTGAATAACTCTGAATAGAGCTCATCTTTATGTAGAGGGATTTTGTTCTCACTAGAAAAACTGCAGTGCATATTGTTCAATCTAACTCCCACTGCAAAATTTTCATGGAGTTCAGTGAAATTTAGACTTGTCGAAGTACTATTTAAGCACTTGCTTAAATTCAGGACAGAGTAACTCTGCTGTCAGCTCTGCTGTCAGCAATGTTTGAAGAGTAAATGCTAGTGCCCTTCAGAAGGTGACCAGAGTTTTCTGCTTGTGCATTCTCAGGTCCTAAAGACCTGTGCACACCGTGCCTGTGTTGCCCATTTCTTACTCACTGGCCAAGATTCCTTGTCCTAGAGGGATGGCCTTTAGATATTTTTAAGCTCATTTCTCTTCTCGAATGGTCAGTAACATCATTTGTTCCTGTGGGTTCAGAAAATGCAACTTTCACAGATGCATCTAAACTGTGTTTAAAGGAGTCCCTTCCTTTATTGAAGGTCCTCCTTCAGCTCAGTAACAATAGTATGGTGTCCACAAGGCCACCCCAGCCTGCCAAACGTTCCAAAAATACAGCATGAGACACTTGCAGCACTAACACTCAGTATAAATACTCATTGCTGAAGAATAAAAAACCCCTCTCCTTATAAGGGCTCCTAAGCTTCATTGGGTGACACATTAGTTAAGAACATAGGAAACTGTTCCCAGGACTGTGAACATGTGCTTAAATAAGTGTGGAACTTAATGACAGTGTGAATAGAACTTATATATGACTCAGAAGCATAAGGTTCTTACTTATCCTACCTATATTCCTTCCAAATAGTTCAGAGAGACCACCTGGATGGTGTTACTCTCTGAAGTACTAGGAAGCACATAAGCATACACCAACCTCATTCAAAGTACATGAAGGGCAGCTAATTAAAACACTTCAAAGAACCTAGTAATCTGGACAGGGATTGAGAAGGGAGCATCAGTCTGCCACCACTGCTCTGCTGGAAGGGCTGTTTGTTGCCTTCTGCATTCCAGATTTCCCAGGGCTGTCATATTGTCAAACACTGTGATGATCCGTGAGTCTTTATTCCCAGAGAAAGGTGTGAACTCCCGGCTCTTGTCACAGATAACAACACAAAGCAGTACAACGACAATACATAGACTTAAAACTCGGCTTCAAATACTCAGCCATTTGTTACTGTCCTCAGCCTGAGCCAGTAGGCTGCAGCTTGTTCACAACTGGGAGGACTGAGCTGTGAGATCTCATCTCGATCTTCTTTGGTTCCTTATGGATTTTTATCCTTCTGTGTTGCTGTGCCAGTGCCTCTGAACCTGCCATCAGCTGCTGCGGGGCTGCTAAAGGCTTGATACGAAGTGAGGATGTGTAGCCTTAAGGTGCTTCATGCCAAAATGCCAAAATTTCTCATCTGTGGCCCCATGGGCATCATTCCTGGCAGAAGGTACTTCATTGATGCTGTTTGACTCTGTAAGTGCTGGCACAGCAGGAGTGGGTGCACATCTGGCCCATGGGTTTCTCTCCTGTTACGTTGAAGGTAAAGAGTTGAGATCTCATTTTCATGTTGCAAGTGTCAGATCCATCTCCACTGGGAATTTATAAGTCTAACTCGTTCACTGTATCATAGGAAAGTTCTCAGAAAAAGACCAGCTTTTATAAGAAAATCTTGTTAAATGAAGGCACATCTGGAATCTTCTACTTACAATGAGTTTAGAGTACAACTGTATTGTCTTTGGAGCAGTACACAGAAAGAACTACACCTCCTGAAGGTTGTGCCATTCCTTTAAGTAGATTTGCACCAACTCTGGGCTGATGTAGCTGATTTTTGGAGACTATTTGAATTTCTGATGATGTATTTCAATCCCTACTTGGAGCCAGAAAAGCTCCTACATCTGTCCCTGGTAGAAAACACTTCAAAAATAATTCCCTGCTCTCCCATGCTGCAAGTGACCTTTTCCACTGAGTTGGATGCTGGTACTATGGTGGTCTCCAACATCCTCCTTCGGCTCAGCCCATACCAGTGTCCGTGGCCAGGCAGAGACGGGCAGCGCCTGCCGGAGGCAGGGCTGGAATTGGGATTCCCGGTGCGGGGCCGCTGCCGGGCTCCCATTGTTCCCGGCCTGCCCGACAAAGGGTTAAGTAAATGTTTGGAGAAGATAAGGTGCCCTGTTGACAAGCAGCAGGCTCCAGCGGTCTCAGCAGGATCTCTCCCAGCGGTGATAAATGGGGAGGTTTTCAAAGTGGGATCAGCAGACGCCACGGAGAGGGCGGTTGCTGATGCCGTGATTGGCAGCGGGGAAGGAATCTGAAGGTGTTTAATGATCCCACACTCTGCCGCAGCTTTTTTAAAGACTCTGTGTCTAGCCAGAGGAAAATCCTCTATCAGCCGCACAGGCTCACGCTCTTTTTTGTTGTTGTTGCTTTTTTTTTTCCCCACTAAAACATGGGAACATCCACTGAAAGGGATCCTGATAAGGACCCTCTGGGATTCCTCATCCCCTCATATCGGTTTGGTCTCTTTTAATTTTCTCTTTGAAGTGCCCTGCATATAGTAGGTGGGCTGTTTAGTTTGGCAAACTTTGGTCAGGAGCTGTTTGGGAGAAGTAGTGTGTACTAAGCTAATAGTGTGGGGTTTTCTTCTCTGCGTAACTGTATTATGCCAATTACTGGCTTGCCATTCCTTTGCTCTAGTAAATATATAATCAAATGACACTAAGGGTAAAACCCTTGGAAGGATTTGAACCCCTGATGTGGCGTTATTGTGTATTCGGACCATTAAAAGTTTTCCCTCCTTTTAAATAGGTCCCAAAACTGTTTGAAGGGCTGAACACCAAATACTACTTTTTCCAGATACTCTTTTTAGCCTCATCTCTGCCTGAAAGCTGCCCTGGGCATCAGAAAAAGCTGCTGTTGTGGTGTGGGAAATAGAATAGAAGTCAAGTCTGGGAGCATGAAGCTTTGCCATGTGCATTCACAGGCTGCCTCTCAAATCAGGATTTTGATCAGTTGTATTCCCTGTGGAGTGAGAGGCAGGTAAAAAATGCTGTCTGGCCCAGTCTACAACTGGTTTACTCCAAAAGAACCAAGACATTTAGGAAAGCTGATGGATAACAGGGATCCAGGCACAGGGAATGAGCTCATCCTCTGCGCCAGCCTCATTCTAGAAAGACTGGTATGGGTGGATAGGTCTTTTTTGCCTGACCAGTGCTGGTGCTGCTGCCCTGGGCAGGCTGGAGGGAGCAAGGGATGGGAGGCTGCTCCACTGGGTGAAGATGAAAGGAGCCGGGTATACCCTAGGAAAGGGCCAAATGAGTCGGGACATGAAAAGCAGCGGAAAGTATCTGAAGAATGTAAACACCAAGGTGGAAGAGGAATTATTTAGCATGTTATGGGCTTGGAACTAGGTGTGAGGGGATGGAACAACAAGGAAAACTCAACCTTGCTAACAGGGTAGCTTTGCTGGCTGCTGAAGGTGGAAAAGGAAGAAATGTTTTCAGCAGAGCAACTCAAGAAGTCTTCTTGTCTGGAGGTTGCTGGGGCAGGGAGGCAATTGGAGCCACTCTCCAGTGGTGTGTATTCCTGCTCTCTGCTGCACCACCAAGCCTGGGCTGGGAGCCAAGGGGGGTCACGCTGAGAACAAATAGTATTTAGTGATCGTAAGAGGGGAATGCAAAATGCCCGGAGGAATTTTGATTGAAATTTTATAACTTCAAGAAAAATCTTTTGCAGATAAATCAGGAGGTGGTTTAATAAACAGTTTGAGAGATTAGTATTGAAACAAATCCCAGTTAAGTCTCAGCAGAGGAGCGGGTAAGGGAAGACCACTGCAGCAAAAGGACGTCAGGGGTATTACAGGCACTAAACAGAAGGCTTTCCAAAAATATAAACAATCTGGGGAGGGGGCAGATTGGGAAACCTGTAAAAATAAGCAGAACCACATTAAAACCACATTAAAAGGCTAAGCAGTGGAGCACAATCAAATATTGAACATGGAATTGCAAAGGAGCTTTCATCTCATAGCATTGGCCAGAACTGTTGTACCCAGGCAGGAGCCAAGGCCAGGTCCCCAAGGATGTGTGAGGCTTGAGGACCACAGTTTGTACCATGGTGGGACCCTGGTGAGATGTGGCAGTCTGCAGCCACAGTGACCATCATCCTCCTTCAAAAATCACACTTGAGACAACAGGGGAAATATCCCTTTAATGAGCATCCTAAATGCATTAGACACTAAGCAGATGGTTTCCACACAAGACATTCTAGTATCTGAAGTAATAAAAGGGACTTGTAGCTAAAAATCTTAATAGCAAAGCCCTGGAGGTCTGCAGGACACAGTGATCCAAGAACAGACAAAGGATCTGGCAGAGTGTGTGCAGGTGATTCACACAGAGCAAAGGCTGGATCAGTGAAGTCTCTCTGAAAGCAGCAACCTACAAGCCCAGGAATGGGCCTGCACTGATCTTACCCATTGGAACAAAACCCAAACTCATTTCCACCACAGAAGTTTGTACATTGGTCAATTATGTCACTAAGAAAGGAGGTGGGGTGGAGGCAGGGATCTTTGACTTTGGAAATAATTTGAGGCCAGAGTCCAAAATGAATAATACCTCTTCAGCCCCACATCCCACTTTCTCTAGAGAACCTATGGAAGAGCAGGCACGCTGCGTCTTGCTCAGACTCTGGTTCACCTGCCTGCCTGCCTGCGATGAAGCCACAGTGATTCCTGGGTGGACACACCAGGAGCTTCAGTCCAGAGCCATCCATCAGGTACATTTGACTCCCTGGATACCTGTTACCAGCATCTCTGCATCCACATCTCTTGCACCACTGTGGGCAGTCCCTGTAATGAGTTGCCATGCAAAAGGAGCTACAAGAGCAGGACCCCCTCAGCCAGAGTGGTGGAGGGAGCTGCACACTGATGCTGCATGCACAAGTAGGTTTCTGTGGGTGATGTCCAGCACAGGAGCAGGGTGTCCAGATTGCACTGTTGGAATCCTCAGTTGTCATTGTTACATCTGTCAGGACCCATCCAGATGAAGCAGTGTTGGTCCATCCAGCTCAGCTTTTGACTATCAACTTTGCAACTCACCTGGGCTCAAGCATCCAGCCCTGGTCTCAAACACTCATCTCACCATCAGAAGGAGAAGGAAATGCCCTGTCCTTGGACAGTGTGACCCCTGCTGAGGGCATGGGCAGGAGGGGACTGTAGAGAGTGATGGAACTCAAATAGGGAGAAGATGGTGCCTCCATCCTGGTCCTCTGGCCAATGGTCCCCACCAGCAGCACAATGACAGACCCTGTAGATGTTCATGGAGGGCCTATTTTTAATCACCTTTCCACCGGGTTTTTGCAACGCCCCATTCACACTTGCTCTGTGAAAAAGGATGTCAGAGCAGATTAACAGCTGGTTCCTGCCTGCTCCGACAGCTCTGACAATGCGTCCCTTCTTCTCAAGGTGACAGGAACATGCAGCTGCCTAATGGGTACAGAAGTGTCTATTCTTTCCCAGTGACATTTATTGTGAAATATCTGAGTGGGACTGAGAGACATGCAAGGCTTTCCCTGCCTTATCAGGCGACCCTGGTCAGTGTCCTGCTGTCAAGGACTAAAGTAATTTATGTCAGAGCTGCAAGTGTTTACTTATCTGCCCCAGCACCCAGCTCGGCCAAAAGCAGCCAGACTGGCTCCAGTGGGGCTCACCAGCCTTTTCCTGCTGGTGGGAAAAGCTGGGTGCCGGCCCTGTCCCAGCCAGCCAGGGCAGGAGGGGCGAAGCAGGGCAATGAAAACCATCCTGTGGCTCTGGAGTGGGGGGATGGCAATCACAAAGATGGGAAAGGTAGAGCTGTGTTGGCAAGAAGTGATACCCCAGAATGGAAGGGACTAAAGCAAAGCCCTGAGCAGCAGCACAGGGCACCTGCATGCATGGCACAGGCCAAGGTATGAATTTAGAGAGGGGGTTTCCAGATGGAGCAGAGCAGCATCCAGCTAGGGGAGGCTGTGGCAGGTCCCTGCATGGGACACCTGGGCATCACACCTGGGAGCTCACAGAGCACTGGAGAAGGGGGGAGAGCTGCCTGACAGCTTCATACCCTCCTGGGTTCTCCTCTTGTCGACCTCTGGGATTTTATTGAGTGGAGGGTTTGTAAAGGGAGAGGGGCTCCAGGGAGAGAGAGCTGTTCAGGGCACAGGGACAGCCCAGTGCTGGGGATTGCCAACTCCATAGCAGCTTGGCAAGAGCATCTCAAACTCCATGAGCCTTGTAGGTGCCTTTAAAGGACTTCTCCAGTGCTTCTGTCTTGTGTCATGACAGAAACCGGAGATTTTAGTGCTTCTGGTCCTGAGACTGTACAACTTTCCCTCAGATTCAGTTCCAAAACTTTTTAATTTTGTAAAGCAGTACAATTATCCCAGCAGTCCTCCCCCCACACCAACCACCATTTGTCATCCCAAACAGAGGAACAACTTTCATCTTGTCTGGAATCACACACCCTTCGTGGCACAGGAGAGATGAGCAGGGGCCTGATAGCTCTGCTCCCGTGGGTGATTCCTTCCTGATGTATGTGCCCAGAGATAAATATTAGGCTGTGGTAGTTTCCTCTTCGAAGCTCACAAGCTCTTGTTGTCAGGCTGGGAAACCTTTAACCAGTTGGGATGTCGTGAACAATAGATTAAAGGAGACAGACTATCTCTTGCTAAATGAGCTGTTATTCTAAATCAGCTTTTTCTTTTTTCCAATCCAGGGCACTCCTCAGAAAAAAAAATATTCCACTGACATTGTATTTCTCTTGACAAATATTTTTCTGAGCTGTCTCCTCTTCCCACCCATCAGGGCATGATCAAAGGGTTGGTCCTGTGCTGGGGAGGAGCTGCAAGTACTCAGGGTGGCTGTGGGGCCCTGATGCTGTCCTGCCATCCCATCCCTGCCCAGTGGCAGTGTCCTGAATGCTGAGAGACCTGATGTGTTCTCTGCCATTGTAGCAATGCAAAATCTTCCAGAGATGCCTTTAGAGGGGTGAGTTTGTGGCCAACACAGTGCCATTGGTCCTCTACCCCACTCCAGCAAGTGTGTCTTGGGGGAGCTGGTGGAGGAAGGAGGTTGCTCCCTTTGGGCCCCTTCCACGTCCCTGTGAGTCAGACCAGGCTCTTTGCATGACTCGTGTCCTAAGGCAGCTCCTCCACCCCAGGAATCTTGATTTTGTGCCAGTGTGGGAACCTGCTCACCCCACGAGTGGTGCCAGAGGGATGGCAGAACAAGTGAGGCTCCACAAGGTGCCTTTCACCTGGGAGAAAAAAGTGCATCTGCAGCAGGCGCAGCAGGAGCCTGACATCTGTTCAGCTTGTTGGGGTTTTTTTCCAACACTGGGAAATTCCTGAAGTGCAGGCTGGTCCCATGAAGTGTGACCCCTCCTATATTTTGTTCAAAACCCAAAGCACAGCAGTCAATAACACACAGTCTCAGCACTCCTCCCCCCACACTCTGACAGAGGCTCATATGCAAAAGTACAAAAGCCTCGCTTAAAAAAAAAATCAGATATTTATTATGCCTTTGATGTTCCATAAGAACAGTTGTGGCTTCTGCTTAGTCTCCAACATCCGATTGACAATTGTTTATTAGTTTTAAAATAGCTGAAATTCATGTCAAACATTCCGCATGTTAGAAAAATGTTTATGAAGTGTTATCATAGTTTATTTAACTGTGAATGTTTAGGAAACCAGCATAAAATATAATGGACCACACAAGGCTCTGAGCAGGCCAACAATGGTAGGCACATTTTATGTACCATGGGGAAGAGTGATGCCACCGTAACCACATGAAGAATCCTTGGGATCCTTGTGGCATCAAGAGACCAAGACAACAGGGTTTTGGTTTATTTTAAGGATATTCCTCCTGAGAAGTTTATTAGAGAAATGCTCACAATTGCAATTTTTACAAAACTGGGTTGGTCCTACATTTTAAATCCCAGGAAAGAGAGATTTCTTTATGTGAGCCTTGAGGGTTTGCTGATGGACATTGAGTGCCCTGAGAGAGGTTTCAGATGCAGGGCATGAACATTCATGCATTCATGAATAGTCACACTACACAAGCATAATACATCTGCATTCATATTTATGGTGTCCAAGACACTACAAATTCAGCTTTATATTTGGGATAAATATGTCTTTCTAACAAGTTTGGATGGAATTTTGGTCCTTCTTTTGCCACATTTGCCATTTCCAGGCTGGGGGTGTGCTGGCAACTGACCACCCAGCCAAACTCTCTTTGCATGGTCCTTTAGGTGTGTTCAGCTGGAGCAGGGCAGGCAACACCCTCCAAACATGAGACACCAAATGTCATCTCGGCAAGCAATGCCGATTCTTTTCAGACCCTTCTGCTCTGCTTTGCAGCAAATTATCTTCACTTTTAATGAATCAAAGAGGTTCAGCTAAGCATCATAGAATCCTGGAGTGGTTTGAAAGGGTTGAAAGGGACTATAAAGATCGTCTCATTCCACCCTCTGCCATGGGCACAGACACCTTCCACCAGACCAGGTTGCTCAAAGTCCCATCCAACCTGCCCTTGAACACTTTCAGGACAACTGGAAGTTGGACAACCCATGCCAATGTCTCCCCCCCTCATGGAGAAGAATTTCTTCCTAATATCTAATCTAACCCTATCCTCTTTCAGTCTAGCTATCTAAAGACGTGTATTAAATCATCAAATGATTGCAAGCCAGCTCAGGAGCATGCCAATATCCTGATTTTGTTCAGAATCCCTGGATGTCAGTGAAATATTTAGTAGAACCATTCCTACAAGCAGTAGCCAAAACGAGCTGTTTGCTATCGATGGTTGTGCACGGGAACTCAAATTTTAGAAATTGCCCATTTTTGTGAGCTTTCCCTTGAAACCTACAGATTTAGCATCAGGACAGGGGAAGGAAATGCCAGGTTATTCTTCCCAGTGGCTGACAGAGAATTGGAACAATAGGACAATTTTAGTCGTTGGGTTAAAAATGGTTTTTTCCCCTGAGAAAAATGAACGCATGGGTCTCTCTGTTGTTCCTGAGCCCAGATGAACCCAGGAAGGAGAGATGCTCCAATGCTGTGAGCTTTTCCTAGGATATTTCTTAAAGCCCAGAATCAAAAAGGAATTATCCAAGCCCATATTAATTGATTTTATCTCTAACATTTGAATTTTACTTCAAAACCTCATTTCTTTCATTGATTTTATGTTTGACCACTGGTGCAAAAGTGGATCTGGTTTAAGTAGCTTTGCTTGCCTCTTGCTTTACAATCTGACATTACTTCATACCTGTATTTCTGACCTCTGGGGCCTGATCCTGTTCCCATTTAACAAAAAATGCCACTGGTTCCATGGTTGCAGAATGGGTAGAGGGAAGGGTTAATATGCCAGGCTCAGCACAGCAGGGTCAGTGCCCTCAGTCACTGCCAGCACCACCAAAGGTACCAGGGTCTCACTTCTGTTCCTGTCACCCACCTTCATCTGAACATTTTTTTCCTCCAATCATAAAATTTCCACTTTTGATATTTTAAAATCTTATTTCTCATAAAACTCCAAAGTATGAAAATTTCTTTTAAAGAAATACACCATTAATGTATCTTTATGATGTGCAGCTGATGCTCACAGCATGGGCTATGACTTTTTTATGTTCCCTACTTGTCCTTGAGACATTTTATTTTGACACCATATCCTTGCATTCTAAATTAAACCATATTTTTATTATCTGTTATATACCAGTAGACAGCAGTGCCTTAAAGCTGTTGTACAGCTCCTCATGTCCATCTCAGGGCACCTTCCCCTCTTCCTCTCCACCACCCCCATCCCTCCATCCCTCCGAAAAAGCATGGATTGAGTTATCCATGCTGACAGCAATTTACAGTGCCCATTAACAGTCATATAAATTCCAGCGGATCAAGGAAGCTTGGAGTATATGATATTCAGGCACAGCTAATAGCTCTGGGCTAATTGCCATCTCGTGTTTCTGCTCTCGAGCCCCACTGTTTATATCTTCAGTACAAGCAAGCAGTAAAACAAGTTTCCAGGTTCCTGGAGTCACCAAAGGAGGGCTGGCTCCAGTAGCAGGCAGAGGGCTGGAGGTGGCAGTCATTTCCCATATTTAATGTGAGCTGTTCCTCCTGATCTTGCAGGAAATGAGGTCGGTCTGATAGAACTGCTGCAATAGTTGTATGGGAAACAACAGCGTCAGCTTGGTGTTATTATGGTTCTTATCATGGCTTGAGGGGACAGTGGGAAGGCTGGAGGTTGTGCTTGGAGCCACAGCTCTTTACCTTGCCCTGTCCATCGCTCCCACATCAATCCATGGCCCTGCCAAGCACATCTGGCTCTCTGCAGGGAGAGGCTGAGACTCACTCCAGAAGAACCTCTTTTATACAAGCCCTCCCACTAAATGTGGAGCCAAAGACAGTGCTAAGGGTGCTGACTGGCCACCTCAGGCAGACACAAACACACACACATCAAAATCTGGGCATCTCACTCTTTTGGGGGAAAGAGGAAATGTGTGTGCTGGCTTCCAGGTCTCCCATACCCAAAGAGGAGCTTCCCTTCAGTGCAAACCCTGGGGTGGTCAGCAGTGCTGGCCCCCAACCCTGTGACAATGGGCTGCAGGGACCCTGCAGGGGCTGCACCCCAGCCTTTGCAGCCCTTCCCTCTTGCACACCTTGTTTTCATGTCTCTCTGATCACATTTCAGCACGGAGAGTGGGCCAAACCTATTAATATCAGGTAGGAGTTTCACCCTCCCACCCCAAACACGCTCTCCCAAGCAGTGCCTCTCCTTCCCGGAATTTGCTGTTATCCTCAGCTATTTGCTGACTCGCTCGGTTCGGTGACTTTCATCCTCTTCATCACTCCCAAAACATTTGCTTTGACTATTTGTAGAGCTGACCCAACCCTCTTTCGATATTTTCCTCTTTTTCTCTCTTTTTTTTTAATTTTAAGAAAACTACAGTTTTCTGCTACATTTTTTTCCCCCAGAAATTATCAGCAGGGCTGAAATTGTCTTGATATGAAATATTTGCGTTGACTGAGAGCTGGGAATCTGGGAGGTGAATATGTTGGACTGTGAAAGATTTGCAAAGTTTTACCATCATGGCAGTCCCTTCTGGGCCACTGCTGAGGGACAGCAAGGCTGAAGGTCTTTGGCCAAACTCTTTGCACTGCTTTCCACTAGCTCTGTTAAAACATGCATTGATTTTACCCTTAAAACTCCAAGAAATTAAAGTAGAGGAGAGGCTACACGGGACCTGTTTGTACATTGGTTTGCACTGAATGATACCAACCACAGTGAAGTGACTTCTATGCATCTACTTTTCCTTTCTTTACTACTATTTTATTATTTTGACTATTGTACCGACTAATGCAATATTCTAATATTATTTTGAATGTGCAGATTCACACTTTTCCACAAACAATCCAGTTCCACCAAAGTTCACACGAGGGTTTTAGCAGCCCCTTTTCTCAGCCTTATCCTGCATCCCCATCCCAAACTTCAGCTCTTAAGACAACCAAAAACCCTGAGGGAGGAAACAGGCCATTTCCTCTTTTTTTCAGAGTTTGTTTTGTCAGGTTGGACTCTTGGGCTCTTTGGAGAGGTCCAGTGAGAGGGACTCAGGTAGGCAGCCGAGCAGGAGGGTGGCTTGGCTGTTGTTGGGAGATGAAGCAGAGAAGGGGCCATATGGGACACGTCTCTCCCCAGCACTGGAAGGGAGAAGCAGCAAAGCCATGGACACCAAATGAATTCAGGTTTTCACTTCTGTGATTTTGCAGTAAACCCAAGATCAGTAAATTGATTTTCGTAGTAATAAAAGCTGAACACTCATAACCCCCAAAGCGATAAAAATTTTACTGCTGTTTAGAATTTATATTTTATTTCTAGGCTTTTCCTTGGATATGCCCTGAGGGGGAGGATTTTATGTGCAGCTCTGTAAATGAACTGAGTGCAAATATTTTTATTTTCTGCTAAGCATCAAAAATTTGATGCATTCTCATGAGGACAAATGCACTTCTTAAAAGTACAGTGAGCCAGCAGAGCAACTTGGTTTGGGTTTTTTTTTTTTTTCTGAAGAAAAAGCATTATCAATAAAAAGTCTGGGCACCAGGCACTGGGCAAAACAGATGGGACACAATAAGTAGCAATCTCTGATTTTGACCCTCTCGTTTCTTGATGTTCAGTTAGAATAAATCAGGTTTTTTTCTGGGTTTATGGGTCCCTGGAATTTCTACTCTGAGATATAGGAGAAGATATTTAAGTGCCTCAAGAAGAATCATTCATTTCCCTCTGGTTCTTGGTTCAGTGTTTCCTTGTCTAGATCTCAGGGTCGGGTCTTCTGGCTGCTGTACAATAGCAAGGCTTGGTGGCTTGGACTGGTGCTGAGCTGATTTCCACCCATGAGATGCTGGTCCACCTTCTTAATTGTAGTTATTAATTTCTAGGAGAGAGCAGAGAGGACACACAATGCTCACTTGGAGCCTTGGGATGTCCCAGGATGTTGAAGCTCAAAATAACAGCTCAGTGATGGATGAAGAAGCTATTGCAGGTGCATTTTAGAGATTTCTGAGGTATTTGAGCTATAACTCTTCTCTCTTTACAGTCTCAGGAGGCTAGAATTCATGTCAAAAAAATGGATTCATGTCAAAAAGAATTCATGTCAAAAAAATCACCGGGCTTTTTATGCAAAGGGATAAAAGAAGCAATTCATATAAATGATATTAATGCTTTCTAAAACATCCTGGAAATATTCCTTCTGTAAAATACATATGACAAATATTGATGACACCTCATAAGGTGACCCAGATGATTCAGCACTTGGCTGCACATGAGTAATATGGCCATCCCTCTTCTCTATAACCACTTTATGCCATGTAATGCTGTCCAGAAGGAGATGTACAGTGTTTTCTACATATATAATCAAAGGCTGAGGAATCCAGATGTCAGATTTCATCAAGCTCTCTTTACCATTGCAGTGTCTCAGAAAATTTGGGGTGGCAGCAGCCTTGTTAATGCATTGCTGTGCCCAGTGGATGGGCTGCCAGAGCAAGTGCCTCTGTCCTGGCTTTGCCCCCTCAAATATGCCCATTTTCACCTCTTTTTATTTCCATTTAAGATTAAAAGCCACTTCTATCCTACACTAGCACAACGAGGGGAGAATGGGGGATGGAGAAACTTCATTCTGCTGGGCACTATCTCCTAAATTGCCTTCTCATCAATGAACCCCTACAATGAACCACCCTTAATGAATCAAAATGTTAATTAACACACACATAAATTCAGCAGCCCTGGATGCACAAAGGCTGGCCCTCTCTGCTACTTTGAATTCCTCCCCCTCATCATCATCACATCTTCTGGCTCTCTCCTTCATTAGTTTTTATTTGATGATTTAGTACCACTGTTAGCCAAAAAACTATCAGTGCTAGCAAGCATGCACAGCAAATCAGCACTCCAAAACATGAGGCAATTCATGCTGCAAGGATGTCACACAGCTAAACCTGTCTCTCATTTCCACTGAGAATTCAATGGGCAGAGATCTGAAAACCTGGGCCATACCCATGGACAACACTTGAGTCTTATAGGAAGAAAAGCAGGTAACAGTCAGGTAAAATGAAAGAAAAAAGTTGCTTCTTTGCAATGAAACTGGATATCTTGACAGAAGAGGAACAAATATAATAGGGAAGTATTTTAATGTGGTAATTCAATTTTCCCTCACATGAACATGATGGACTGCCCTGGTAGAAACAAGTCACAGCCATGGACTGAGCTGCTCCAGGCTGAAAACAAAGCCCCAGGTTGACATGCCCCTTCCAGGGTGCCTTTTCCTGCCCATCAGCATTCACTCAACATGCTGCTATCAATTTGAATTTTGGGCACCCAACATCAATCACCATGGGGAGAAGAGTTTGACATCAGACCCTCTGGGTGGGCTCAGACTAGTTGCTTTTCTTTGGTAATTAAGAAAGATTACACAAATGACTAAGCCTTTATTTACCATTAATGACTTGAGTTTACCAAGCCGTGGCACTGACCTGTCAGCCCCACAAGCTGGGGACTCATCCTGACCCCCAGGAACAAGAGCAGAGCTTAGGCAAGAGGAAAATTGGGCTTCCAAAGTGACTTTTGGAGAAGGATGGGAGCTGCTGAAGGTGCTGGGGCAGCCATTGCCTTTTCTGGGATTGCCCTGGGATGCTGAGCAGAAGGGAATATGTTAAGTGTCCCAGGCACTGACAGCTAAACATACACACAGCCTAGATAGCTTGTGCACTAGATAAAGAAGAGAAAACATCTCCTTGAGAGAAAACACAGGATTTCTCCCTCTGCCATCCTTCATCTGTGTTGACTCCTGATTTCTATCTCCAGCCCACCAGGTGGGTGGCTCCCAGCTGCCATCCCTCGGCCACGGGGCTTTCTGAGACACTTTCTGCAGGGTTGAGCAGCCTTTCCTGCAAACCACATCATCATCGAGGTTCCCTTCAGACTTGGTGGGTTTTAAGGGGAAAACCTGTGGTCTTTGCTGGGGTTGTTGTGTCCTGGTGGTGGTTCCAACAGGACAAGGTCCCAGTGATGTGGCACACCCTGGACCACTCCTCACCTCCCCTTTCTCTAAACACCTTTCTGCACTATGTAGCCCAAAAAAATTGCAAATGCCTTTCCTTTGGCTTAGAGTAAGTGAAGTGATTCTGGATCAAAACCAAATATTCAAAAATATTTCTTTCCAAAATCCAAAGAAATCCAGAGGGTTTTGTTTTGGGAGAAAGAAAAGAATAGAAAAGTGGTCTGCACAGGTTAGACACAGACAGAGGTGCACCTTGGGGTTTAAGGAAGAAAACACCTAAAGAATAATGTTAACTATTGAAGAATAAGGGCACTGAGTGATATGCCAGGAATCTTTTGTCCATCAGGCAAGAGTTTGGATCAATTTGTTCTGCATTTGCACCACCATCGATTTCCACTCCTGGATTATTATTGCTGCCAGGGACCTGCCCGTGGGTGAGGGCTGCAAACTCTGCTGGAAAACTTTTGGCCTCATCTCCACTCTTCACATAGGAAAGAAACCTGAGAGGTTGTGCAGCCCCTCCAAGATAAGTCCCTGTACTTGGTTCATATTTGCCACCACTCACTGGTGACCCCGGGCAGATCCCCCACATTGAGCTTCAGGGGAGCTGCTGAGCCCAAATCAAGGATGGATTGGGTGAGTAATCACAAAATCCTCCACTGATGGCCAAATCCTGCTGCCAGCCCCGACAGCTGGAGGGCTGCACGTGTGCCAGCATGGACAGACACTTCCTAAAATAGCTTTTTGGGATTGATGCTCGCAGGGCTCAACATTTTCAAAGGTGTTGGTGAGATGCTTCGCTATGCTGCTCTGCATCAGCCCGATGAACAGTGTGCCATCTTCCCCAATAAGCATCACAGGGACCAAACAAGCTGCAGGGAAATTAATTGGAAAACTATATTAGTCTCTCCCCTCCTAGATTCACAACCCCATGTACCCATGGTAATGTCACCAGCTGCCTGCAGTGACAGCAGAGCAGAGCTCTCTCATGGAAAAGCGGAGATTTCAGGGATTTCCTTCCCTCCCGCCCCAGGCAAGGAAAAGTCTCTGGATGTGTGTTAGTGTGAGTCATTTTCGTTCAGCCACAGGGTTGTGAAGGATTTAAATTCAGGATTTTGCACGAGCTGCTTCAGTCCTGCCTTTTGGATTTTCTTTTTTTTTTAATGCAAACAAGAAAAACCTGAAAATGGGATATTTGTACCCCACAGCTCCGCAGTCCTTGGATGTTAGAAATCTCTCTTGGAATTTTTATAATGTTGAAATATCATAAAATCACGGGCTGGTTTGGTTGGAAGGACCTTAAAGCTCATCTCATTCCACCCCCTACCTCGGGCAGGAACACCTTCCATTATCCCAGGTTGCTCCAAGCCCCGTCCAACCAAGCCTTGAACACTCCCAGGGATGGGGCATCCACAGTTTCTCTGGGCAGCCTGTGCCAGTGTCTAACCATGCTCACAGTGAAGAATTTCTGCCTATTTCTTAATCTAGATCTACCTGAATATCTAATTATGTCCACTGCACTTCATCCTTTGGGACAGGGAGACATCACAGTCCTGATCCACCAACAGCAGAGGAAAAAGGGATAAACCACTTCCAAACCAGTGGGATCAGAACCACCAATTAAGTGAGAATTGCCTTCAGTTATTTCTCTACAACTTTGTTTTTTTAGTTAATCTTCAGGAGTGGGGTGAAGCTGCAGGGACGGAGTCTCTGCATCAA
The DNA here is from genome assembly GCA_013396655.1 of Campylorhamphus procurvoides. Taxonomy (NCBI): domain Eukaryota; kingdom Metazoa; phylum Chordata; class Aves; order Passeriformes; family Dendrocolaptidae; genus Campylorhamphus; species Campylorhamphus procurvoides. The sequence goes on from WBMV01004063.1 coordinate 2,108,832, forward strand.
ACTAGAGCCTGCACAGACACCACGCTCCTGCTGGGATTTATACCTACACCCAGGTCCTGACAGAGCAGCAAAGTGGCCAGCACACAGAGATGGGGGAAAAAGATTATTGAGAAAGGAAAGGGCTCTACTACACACAGATATAGATTAATAAGTGAACCATTCATCTGATAGAGACACAAGGGAAGTTTGCAGGTATTGAGCCCCACTACAGTTCAGTAACACCACTTGGCTTTATCTCTTGCCTGAGTAACACAAACATTTATGGAATTACATTTTAAAGCTTTTAAAGGTGTATTTAAAACGTGTTTTCTCTGAAGTGTTATCTTTGCAAGCTCTCATATGCTGATAAAACCCATGTTTAGCTGCCTCATAAGGAGTGCTTGGAAACTGCCAGTTGGAAGATATTTCACTGTCTTTGGCCAGGGACAGGACCAGGACCAGGGCCAGGGACAGGAACAGGGACAGGGCAGCCTCTGGCAGCTTCTGGCATCTGCCACAGCCCTTTCCCAGCAGAGCCATTTTGCTTGCAGGAAAGCAGAGGTGGGAGGTCTGTTGTGGTGGGACCAGCGTGATCCTTGGGGTGAAAGAAGAGCCCTGGGTTTTTGCAGACATCGCTGCCTGTGAGTTTCACTTCCCTCCCTGGGAACCTTCAGGAGAAGGGAAACGGCGTGGCTTAACAAATGACTTCATTCCAGGCTGGTTCCAGTTAGCATCCCCATCCCTCCTCCCAGCCCTGCCCAGAGATGAAGACATTGTTCAACAGCTCATCACTCACCGGCAGGCTCCGCGCAGGCAGCCAATGCACATACCCCAAACCTCATCCCGCAGGCAGAAGACTTGACCCAAAGCTTCTTGACATCCATGGAAAGGCTCCAGTGGATTTCTATGGGTCTTGGATCTCAGCAAATGTTGGCAAACTCCACCGAGGCTGATGGGAACGTTGCTGGCAACACGGACGGACGGGTCAAGCAAAGGGAGAAAATTAATTTATCAACCAAGGGGATTTGTCTTCCCTTGAAGTTTCCAAGGAGTTTCTTAACAGGATACTCATTAACATGCCTTTGAGGGAGGAGAGACGCCTCTCTACACTCTGGATTGGCAGTGGCCATGTGGCAAATAGCTCAAGGGTGTGGAAATATCTTTCCCATTTTCTTTGCCCCTTTTCTGGTCCTCCCCAACAACATGTAGTCTGTCTTGCTCCTGACCTCCACCTTGACTGGAGCTGAAATCTTGGTGCTGGAGCCTGGCCACGCTTGCTCCAGCCCTGCTCAACTGCCTTTATGGAGTTGCTTTCATTCATTTTCTTCCCCCCAAACATACCCCTCCCCACCTCCAAAATCACCAGGCACAACTTGTCTGAACGTATGCCGAACCTGATAAGCCTTTGGCAACCGCAAAAATGAATTGCTTTAATAAAAATGAAAACCATTTTGAGGGTGGGGAGCGTGGAGGGAAGGGAAGCAAAAGCAAATGCAAAAATAATGTGCAGGCAAGGGCCCATGTGATCACCTGGCAGGAAGAGGCATTCGCAAATCAAGGCATAAATCACAGAGCTGGGAGCAGCCGGACCAGCGTGGGGGCAGGCAGTGAAGCCCTTCATCTCCAGGTTTTATGTGCATGTTCATTTCTGCAAAGAGCATGGAGGGGGTGTTGCTTTTAACGAGTGATGGAGAGGAATGTGCTAAAATACTTCCCAAAAGGAATTGCACGCCGGACGAGGCTCCTGGGGAGGACCTGGCAGTGTGTGGCTGCTGCAGTGGTTTGGCTGGGGTGGGTGTGCTTGGAGCCCTCTGCAGAGACGTGGGGGAGAGGGAGGCTTTGCAGGAGCCATCCCCCAACCACCCTTGTGTGCCAGGCACACTTTCTTCATACCATCCCACATCAAGGCAAGGGGGCGAGATGGGCAAGGGGAGCCTGCAAAAACCACGGCTGGAGGGTTGTGAACTGGACACAGCCCTTGGCACAGTGAGGGAGAATTTGGCCCAAATCCACGCCTGTTCCCCAAGGAGTTTTCACACTTGGAGGCGGATTGCACAGAGGTCCTTGTAAATACATTGGATGATGTTGTCTTTATTTGTGCTCAGGAGGAAGGGACATAAATCCTGGGCTGGCACAGCTCATGCTGTGAACTGCAGAACTGCATATGTCGCACTCTGAATGTCACACTGGGGAGGCATCTGAGAGCAGTGAGGGGGTTTTGCAGCCTAACTTGGTGGACAGCTACTGTTTATTGCCTAAAAGTTGATCAGCCACTACTGCAAACCAAAGAATTAGGTTTTCTATGGGTTTTTTTCCTAAAAAAATATTATATAATCAGAGACTGGTGAGAAACCAGTGATGGATTAGTGGCACTGGATGCTCCACAGCTGGTTTGACATTCACTTTTTCCACTTTAACTGGACTCAGGCAAGCCACCTCTTTGTGACTTTTATTGTGGTGTGATTACTTTGCTGATGGTTTTCCATCGTGAGAAATAAGGGATGGAAACAGAGAAAAAAACCCAACTTTGGCACATTCTGGGTTTGTATGTTGGGTATTCAGGTGCTGCCACGCTGGAAATAACACATCAAGGAGAGCCAGGGAGAGTTATGAAGCATCTTTCTTTCCAAGGGTCTGGGCCAGAAATGAGGTTCAAAATAAGTTTTCTTGTCTTTAAAACTGAGATATTATTGATTAATTAATTACAGAGGAATAAATGACATAGTTGTGTGTTATGGATAAACCATTTAAAGCCCAAGAACTGTCAACATTCCCCAGCTCTCAGGAGCAGGAGCCTTTCCAATGAAAAGCTTTGCTAATGAAGCAGTTGTGAAAAATATTTACTGCCAGTTTCTTCGATTGACATTTGCATCTTCTATAATTTGCCAAACTGTGCAATTGAAGCCGTTTTCATGGAACTATAATTTATGGGCACGGTTTTTCCTTCACTTCCCAGTGTCTGTGCAAAAAAAACATCGAAGGCATATTTTGCTCTGAAATTCACACTTAATTTTTTATTTCTTTTTGGCCAGAGGAGGAGGGAGGGGCAAGGGAAAATGGATATTGTAGGAGGGAGAGCAGAGATGGAGCAGTAAGAGATAGGAAGGACTGTTAAGTGCAGAGTTTCTCAAACTATAGGTCATGACTGCTTAGAAGAGAGCCAAAACGTGACAGAGGACAGCAGGGTCCTCCTTGGCTTAGCCAGGTGGAAACCAGCTGAAAATGGACCTGGATCCCTTCTCCCCATAGGGAAAAAAAAAAAAAGAGGAGAGAATTTTGGGCAAGATCAGTATCCTGGTCCAGCTTGGATGGGAACACAAGTTGAAAGAGGGGCTGCCTGGCTCTTCTCCATCCCCGGGCTATGGAAGCTGGCTGTGAACACTGCATATATGTTTTCATGCTAGTGAAGAAATGATTAAAAAAAAAAACCCTAATTGCATTAATCTTGCAGAAGGAGGGGAAGGCAGAGGTGGGAGGGGGGGAGAACCCCAGCAGTGCAGCCTGTTTGTGTTTCCCCAGCCTGGGCCGAGCCGCTGCTGACTGAGGGGTGGCGTGAAGATGGATGAGGCAGTAAGAGGACATTTTCATAAAGCTTAAGAAATGTTCATTTCAACAGGCTGATTCACTGAGAGACAGGGGAATAACTTCTGGCACAGCCCACCCACTCCTCACCATCCTCAGCATAGAGCACCCCGAGCTCTGCAAGCCATGCCATCCACAGAGCCAGACTGTTTTTTTGGAGTATAAAATATGTAAACCTTGGGCTATTGGGAAAATGTGAGCAACAGCAATAGGAACAGGTGAATTTAGGTGGGATCACAAAAACTTACAACGTGTTTCCTGACTAGACAAGTTGTGCCAAAGCCTGACACTGACAGCTACCTTCCAATCATCCTTTTGCACTTCATTGAGAACAGCTGTCACCCACTTTTCTGATGTCTTTGTACTCTCCTGCACGTTTCCAGCACCTTGGAAGGCAAGAGCTGCACACCCAGAGCGTTTGCAGCCCAGATGGTGCAGGTTTGAGAAGGCAAAAGAAAACTGAGCCAGAGTGGAAAGGACTCATCTGCTTCTTCCAGTCGAGAGAAAACACATTCTGGATGCCCTTCTCCCCGCTTATCTGGTATTATATATTCCAGTAATGTAAATTTAAGGTATGTTTTTCCATGAAGATGTCTGAGATCTGAGAGTTTCCTCCAGGCTTAAAGCAGCTCCCTCTCACCTGCACCCTGTGCCACCCAGTGCCACCTCACACAAGTGCAGAGTGAAGTGGTGCCACCACAGCACACAAAGGCAGAATGCCTTTCTCATTTTATTTAAATCCTTATAGCATCATAAAGCTGGTTTTGCTCAGCCTCTCCTTATCCCACTTTTACAGAGCCTTTCCACCCTTCCAGGGTGAGAAAAGCAACCAGCAACCTCCTTGCCCTGGTCGTGCAGGTGATGATGCTCCATCTGTGAGGTCCAGCAGGCAGCACTTCCCTGTGTGACGGGACCCCTTCAAGCTTGGGCTCCCAAATCCTGACCCAGACGATGTCCCGGGGCTGTGTCCCGCTCAGGCAGCTGCAGGCAATGGACGTGTTTCAAAGCCAGAGAGCAACCCCTGGTGGAAGCTGCCTGCTATGTGTGCGCTGCCTTCTCAGTGTGTGCTGTGTGCTCTGTGTGCTGCCCTGCCACAGCTCGGCAGCTTCAAACTGACAGAGGGCACGATCCAGGGAATAGTTCATTCTCTCTTTGCAGCACCCACCTGGCAACACTGATCTACCTCCCCTTTATATTTTGCCTTTGTTTCTGGGTGTCTGCTGCAAAGCAGTGTCCTGCTGAAATGAGCCCAGGGATGCTGCTCCCATCTGCTTGTTCTTGCGACAGGAGCCCTGAGCATCAGTTGGTGGGTTTGCTCTGATGGGGATTGATGAAAAGCTCAAGAGGATCAGGCTCTGAAGTGCCCTCAGGCTGATATGTGATGAGTGACAGGACAAGGGGCAATGGCTTCAAACTGACAGAGGGCACGGTTAGATTAGATATTAGGAAAAAAATTTTCACTATGAATGTGGGGAGGCACTGGCACATGTCGCCCAGAGAACCCGTTTGCCTGATCTCTCACATCTGTAAATGATGCTATTGATGTAGTGATGTTTTTGTCAGCACCCTAATGCACTTTAACAGCCCTGAGCATCCTCACCTGGAGGCTCCACCCACATCCATGGCCCAGGAGCCCATTTTAGCCCAGCAGGAGGCTGCCAACCCCTGTTCCAGGGATGCTGCAGGGTGCTGGTCTCCAGCTCTGGCCATGCCACCATGAAATCACCTTGTTTCATGGGTTCTTGCATGAACCTGCAGGTGATCTCCAGCTCTGCCCTGCTCCATGCTCAGGTACTGCAGCCCAGCCCATGGGAAGCATCTCTGCTGGATGTCTTTAGTCTCCTGTGGTGAGCAAATAATGTCCTTTCTTTCATGAAACAGGGGAATTTTTCCCATTCTATTGATCTTGTGGAGTGGAGGATAAGCTGTATCTATAATAGATGTTATTTTTGGTGACCAGCTTTCCCTGAAAGCCTAACTCTCTTTTGCCCTTTGCTTTTGGGTGGGTGTCAGTATAAATCAACTCTGGGGATGGATTTTCCCACCATCAGAACAGTTCCCCTATTACATATATTGAGCTGGTGCTTTCAGACCAATTAACTTGTTCTTTTCTCATGTGTAATCAGACACTCTGGTACAAAAAGGTGATGAGAAACTGTGAGGCTTGCTTTCTCTGTTAGCAGGAGAGTGGGGTTAATTTGCCTCTCTTGGTCCTCTTTAGATAGAGTTCAAAGCTATAGGGAAAGAACAGCTTTGGGAATAGTGGCTGCTGCAGGTGATCTCCCCAAGCTCCACATCTCCCTGTTACCCCACTGCCCCTCCCATGATGTTGCCAGGCTGGTCTGAGCAAGGCCCTTTCTTCCGTGTGGTTTCCCTTAGCTCCACCACCACAAATATCAGCCTGAGGTACCAGACCATATCAAGCAATCAATCTCTGATTGTTGTATCCATCAATAAAACAAAAATCCCAGAAAGAAAGAGAAAGGGAATACAGAGGCCAAGAGCTTCCCTCTGCCCATCGCAGGTGGCTCATGATAAGCCTTGGATGGAAAACACCCCCCTAGCCCTTTACTCTGTCCCTCTTGCAGAGGAATGAGTCAGGAATTTCATGCATGTAGAGCAATCACTGAACAGTCCCTACAGGTCTACCCAGGACCATGGCTTCCCGAGCAGCTGCTTGTTTACCTGCCACCCATTTCCATAGCATGGGTGTGCAGCTGCATTCCTGGGAGCCCCAGCTGCTCCCACCTGCCCAACCTGTCCGTGCGTGGGGAGCAAAGCTCGAAGCCACTGTTTGACAGCAGAGCTGTACAGGGGTGATGTGGTTGCTCCAGGGAAACATTGCCAAGGATGCTCAGTGCTCCACTGGGATGACTGAGGAGCCATACCAGGAGCTGGGGTGTCAGGCAGCATGGTGGTATCCTGCTGGTGGATGGATGGAACTTTACATCAGCTGAGAGTCTGAACTGTTGATTGGGTACCAAGCTCTGGGGATGTGCAAAATGACTTAGAGAAAGAGCAGCTCAGCCTCAGTGCTCCAAGCCCCCTTCCACAGGAGCTCTCCCTATCCACTGGCTCTGGAAATGTCACATGTAAACCACCCTCCCCAGCTTACGTGTCCTGTTAAGCAACAGGGACGCGTCCCTCCCGAGCATGGAGCTGCACTCGGAGGTGGCTGTGCCAGCACAGCAGGCCCTGTGCTCACCAGGCAACTTTCAGCCAAGCAGGATGTGCTGTCTGGGTCCCAGATATGTAGGCAACAACTTCTTTCTTTTTATCAGTGCCGTGCTGATGGGGAGCAAGTGCATCCCTTGCTTTCACAGCCCCTGGGTGCTGCTGCTGTCTGTAGCAATGCGGGGGAAGGCTGTTCCTGCCCAGTTTGGGCAGGGAAATCTGTGCCAGCATTTTCCCCAGGAGATGTTGAAGTAGTTGCACTTCAAAGGCTCGGGAAGTGTCCATTTTGCCTTCAGCTCCACCAGCCCACAGTTTGGGTGGAAGCTGCTTATGTCAGCAGCTGGAGGTGGGAGGCAACCTGGGCTAAGCCAGGGCTGCTGGCCAGGATCAGCACCCAGCCTTTCCTCACTGGTCCCCAAAGCATCACCAGACATTGCAAGGTGTCCCTGAAAGACAGTCCAGGACCACGGGCTTGCATCCTGCACCTGCAAAAAGCCATTTGTGTCAATCTGGGCACATCCCCTCTCCCAAGGGCTTGGGTTGGGGTCTGTTGCGTGCTCTGGGCTGTGTCACTCTAGTTTAGTTGGACACTGTTGCTGTCACGTTCTATTTTTTCTTTTCCTCTTCCTCTCAGAAAATGCCAAGTTATATAAAAAAAAAATCTTAATGGTGGATGAATTATTTAAAAGGGTCTGTTTGCTAATGTGATTGACTTCAACCAACAGCGCAGGTTGAGCTGTAATTATGGGAAAACAATCAAATCTCTATCGGGGTTCTCACCATACTGGTCCTGCCGCTTTTTGTACTATAGCAGAACCTGTTGGGCAACTTTAGTTAAGCTGAGCCTCCTTTCTGCTGCTGGGGCAAAGAAACGCAAACCGGTAGAGCCAGTCAGACTGCAAAGAAAAATTATGGCTTATTGTCTGTGCAAGTTCACCCACACTGCTCACTCCTGTCTCCTGTGTCCCAGATGACCGTCTCCTGATCACGACCTAACTGAGTTCGAGGAGTGGAGGAAGACGCAGACACAGTCCCCCAATGTGAGTATGTGCTTGCACTGATTTTCATCTGCCCCCTGGCATCCTGGGCAATGCTATGGAGTTGGGAAGGGAGCTGGCGTGAGCCACACACACAGAATTGCCCAAAATTATCCCAGCAGAGCTCCGGGAGAGCTGTAACTTGGTGCTGGCGGATGGAACAGGGTCGAGCTCCCATCTGATGATCAGAGGCTGTCGTGTCATAGGTTTGCTTGCTTTTCTGTATCCTCTCGGAGTTCGAGGAGGAAATTTGGATTTTTCTAGCAGCTGGGGAGCCGATGGTTTATGGCACAGTGGTGGCTTTGCCTCTGCAGGGGTGCGGGATCGGTGGGAGCCGAGCTGAGCCCACCTGGGACCCCGGGGATCTCCCTTCCTCTTAACAAAAACTTTTCCCTGCAATCCAAAACGCAGAGAAATGACATCCAGCTCTGGCTCAGGTGGAGTGAAATAGCCGCGGAGGGTCAGAGCAATTTGCGGGTGTGAGGGTTTATGTGAGTACCGGGGAATCTGGTTGCGTTTGCATTTAGCGAGCGGGGACCATCAAAGCCTCCTCTGAGCAAACATCCAGGCTGTGTGACAGCCGTGGTGTGAGCAGAGCCAAAGCCCTCTGGGGTGCCCTGTGGGAGCGTGTGGGCTGGCAGAGGTGCCCATCCTGGGCACTGGAGGGGCATCACCCCCTTTCACACCTGATCCACCTTCCATGCAGCTTCCCAAGGAGAATTGGACTGCACCAAACCATTTGTGTGCTCCGCAGTAAATAACTTTCAATGAAGTTGTGGGACTTCCTTCCCACCCCATTTCATGCCCTGAATTGCCCACATCTCTCTTGCCAAGGGTAAGAACAAATTTGCTCCTTTTTTCCTCAGTGGCAGCTTGGAGCTGGGCTGTGGTGACCCCTGTTATCTGAGCAAGGTGGCTCTCTGTCCCCCACCTCCATCCCTGCTGTGTTCCTCCTGGGTCATCCTGACAGTGCCCTCCTGGGTTGTCCAGATATGTTCCTTCAGGCACTGCAAATGTTCAGCAAGGCTAGAGTTCTTTGGGGCTCCCAGCAGCCCCAGGCACAAAGTGTAATGCTACTGAGGGCTGCTGTCCCTCTTCCCTACTTTCAATCCTGGAGGAAGGAAGTGATGGTGGAATGGCTGCAGGGGAGAAGTTGTGTCCACACATGCTGCTTCCCTGCATGGGCATTCATTGCTGTGGGTTGAACGGTCCCCATTGCCTGTTCCTTGTTCCTTCTGCTGGGACAGTCCTACAATGGGGAATATCCTGAGAGTTCTTACAGGTGAGATGACCACAGATCCTGCAGCAGAGGATACAGGTCACTGATGCACAGTATTGATTCAAAACAGCCTGGGCAGCAAAGTGTCCCCAACACCAATGTGTCACCAGGCATTTGGGACAAACAGAGATGCCTCAGTCCATAAAAATGCCCAACTGTGGCTGTCCCATCTGTTGGGTGACACAGTGTGGGGCTGAGATGGTAAGAGAGGACCCATCCTTGGTGCTGCAGCGTGGCTAAACACCCAGAATGGTTTTGCAGGACTGACTCTTCTTAGCACATTATCCCTTTGTTGAGCAGTGCTGAAGAGAAAAGCTAATTCAGTCAGACTTCCTCACCTGCACCATATCCAGGGGAAAGAAATATGTTCTTTTCATTTACATGGCCATTAGCTTGACTCAAGGGTGCCCATGCACCCCTGGCACAGCAGGAGCAGGGGTTGCCAGTTTATGAAGCATTATTGCAGTGGACATTCATACCCCTTACCCCACACAGGGCCTGTTCTCCCACACAGGACTTGGAATGATGAATTCCCCATGTCAGGAGCAGTAAGGACTCTAAGGTATGTGGAGGTCTTCTGCCACAGAGAAGACAGTGAGACTAAGATGCTCTCCAGCTGCCACCTGCAGTGTAACTGGATGACAAGCAAAGTGTGGGGTGATACCACACTCTATCAGAGATTACCAGGGTATTTATCTCCCACTTTCCCCAGCCAAGGGCTCTGGTGCTGGGGGAGGCAGTGGGAGTGTGTTGGTTGGGCTGGTGGAGGTGGTGACCACGTGTCTCTGCTCCCAATGGGGCCTTGAGCTATTCCCTGAGCCTCACCACTTCTCAATTAAGACACCGAAAAATGTGATAATGCTTCATTACCCATTTCCCTAAGCATTTTGAGGTGTTAATTAAATTATGTTTATAGAAGCGGTGGTTACCCCGAGACGCACAGGCAGATAAGTGGCTACTTTTAATCACCTTCTGAATCCTTGTGCGGGCAGACAAGCTTGGCCACAGATCTGTCCAAAGCCCACCATGCTTTGTGGAGAATCATGGTGTGTCTATCGGGTCCAAATGTCATTCCTCCTCAAGTGGGGAGAAGAACAAATATTTAGTGTTAAGTTAAAAATTTAGTGTTAAGTGCAAAGCAGCAGGAGCTGGGGAGTGGAAGAAAAGACCTCCCTCCCAGATGGGTACAGTGCAAAAAGAGCCCTCCAAACTACTCAGTTGCCTATATAGAAGCCAAAATCCTTTTCCTGGCTATCCTTAGATATTGCAGAGGACCAGCAGCTCCTGTTTTAGTGATCCTGCAAGCCCAAGGCAGCAAAGACTGTATTGGGAGGGGGGATGTCAGGGAAAACAGGGGCTCTCAAGCAGCCATGAGGGAATGAAAGAAAACCCCCAACGCTCTGGTGGTTGCTGAACAGGAGCTGCCTCCATAGGGCTGGGGTGCTGGGGGAGAAATTGAGCTGCTGGGTTTGTGATTGCCGGGGCTGTGCTGTATTATGGCAACAGAGACTTTATGGGGTAGAAGTAAATCAGTGTGCAGGTTGGGACTTGAGGCTGGAGCTTTATCTTGGAGGATTCGCTCCTGTTTTCCTCTCCCTGCAATGGGACACGTCTGTGCACATGTGAGCAGGGGCAGCATCTCCCTGGTGCTGCTGGTCCAGTTTAACTTGTTCAGGGGGCTGTGACCAGCACCAGTCCCCAGCAAACCCAAGGGGCCATTGAGACTGATCATAGCCCAGTTGTAGCTCCACACCACTCGAAGTGGGACCCCAAGCAGGGGTGACCCTGGGGCTGAATGCCTGCAGTGAGAGCTTGCTGCAAACCTGCCCCTGGGCTGGCAGAGCAGCACAGAGCAGCTGCCCTGCTTAGGGGAGGATTTTCAGGTTGTGCGAGGTGGAGGAAGGCACTAAATCCTCCTCCCTGGAGAAGCAAGAGCCAAGGCTGCTCCTCCTGTCTCACCTGTTGGGGGGTAATTTTGCAATCTGCCAGCCCCTGTAGAGCACCCACAGCAAACCCAGTGCAGTGGAGAGCAGGCACTGGGCTCCATTTTAGGACAGCCTGTGCCATGTTAAGTCATGCAAATAAATAAATACCCAGCAGGAAAAAGAAACCCTCAACACACAAAAAAAGTGCTCTTCTGACTGCCAAGCTCACAGTACATCAACAAAGAGCATTAGCTCCATGCTGGCCTGTGAAATATTCCTGGCACTGGAGATTTTCCACGAGTGATCAGGCAGTTTTTCAGAGTATAAATTTGGTTTATAATTCTAAAATTAGACCAGGAACATAGTAGGATAGCCAAGGAAAGAAAGTTTGGCTGGTCAAATCACCTCTGCCCAGCAGCCTCCCAGTGGTAGTTCTATTACATCAATCCAAGCCTGGAGCTGAACAGGTTGATGGGGAAATATCTGGTGGTAAATCCATTAAGCTTCACTGATCCCACAGTATCAGAATATCACAGTCCTGCCTTTTTTATTATTATTATTTTTAAGGCTTAAGCTCATTTAGCTAATGACCTCTTTTATCCTTCTGAAAGGGTGGGGATGTTCTGTGGCTCACTATGAGCATGGCAGGCAGTGCTGGGGTGGTACTGAGGGGCCAGGAACCCCCTGGGGACCAGGGAATGGGGGACAACTGTGCTGTCAGAGCCAGCTGTCTGAGTCTATCCTTTCCCAAGCCCCCTCAGACAGGATAGAAAATAACCTCCCTGCTGCTTTTCCTTTCCCCAGCCAGGAGCATCCCACCCCAAGGAGCGATGCCATCAGTACCAAGGCAGTGCCTGGGGCTGCTCCAGACCTGTGCATGAGAGCTGACATCCCAGGGGACCCTGTGCACCAACCTGGACTCTTCGTCCTGCCCTGAGCTGAGCATCAAGAGATGAGGAGAGCAGGTGAGCAAAGCCACAGCAGTCGAAAACTGCCCTGCCCCGGGTCTTGGGTTTTCCAACCCCTCCAGATTTAAGGGCTGGATGAGGAGTTTGCCTTTGGTCCCTGACACTGGGGCTCTGTTTGCAGAGAGCACCTGTCACTTTGAAATACACCCAGCCCTGCCGGAACACCAAAGGGCTGCTCCAGCGGCCACATCCGGCACTGCTGGGTGTATATCACAGTGACAGCTCTGGAAAGGGCTCAGGGCTGTAAATGAAATCCCTGTCTCAGGGAGCAAGCTCCACACTGAGGGACTCTGTGGTCTGGGCTTCATCAATAAATCTCCTTCAATAAATCCTCTGGAGCAGGACAGAAGAGTGGGGGGCTGTGGCTTCGCGCCTTGGCCAATCCACATGGGGCGAGGAGGGAGCAAAGCTGAACCCCTCGGAGAGCGTGGGCTGTCTGTGGGATTGTTGTGCTGCAGCAAAAGGCTGAACACTGAGTCCAGACACATGTGGAGTGACACTCATGCAGGATCTCTGTGTGTGTGCACAGACCAGAGACCCAAAGTCCTCTCCAGGTTCGCTGCAGAGTGGCCGTCCCATCTGCAGGCAGGGATGGGTGCTGGCATCTCAAAAGCACTAAAACAGCAATTGTGGATGGCATCTGCAACAGGTCACAGGTCTCTGCCCACCTGAGGGCTCTGAGGAAAAGAAAATCAGGAGTGAATCCCAGCACTGGTGGCACAGCAGCTGTGCATGGGAGGCAAAGCAGCTGCCCACACCCCAGCCCCAAATCCTGATCTGCCGGGCTCTGCCCGCAGCGCTGAGTCAGAGCTGCAGGGATCCGGATCTGGCACGGAGCACCTGGGCTGCCCCCGCGCCCTCCACCTCCTGCCACATCCCAGCCCAGCCCTACCTCCCTGAACCACAGGCTGGCACCAGTCCCAGGCAGGGTGTCACCTTCCCAGGATGTCCCAGCTGGAGCCCTGTGTCCTGAAATGCTGGGTTCAGCCCTTGGAGACACCAGCCTATGGGAAAGGGCAGCACTGAGGTGGAGAGGGGCTGATCCAGCCCAGCAAGCAGAGTAGGGAGCTCATGCAGCCTCCTCTGGCTCTGCTCCCTTCCCAGATTACAGCACTCTCCCTCTGGTCCCTTCCCAGATTACAGCACTGGGGAATGCAATGGGAATTAATGCCTGAACATTTTGGAGCCTTCCTCGCCAGCACTTGTGGTGTCAGTCCCATGGCAGCAATGATGGATCTCACAACCTTCCCTTCAGCCCTGGGGAGGTGCTTTGTCCAGGGTGGAGTAAAATTTAGGACTCAGTGATCCATGAGTATCAGGGGTTGGTTTTTTCTATTTTGCAGTAGAGTCAGTTGTTATTTCTCCTGACTGGTTATTCAGCTGTGGCTCTTGGAGCTGAGGAGCAGAGATCTGTTCCCAATCCCTTTTCACAGTGGCCCATCTCGAGCTGCATGAGCCGTGACAAGCCACACCATTCCTTGGGTAGCTTTTATTTGCTGGGATAGATCACTCAGCCCTGGGAGAGGTGGGTTATGCCCAGGGAAGTGGGAGCAATGAATATTTTTAATTTTTTCACAGGGAGCGAAATCTCTGCTCTATTTGTACCAGATTTGCTCAGAAGCCAAACGAAGTGACTGTAGGATGGTTCATGTTTAGGCAGCTGCCCCGCTGATCCGAGCGTGCCGAGAGCACGCGAGCTGAGCTCCCTGCTTGTGCTTGCTGGCGCGTGCCTCATTTCTTTTGAAAATCAGATGCTTTAGGGGAAACTTTCTTCTTCCAGCTCTGCATGCCCACATCTTGCATATGCAGGCAATCTGGCACACCTCTGCTCTGCATGCAGATAAAGGCACGGGCGGGCTGCCGGCAGAGAGCTGGGCTGGGAGAGTGCTGGAATGCAGTGGAAAACCTTCCTGTGCAGCTGTGGGGCTGCAAAACCCAGGCCCCAGCCCACTCTTCACTTTCCAACAGCAGAGGGGAGGTTTTCTCCCTGGTCATCTCTTCATGGCTGAAGGTTCAGCATCCACGTGCCTTGTTGGGATTGGGGTTACTGGCCATGACTCACTAACCCAGCCTGACTTTTAGGGGAGAAGTTCCCAGGTGACAATGCTGAATGCCTTACTGTGGAAGTCCATCTTCTCCCAGCATGGTTTTGGTGGTACTGGAGGACCCCACAGGTGCTGTGCCTTCACCAGCTTGTTGCAGGGCTTGGCTCTGCACACCAGCTCTCCTGGTTGCTCTGTAAAATGGGGTGAAAAATTCTCAGTTTGATGTCTCTGAAGGGTTCTGAGAGGATGCAGTCAGTGAGGCTGTGCAGGAAGCCTGGGCAATGGCAGTGGGGTGACAGAGTGTTACTTCTGTAGAAACAGTGTGTGGTGCCAGAGGAAGCAGGGATGCACAGATCCGTCTCCTGCTGCATCAGTCAGGCTCAAGAACCAAAGCTGCTGTGAAATTTCCCATCTTCAGTCCCCATGTGTTCCTGACATAAGTTCTGAAGTCCCCTGTTTATCCTTGAGAAGATGCCCTTCCCCGCTTCATCCCAGAGAAATGCAATTTGAACAGCTCAACAGGCAGAGGAAAAGCCTGATTTTCCAGCTAGGTTTTCAGTTCGCCCAGTTTCCAAAACATGTTCTTTGCTGTGTGCAGAGCTGAGGCAAGGTTGACTAAAATGCATCCTATGGTTTAACAAATGGTTTCCCTTCCTAGCTTTGGATTTTGTCATGTTTCTAACACTTCCCAGAACACCACGTGTGCAAGACACATCTCTTCTATTGGACTTTTTCTTTCTATTTCAGGCTGAAACTTGAATAATTTGAAACAAAAGGACATCCTTGTGCAGGACACAGCCCTGAACATGACCACAGAGAGTTTTGCGGAGTTCCTGAACAAGCTCAAGGAAATCCACGAGAAAGAGGTCCAAGGTAAGAAGATATGAGATGTCTTATCAAAAACTGGACAGGGTCCATTTCTTTGTAATGCCATCCTGATCCATTTGGTTTCAAATAACTGAAGGGAGGAAAAGCGGGTATGGGGCTTTGGGAATTAGTGCTGAGCAAGCATTACCCATGGGGTTGGATTGGGATGTGGGGTGACAGCCTGGCCCTCGAGGCCACACCCTCCAATGGCACCTTGATACTTCTCAATGGTGGAGAATGAGGTTAACTGAGAAAATCAGTGACTTTTGGATGAGGAGGAGCAGAAGAGAGAGGGCATTTCTGCACCCGATGCTCCTGGGGAGCAAGCCACGGAGCTGCTCAGTCCATGCAGGAATCCCACTTGCTCCAAGCATTAGCCCCAGGGAATTTGGCTCCTTTCCTGCTCCCACTGCCATGGTCTGTGCTAGAGGTGAATTGAGAGGTTTGCAGAGGTGACACACACACCTGCTGGGCATCTGCTCCAGGCAACAAGGATTGGAGTGTATTTGGATACTGAAGGATCAAAAAGAAAGCAGAAAGATGCAATAATCTATAAGACAGAAGCAGCAGGAGATGAAGCTCTGTTAAAGGAAAACATTAGAGTCAGGTTGGATAGTTTATTCCTCTAGGGAATAAATTATTCCTCAGGTCATACATTATTAAAATATAACCCATTAGGTTAAGCAACCAAATGCCAAATACAATCGTTTTCCTATTAGAATAATTCCCAGTATCAATGTTATGAACAAAACATCAGCACTTTTGGAGGATTCTGGCTTATGAATTCATTCTTCACTTGTGTAATTTCAAACCATGTGAGAGTTAGAGGAAACTGTTGAGCAATTTAAACCACATGTTTACATCTACTTTGCATAAAATGTATTTGACAGGATGTAACGTCTGCAGATCCATCAACTAAAGCCATTCTTGTTCAGCTGTAAATATTCTCTAAAATGCTTTTCAACCCTGAGAGCTATAAAATACTGCCCACGTGGGAAATGTGTGCTGTAGCAAGAAATAAGCAGAAACAAAACTAAACCAGACTTTTGAGGGGTGGGAGGTAAATGCAGATGTATTAAATACTCGAAATACAAAACGTGCTCACATTCTGTAGAACTTTTCCAGCTGTATTAAACTGTGGTTGTGCTTCACATACGCAATGTGTTATTTCTTCTCAGAAATGCCATTTGTAAATCAATGAGATTTCTGCAAAGCCACACACCTTCCTGAAATTCCAGCACTGCAGTTTGTTTCTGAGTGCCAGGGAACTGGCAATAAACACCCACCTCTCTGCCTCTGTTCATTATTCCAGGTCTGCACAGCAAGCTGACAGAGCTGACGACAGAGAAGTGCCGGTGAGCAACGCCGAGTCCACTGCACCCACACCACGGTGGGACAGGGGATGGAGGGGTGGTTACACAGCTTAGTTTTCAGACCTCCTGATTTCTCCTCCAAGACTGATGGAATTAGAAGGCACCGCTTGCCTTTCTGGCTCTGGCAAATTCAAACTTTTTAGTGACTTTTGCCACACAAGTCACCAGCACAGGCAGGGCTTGATGGGATCCCAACCTACCTCCAGTTTGCCTTCCCACTGGCAAGTGATGCTCATGTCAACCTGTGATTACTCTCTTGGGAGGTAAAAAACTGTGAGGAAGCAAGCTGGTAACTCCAAGGGAAGTGTCATAGGGCAGCATCTGGGCTCTAACACGTTTGTTTCACCTTCTGCCACACAAGCAAAAGGACATTATGGATGGAGGCACAGATTTTGGGGAGAAATCTAATAACCCCCTTTTTTTGTGTGTTCTGTTTCTTCAATTAGTGATGCTCAGAGAATTGAAGAGCTGTTTGCCAAAAATCACCAATTAAGGGAACAGCAAAAAGTCCTTAAAGAAAATGTAAAAGTGTTAGAAAACAGGTAGGATTTGTTTTTCAATAGGGTGCTGCTTGGTGGCAGAAACTGCATCCTCCTAGGGGAGGAGAGTTTGGGGTTTGCTCTCTTCCCAGGAGTGGGATGTAGCACATGGACCTCTTTATTGCTCATACTCAGCTGCTGGGAGAGTTGGAGGAGTCTGAGCACATGCAGAGGAGCTTCCCTAAGCTGATGGTGGTGGGACTGAATCTGGGAGGGTGGAAGGGGCAGTGCTGGGCTGGGCTGCAGGGGTGATAGTCCCTCTCACCAGTTCTGGGTGATGGGCTGGGCAGGGCAGGAGCTTATTTCCTCCATGGGAACTGTGTGGTAACAAGCTGCTGGCGGTGGGTTTTCCTTCCTCCAGGCTGCGAGCAGGTCTCTGTGACAGATGCATGGTCACCCAGGAGCTGGCCAAAAAGAAGCAGAATGAGTATGAGACCTCTCATTTCCAGAGCCTGCAGCACATCTTCATCCTCTGTACGTACCACTGCCTTTGGCCAGCTGAGCTTTTGCTCAGTTAATGCCTCTCCCAGATACTTGCACAGGAGCCCTCGTGGTGACCAGGCACCCAGGAGGGGCTTGGGGATGGGGAGAAGGGAGGGAGCAGGACTGTGGATGGCAGCCCACGTCCCCTCATGCAGAAATAACCCCTCACACAAAGCAGCAAAGCTGAGGATTGCAGCCCTCTGCAGCTCCAGAAAAGTGAGAGGTGTCAGGCAATTTCTGCTGCCTGGAGAAAAGATGCATTTGGCACGGCAGAAGCAACACTCTGGCAAAGACAGGAAAGTCACAGCAGCAGCTCAGCACGGGTAAATGGAAATCAAGCAACACTTGTGATGGATCTTCTCCTGAGCCTTTGGCAGAGCTCCCAGCTCAGTTCAGGAGTGGGGTATTTTTTCCTGGGGATCAGGCAGGCCCAGGAAAGGTCATGGGAGTAAAGGAGATAAGGCATTTAGGAGGGATGGAGAGGTGCCACAGCCCTTGGTTTATCTCCCTTGCTGTGCCACTGCTCCTTGAGTGCTGCTTTTGAGCAGGAGTGAGCCAAGTCAGTCGCCCACCCTGTCCAGAGCCTGCCCATGTTCACCCACTGCCTCTTCTCCGCAGCACCCAGCTCCTGGGTGCTCTCAGCTACCTCTGGTCTTTGCCTGATCCCACCCAAGACCCCCAGTCCCCCCTCTAACCCAGCACCTGCTCATCAGAGGCAGCCACGGTGTTCAGGGGCAGGATGTTGGCTGTGTCCAACCCACCATGCCACAGCCTTGCCTGGGTTGTGATCTCCCCTTGAGCTGGATGAGCTGCTGAGACTCAATCCTGATGAAACCTGAGCCAGAAAGCTGCTCCCTTTTATCCCTTAGCCCTTACATGTTTTCAAAGAGGGAAGGAAATTTGGCATCCCTCCGAAACCTGCTGCCATTCCCTCCTCCTTCCCCCGGGCACCCCAGCAAGCTGTGAGGAGCATCAGCTCTCTCCTCGCAGCACCTGAACCCATGGCACAACCTCTGTCTCTGCAGCTAATGAGACAAGTCGCCTGAGGGAAGAGAACAAAATTCTCAAGGAAGAACTGAAGAAGCTCCGGAGCCTGGAGTAAGTGCGTTCCTGGGTTTCATTCATTATGGGGGGTGTTGGTAAGGACATGGGCATCCCCACACCTGAGCAGGGCTATGTCCAGACTGTGGCATCCTCAGGGATGTTTTAGCATCTAAATCCTGTGGATTCCCATATATATTAGGCATTGAAACAACTCTAATAGTATCAAAACCCTGATTGACCTTGGCTCACTCCTCTGTTCACCTGCCTCCAAGGATTCAGTTTTTGGGGTTCTGCTTATGGGAAGAAAAGTACTGCTCAGCTTGGCTATGGACCTCAGCCTGGGTCTCCATGGCTTTTCCATGGCACCAGCTCCCCTCCTGCAGCAGCCAGAGGGGGTCTTCAGGAAGCAGGTTGTATTTTGGGGGAAGGAGAGTGATGTGGTTAAAGAGGGAGAAGAGATTTGCACAACAGGTTCATACCCCAGCAGAGCACTGTGCTGAAAGCCAAGTAACCTGTCAGGCTGGTTAACATATACAAATCAGTTCATTCCTCAAGGGTTTAAAGTCCATAGGAATTAGCACTGAGGGATTAGCTTAGAAACGTATTTTCTTTGGAGCTTAAAGAGAAACTCTGGCTTTTACTCCCCAGTGCTTCCCAAAACCTGATTAATTCCAGAGCTGTAGTTTAGGCTGGGCTTGATAAGTGCTCAGTGTTCCTGCTCTGCTCTGCTCTCCCCTGGGATGATGGATAGGAAGATTTCCAAACAAACATCCATGTCTCAGCATTGCAGTCCAGCCAGGACTTTGTCCATGACATAACTGTGTGTCTCCAAGACTTAGTCACTCCCCTGTAGCCACCAGGAGCATCAGCCCCTCCATGCTGGAGGACAGCCACCACATGCCCATGCTGAATCCACCCCTGCACCAAGCTGAAAGCCCAGCCAGGGACATACAGGTTCCCACAGGGCTTTTGCAATAGTCACAGCTGGGTCCTGCCTTACCCAATGTCGTGGTTTCCTGCCACGTTACCCACGGCCAAGTGGGGCAATCAGACCTTGAGCTGTCATGCTGGCTTTGTCCCATGTTCCAGACAGCAGCTGAGCTAGTGATAAGCTGCAGTGGAAGGGGGTGAGTCTGAGGATCCAGTATAACCACATACACATGTACATAAATATGTGTATTTGTATATCGGGCTCAGAGCTCTCAGTATGCTGATCCAAAACCTTTCTTCTCCTGCCCCTTCTCAATCATTCATGTCCATTTCCTTTCAACAGGGACAGGGCAAAGAATGCAGGAGTCACCTCCAGAGAAAGCAGCTCCACACCAAGCTCCCCACTGGCTTTACTGTCCCCAGTGAGCAGGAATGCTGGCACTGAGAAAGCAGCTCGCAGGGAAGCAGAAGAAGCTCACCATGATGTGGCAGACCTTGAGCTGGGAGAAGGTGAGTGTTGCTGGCTTCTGCCACCCTTGAGGGACCTAAGGATGGGAAGAGTGACTGAGTTATGATGCAAAACTGCTCTGGGAAAGGGTCTGGAGAGCAAAAATTGGGTTGCTGGTATCTCAGATGGACATTACTATTGGCAGAAGAACTGCTGGGGGAAAAAGGCACTGCTCTGCATTAGAGCAGAAGAGTGTTTTGGTGACGTTACTGTAAGACAAGTGATGTGCAAGTGTGGATTCACCACTCTGTTCCATGCAGAGACCGTGTTGTTGCTTTGCTGCTACCCACACATGCAATGGAGGGCACCTTCAATCCAGTGCTGGCTTGAGCCAAAAGGAAATTTTAACTCAAAGTCTTCAGTAAGAGGTGTCTGGTACCAGTCAGTGGCATCCCTGGAAGGCTGTGACACCCTAGCATGCATCAGGGCAGGGCAGCAGCACTTCTGGGGGACTGGTTGTGTCTTTTTTGCAGAAAAGCCTGCAGCACAGAGAAGCTCTCCAAGCAGCAGGACTTCCCCAGGCACTGCCTTCCAAGAAGTCAGCCTTGCAGAAATGGTGAGTTGTCAGAGTGGTTTGATGTCCTCAGGCCTTCTGCCCACTGCTGTGGTCATCTGAACCGGATGAGGACAAGCAGATTGGGATAGGGTAAGAATAGGAGTCACTCACAGGGTGGAACAATTAACCAGACTTGGGCAGTGCCAAGGAGGGCACCTACCAAATGCCAGATGCATCCTCTCTGCAGAAATTGCCACTTGGTGCAGGCAAAGCATGTGAAGTTTGGCACAGGCTCCTGTCCCCACTGTGAAGATGCACATCTTTGTTTGCTCCTACATTTATCCTCCATGACAACACGTCCAGCACCCTTGAGTCCTCTGCCCATCACTTTCTTAGATGTCTTCCTGGGGAAACCTCTGAGGAATGGAAGACCTGGGGAGATTGTGTTGAGCCACATTTCAGTATAGCTTATCCTGAGCCATGGAGTCATCTCTCCATTACCTGGGTGAGCAAGGAGCTGGAGCACAGTGAATGTTGGAAAGGCCTGGAGAATATGTAAACTGTGGGAGTTGTGGGTACCAAGAACAAATACACCGCAGCAGCCCTGCCCAAGAGTGGATGCAGATGTCTCTCCATCTGCAGCATAATGAATATTGGTATTTCCAGAGGGCCTGGCATTGAGTGGTTGCCACTTTGTGCACTGATGCAAACACAAACACAGAGAGTGTCAGCTGAGGGTTGCTGAGTGATATGGTGGCACTGGGAGATGAGACTGCAGGATCTGGAGTCCTGATCCTGGTCATGAGAAATCAAGCCCACGTACACACCCACATAGGTGCTTCTGTCTTGGCACAGGTTTTGCTTACCTGACCTCCACAAAAAACTTGAAAGAGCATATGAAAAGGGGTTTTGGTAAGGCTGCAGGCAGACTGTGGGGATAATTAATAGGGATCACAGGAAGGGTTGGTGACATCTCCAGGTGGGCAGGGGAAAGTCAAGTCAGAACATGTAGTGAGCCTTTCATGACAGCTGATGGAGAGGATGATGTCCTGGCCTCACAACCAGGTACTCCACTAGAAATACACCCACCAAACCTGTGTGTGCCAGGAGCTTACATGAACAAAGGCCTGAGTAAGGGCCAGAGAATTTGCAGGGTCTTATCTTGGTTAAGTCACTGAATCATGACTTGAGTGGAGGCACAAGACATTCTGCTCTACAAATCAGTGCAGCCAGAAAATAGACAGTGAAGTAGATCCTGTCATAAAACATGAGTAGGAAATTTCCCAGGGAAATGAATAAAAATCTGGTCAATCTGTTGACCAGAATCATCAAACAAAACACTCAGGATCTGCCTGTCTTGTTCTCACTGGTGAAGAGTTGTGTCCCAGCTCAGCTGGGCTCCCTGTAGCCCGGTGTACATGGCAGAATGGCTCACCTGGACTTTCTCCCCTCTCCCACAGGCATCCCAGAGGATTGCCAACCAGCTGCATGGAACCATTGCCCTGGTGAGACCTGGTTCCAGGCCCTGTCTCCTGGAAAAAAGTCCTTCAGGGACAGCAGTGTCTCCACCAGCGAGGAAGACTCCTCTCCCTCCAGAGCACGAGCACAGCCCCAGCCTTGAGGCGTGAGTACCAGCTCCAGGGTGGTGGTGTGGGTCTGATCCATGACCCATGGCACTGTCCCACAGGGCAGACTGTGATGGGATGGCTGGTATTCACTGTGTCTGCCCACCTTCCTCTCCAAACTTCTCCCACAGCCTCGGGGAGGGGGGAATCTCCCAGTTTACACCAGCAAAAAATGACTGGAATCCAGCCCGACAAGATCAGCCTCTTATTATTCCAGCTTCCATAAAGTGAATGGATGCCCCCACCTCCAGCCAGGAGAAGGATTTGTCCTACGGCAGGCAGGAATCCCTGCTCCTCCTTATCTATTCTAATGCGCTTTTCCGCTGGGCTCAGCACTTTCCAGGCTTATCCTCTCCATGGATTTCAGGAGCACAGAGGGCTGAGCAAGGCCAGTGAGTTCACCTGTAGCAAGTTTTCCAGAGTGGGAGTAGTTCTGCTGAGCATTCCTGGGAAAAGCTTGCACTCACAGAAGCCAAATAACCAGCAATAGCAGAGACTGAGTTTGCAGGGCAGGTTCATGCACTGTACCAACCTTCTTAGCATGGATGTAAAAGTCTCCCATTGAGTGAGATTAGGGCAGGGTGGGCTGTTCCTCTGTTCTGGGGGTCTTCAGGCCCACCTAGGCAGTAAGAAAGCCCAGGTGGGGTAGTGGGTAGGATGCTGCTGCACATCCCCTGCAGGGCTGGGAAACCATGGGAAAAACCTCTGCTTAACGTGATTTTTTTTTGTTCACTGCTTTTTTTAGTTATTTAACAGCAAGCAAACTGGACTCCCCCAAGGTTCCTCCATCCTACGAAAACCTCAAACTGACCACCCGAAGAGAGCAGCTCTGCCTGCTCCACAAGCACCTTTCCCTGCACCAGCTGGGGCTGGCAAGTCACTGTGCCTCGGGTGACCGGGATGGCAGCAGCTTCTCCAGCCACTTGCTCAGGACCAAGGATGCTGATAGCAGGACACGGTCGCGTGATGGCTGGGAAGATCACGCAGCCTTGCTGAAGCTCCCTGCCACCATGGTGTACGTGAGGGATCAGCACCTGGAGGAGAAGCTGCACCTCCTCAAGCACCGGGAGCGGCTGCAGCACCTCCTCATGCAGCAGTGCCAGCCGGGCCAGCGGGCAGAGGGAGACACAAAGCTCACACCGGAGGAGCGACCCCTCTCCCCATGGCTGAGCATCGCAGCGGGATGCAAGGAGGAGAGGTCCTTCCTGGAGGATGCTGCTGACGGGAAGGAAGAGAAGGAGCTTTGGCTGAGCCGGGACCGCCCCGAGCTCCGAGCAAAGGTGAAGGAGGCAAGGGATGATGATGCAGACACGCCACTGGATCTGTCAGACTCCGGCCGTGGCAGGGAAACAGACTGGCACCACCGCCGGGAGCTGCGGGGGTCCCGCAACCCCAGGGAGAGCCCTGCTGAGCTGGCAGCCCACACGAGACACAGGGCACAGCGGGACGACCTGCGCTACCCCTACCACTGGCCCAGTGCCACCCGGGCACTGCCTGCTGCTGCCAAGGAGGAAGAGGAGGAGGAAGAGGATGCAGCTATGATGAGTACAGCTCATGTGAGCATCAGCAGTGGCATTTTCCCCTCCCCAGTGTGTCCAGCACTGCTGCTGGCACCATTGTGACCAGTGTTAAGTCCCGTAGAAGGATGGCTTTGATAGGTGCAAAGTCAATTTGCACATGGCAGAGCCACAGTTCTCGGCCGGGGCTCTCATTCCCCATCTCCCCTCCAGTGCCCTCCAGTGGGGTTTCAATCCACGCCCAAGGACAGGCAGTGCCTGTGCCTCCTCCTGCAGGCTGGTGCAGAAGGAATGCTGGGCTCCCTACAACACACCACAGTGCACAGGAACACCTCGGTGATGCTTGTCGCCATGGGTGTCACAGGCATCACGGAAGGGCTAGGGACGGTCCTTTCCTCCTGCCTGCTGACAGCAGTATTTGTGCTCCCTGTATCTCTGTATCCCACAGCTCGCGCTCTCACGGGCACATCTGACAAACAACTCCGTGCCAAGCAACCCAGAGGCCCTTCCTGAGACAGGGGTGAGACGGGATGTGAGTGTGCAGAAGGGAGAAGCAGGTAAGAAGCCCCAGGCAAATGTGACATTTGAGAAGGCAAGAGCAAAAGGTGCAATTTTGGTGAAGGCATCTCCCAGCTCAGAGCTCACTGCTGGGCTCTGCACGTACTTGAAAACCCACTGACCGGAGTGACCCTTCCAGGGACCCAAGTGCTCCTGCCTTCCAATGCTTTTGGGCCATCGAGGTAACCTGAGGTTTCATATTTCTGTCCTTGAGAGCTCAATGTTCAACCCTAGAGATGTCCAAAATTTGGGCTCAGCATCGACAGAGAGAAAGCTGTTCTGGAGAAAAGCCCAGTGTCTCTGCCCAGCACAGTCAGGAGCCACCCATGGGGTGCCCTTGCTCACCCTGCAGAGCACCCTCCACTCCATGCTGGGTGGCATGGAATTCTCCAGGAGCTAAAGAGGTCAGTGTAGTTCTGACATCTTGGCAAAACCCACTCCACAGCATTACCCACCCTGCTCAGGGAAGCCAAAGCTCAGAAGTCCCCAGAAGAGATGGAGAAAATGCAAGAGGTTTGCAGGACTAACACTGGAAAACCATCCCTGTCTGTCCCCTTGCTCCAATGGATAGGATGCTCTCCTCCCTTTCCCTGCTCTTTCCCTGGTAAGATCCCTTTCAAGGCTTTCTCCCTGGTGACCACCAGGGGATATGGGTGCCAGGTTTGCCCGGGTGGGTGGGAGGCAGCAGCCATGGGGATCAGAGCAGGAAGCACGTCTGCTGAGAGCTGCTCCTCAGTACCAGCCTTACTGGCTTGACCAGAAAGTTGAGCTCACCCGGATTAGTTGGTCTGGGCGTGTCGGAGTGGTTTGGGAACACTCTTCGGAGCAGGATTTTTCACGTGGAGGGGGGAAAAAAAAAAGAAAAAAAAGAGTCCTCTGTGATTTACATGCTAAGAAGATATCATCATGGCAGAAGAATTTCAGCTGATTACATTCTGGGTGTGGGAATACAGGACTTTCTTCAGTTCTCACCTTAAGGTTGACACAAAGCCCAGGAAACAATACACAAGAACTTCTGCACTTTCTGGTGAACCTTAACCTGCAGAAGGACAAGGTGATGATGGGATCAGGCTACAGGAACTCCAGGAGTGCCTGGAAGCAGAATCGTCTGCTCTCCCACCTAGGCAGGGGCAGCAAGGGAGGCTGCCCTGCTGAGCCCCACCCCAGCTAGATCTGGTGTCATGAGCAAGAAGTATTGAGCTTCTGGAATGCCCCTGCCCCTCAGAAGAGGGCACAGCCCTGTCCCCAGCCCTTTCTGCCCCCTATGGCCAGCCCGGGTATGCTGCTGTGGATGCAGACAGGGTGATGCCACAACCAGCAAGGTTTTGGCCCCCAACTCGTGCAGATTCGCTCTGTGCAGAGGTCAGGTGTGTGCAGGTTTGTGTCTGGGGCTCTGTAGCCTTGGGGTCTGTGCACAGCAAAATCCTATTGCTGGACAGGGAAGTATCTCCCCTGCCTTTCCTTCCTCTGCTTCTGGGCACATTTTCTGCCAAGAGCCACTGACCAACAACAGCAGCAAATGTGAGGATTGTCCTTTCCGTCCTCTTCATCCCAATACACTTCTCCCCACCTGGGGCTCAAACAGGAAGGTGCAGTCTGGCGTTTAAATACCCCTCAGCTTCCCACCTGAATATAGCCACAGACATAGGGTCAGCATTTGCAACCTTGGTGTAGCGAAGTGCTACAGACACAGCTTTACTGGGAGCTGGTTTCCCAACAGAGTGCTGTTGGATCACCCATAAACATTCATTCCAAGCCATGTAGCTCACAGTGTCTCTGCTTTGCAACACAGTTTATTGCTGAACCTGTTTTCTGCCTCAGTGGCTTTCAGAGACCAGTGGCTCTGTATGTGCTCATGAGCTTGTCAAGTCTGCCAGCCAAGAAACCCTTCTTTTTGTGTTTCCTTAGATGACAATGATGCCGAGTCCGGGAAGCAGGAGTCTGATGAGCCAGACACAACGGACAGTGAGGTTGGTTTGTTCTCCTCGGCCATCAGTGGGGTCCAAGAGCCGTAAGACAGGTTGTCCCTGCCTGAGCTGCCTCCAGAAGGTGATGGCTCTTCCTGCACTGAGTGCCAAACCTCATTCCCACCCTGTTACACAACTTATTGCTGAGGGACAGAAATACCACTCTTTCCAGCCAGTCAAGAGTGTTTATTAACAATAGCATTTGTCATCACTCCATAGCAATGGTCACAAAAGTCCCTGGCAATGCCATCAACTCCCTGGGAAAGCCAGAGTAGTTTGTAGGTTGACTGTTCTCGTTGATACAGGAGGCTGCCCCATATGAAGAGGAAGCCGAGGCTGATGAGAAATCCTTTTGCACCAGAGACAAAGCTCATGTGCAGCAGAAGAAGAGAAAAAGAGGACAGGATCCCTGGACAAAAGGTAGGGAGGAGGAGTTCCTCGGGGCATCAGCTCAGGGTTACAATTTCTGCTGCTTCCCAAGAGGTGCCTTTGAGAAGTGCTTGAGGGCACTGAGGGCAGAGGGGAGGAGGGTTCTCCTCCATGTTCTTCTGCCAAGCACATGACATGCTGTGCCATGTTTTGGCAACACCCTTGTCTCCAGCTGGAGAAGCCCCCTGCTAATGGTTAGCCAGGGCAGCCTGGGGAGGGTGACCAGGAGAGCATTCCCAAGCACCTAAGCTAACAGAGCTCGTGTTTGCTTAGCTGGTCAGGGGGGCAATGACTGGGGAAGGCCAAATTCCCAGGGGTGAGTTATTGACATTCAGAGAAAGCTTTCTGCCAGTTCTGTTGATCTTCCAGTGTGGTTGTGAAGTTTTCCCTGCTGACAGAGGAATGTGTTGTACCTGTGTTTCCTACAGGTGAATAAGCAGAAAAGTGTTCCTGATAAGGCTAAGACAGTGTGTCTGTCAGGCCTTAAAAAGTGCTCTGTCAGACAAACCCTGCTGCTCACCCTCTCTGTACCAGCTGTAAAGACAGGGAAGTGTTGACCCAATTATAAATGTACAGGGCTGCTGTTGAAGCATGAAGGGAGCTTATTTAACAGCCCAGCCTTTGGAGGGGTCTGCTTGCTCACCACCATAGCTGGGTGACAAGAGAATTTGCTCTACAAAATCAGCCACTCAGGGCAACGGGGAGGAAGATACCCTGTGCACCCCAGGACAGAAACATCCAACCCTCTGGGGACAGGATGGAGGTGTCCCGAATGAGGACTGGATGCAGCTGTGGCAGGAATGGGGTGATGGAGAGGCCTCTCTCAGCATGTGGTGTGGGCCACATACATGTTGTTTCTGTGTCCAGGAACACAGGAGCCAGTCCCCTTAATAACCCACACATCTCACTTGTGAAGTGTTTCCCCTCATCTTTCCTCTGCTGAGCTTTGCTTTCTCCTGCACCATCCCTATTTTGGGATGAGACCACGCTGACTCTGTACATGAAAATGCATTGCTCTGTGGTTAACTCCTGCTGTCATCTTGCTGTTCACAGGATCTAAGAAGTCATTGAGAGGAAGAAAGAAAATCAAAGTGGAGCAATGCTCAGTGGGGATCACAAAGGAACCGGAGAATTGCTCTGCTTCCCACAATGATACCTCTGAGGAGAGTTAACAGCAGGGCAGGATGAAGCGACACAGACGTTGCAGACCAAAAGACAGGGCTCAGGGGCCTCAAGACCCCACCCATCCTGGGGGAGTGAATCCTTCTGTCGTGCTGGGTCAGGCAGTGGGGAATTCATAAGGACCCATTAGCCGGTAGAGCACTGTGAAACTCCTCACTCAGTGCCCCAGGAGAGGCTGGGCAAGGAAGAGCCATGCAGGTGATACCTGGGGCAGCCAGATCACTGCTGATGGAGCAGCACACTCAGTGACCCCAGCCCTGCACTGGAGCAAACCCTCAGACTGGAGCTGGGAGGAGGACGCACCTCTTTGCAGCCCTCACCTTGGGTCAGAACCATGTTCTTCCCGGGGATTTCAGAACAGACTACTCAGACTCTTGCTCCCCTTGTAGGATGTCCCTGTGGCTGATCAAAGGGTGGTGACCGAACCAAACACCCCAGGGCTCCATGTACAAACCTGCTTCAATTAAATCCCTACCCAGGTTTCATACACATGTGGATCTTGTTTGACCTGGAAAAAGTCCATGGTTTCCTTTTCTAGTTAAGTGAGGAGCCAGCACATGAGTGGACAGCTGGGATGTGTCCCTTGGAGAGGGCAGGCACAAGAGCATGGGAAGGGATGGCTTGGGTGCTCCCTCTCCCCAAGGTGTCCTGCATGCCTGGAAAAGGTCAGTGTCTGAGTCCCAGCTGTGGCTCACAGCAGAGCACCAGGTCAGCAGTTCCCACTGACCTTGGCAGGCTTGCTGGGAGCTGTTTTTCACATGGATAAACTGTTCTTAATAATTATTTTTTTTTCTGTTGGGATGAGATGTGAAGGGCTGCAGTGAGCATCCTGCAGACACAACATCGCTCCAGGAGCCAGGCTGGGGTGCTCTTGGGGCACAAGTGGAGAACAGGGGGCCAAAAGAGAAGGAGACCAGAGGAGGAGTGTTAGAACCAGTACCTGCTCTGACTGGTGCCCCATCGTTTCCTTTACCCACAGCGATTTTTGTTTAAACTTGTCTTTATTTGCCCGCTTACAAGAACGACGGCAAAGTGCAGCCAGCCAAGAGCACCATCCTTATCCCGCAGTGCCTTCCCAACCCCAAAATCCCATTTTAGGGAGAGGAGCGGGGGCAGGAGGGGGAGACAGTCCCGCACCCAGCCAGGAGCGGTGCGGGAAGAGGGCATGGACAGGGAGGGGTGCGGGATACGGACCGGGAGCGATGCGGGAGCAGGANCCTGCTGGGCAGGGCCGGGGCCGCTCCCGGAGTGCGGGGGGATGCGGTTCAGCCCCCGGGGAGCACCGCAAGGTCTGCCCCTGATGGCTCAGGACCCACGGAAAAAGGACTGGGGGACTCCGCCAGCTCCGGCAGCGGGGATGGAGCGGGGGTGTCCCCCGGGCGGCTGCTCCCAGGGTATTCCAGAGCAGCTAAACTTGGCAGGATGAAAAATAATTGAGACGGCTGTCATCTTCCTCCTCTGCCCGCTTTGGCAGAGCTCGTTGGGTCCTGGGGAAGGGTCTGGAGCACAGGTCT
This sequence comes from Campylorhamphus procurvoides, assembly GCA_013396655.1. Taxonomy (NCBI): domain Eukaryota; kingdom Metazoa; phylum Chordata; class Aves; order Passeriformes; family Dendrocolaptidae; genus Campylorhamphus; species Campylorhamphus procurvoides. The sequence continues at coordinate 2,137,853 of WBMV01004063.1, forward strand.
GCTGAGGGAGATGGAGATGTTCATCCTGGAGAAAAAGGAGGTTCAGGGGGGGACCTTATGGCTTTCTGCGACCACCTGGAAGGAGGTTGTAGCCAGGTGGGGTTTGGTCTTTCCTCCCGGTAACAAGTGACAGAGCAACAGGAAATGGCCTCAAGTTGCACAAGGGGAGGTTTAGATTGGATATCAGGGAAAATTTCTTCACCGGCAGGGTTATCAGGCTCCTGAAGAGGCTGCCCAGGGTAGTGGTGGAGTCATCAGAGCGGCAGAGATGATATTTGCAGGCTCAAAGCGTTCATCAGGTCATGGCCATGGGAATGGGAACGGGTCACCACTGACACCTTCCCTTTTGGGTCCCGGGCAGACAGCATTGCGTCTGTCCCTTCTCTGACCAGCTTGCAGGGGGCAGCAATACCCAGGGCAGCACTGAGCACGGTGGTGAACTGGGTAAAACTGTCTTTTAAAAATAACACAGGCAGGAAAAAAAAATAAAAATGTCGAAATGTAATCCCATAAAGAGGCCCCTCAGACTGTAGGGAGCTTAGCCTGGGATCGGGTGAATTGAAGGAGGGAGGGAACTTTTATGGAGTAAAAAATAATCCCCTCCCTATGACAATCCCTTGATAAGAAAACATGCAGAAGTCCTGCCAAAAATAATGAAGTCCTCAGTTTCTTTTTTTCCCACAGAATATGTTTTTCCTCTCACTGCACAAGACCACCACAGAATCCAACTTAATTTATAGGACTTTAATTTTTTTTATATTGCTTCTTACCTTTTTCCAGCAGGCACTTTCACCCATATCTTGTGCAGGGTGTGTTTGAGGGGCTGGCAGGGACACATATTTCATAGTTAGGGCAGTCCCATAACTATAAAAACAAAACATAGTTTTGTCAGCTCTAAGTGTTCCTCTGAGCAAGTTGTTGAAGTAAATTAAACTTTATACACGGCACTTGATCCAGTGCTGGAATTTCTCTGCTCCTACCCAGGCCCTGGCTTGCTGTTACCTCCTCACTGTGTTGCAGAAAGATGAATAATTGCTGAGATCCATTAACTGTTGTAATTATGCTTGTCAGTCTTTTGTTCAAGGTCTTGACAGGTAAATGTATGTATTGATCTGGTGATATGCAGGCAGCCTCAGACTTGAACTATTCTGCTGCAAGGAAGACATCTGAGCCCTGCAAGGAGCCCCTGGAGTTTCACAGAGGTTTCCATGTGGAGGTTCAGTTCTGCCTGAGGTAACGTGTTTGCAGGAACACACAGGGCAGCATTCAGCCCAACAGGCAGATCCTGCTTTCCCTGGAGCACAGAAGCCTTTAATAATCCACTGGAGTTTGGCTAATGACTCCAAGGGGCATCTGTGAACCAGACCCAGCAATCTATGTATTTTGCAGAGTTAATCCATTTTGTTACCACATTTCTGTTCAGCGCGAGAAGGAGGTTTTACACAATAATCTTGAAAAATCCACTTAGAGTGCATGAGTTACAACTCACAGAGCAATACAGCAGAAGGCAAGCTGTCCCATGAACAGATCAGTCCTCCTGGCAGGTCACATTTGTTTTGCTCAGACAAGTTACAGCTCTGATGTCACCACTGACGTGATGTAGGTAGGACATCTGGGCAGGCAAAGTGGTTTCCCAGAGGAATGGGTTCAGAGCCCAGCTTGGGTTCACTGAGGTTAGGGGCTGGATTTGAGATTGCACAGAAATCTGGGAGAGTGATGGTGTAACCATTTCTGTTCATTTTTAGTCCATCCAAAATAGCAACAAGTGGTTTCCTTATTGCCTGTCAGGCCAAACAGTTCTGGTAATGGACCATGGCAACAATTTTGCTTCCTGATCCTTAAGGATCTGCAGATGCTGAATCATCCTCACAGCACAGATCACTCCTCTCAGCTCACAGACCTGCCCCAGGGTCCTCCCTGTGTGTCAGCCTCCCAGTAAAATTACATTTTATGCTACTCTCTAGACTTGATTTGTAAAGTTTTGTAAGAAAGAAATTTGTGAAAGTTGAGCCATGAATATAAATCTCCATCTCGGGGTAAAAAAAAACCTGCCACCACACAAAGGTTCCTCTGTTGCATGTGTAAGGGAGACAGTGCTGGACAGGAAAGTAGGAAGTGCAACAAGCTCAAAGCAAAAGGGAACTGTGCTGGGAACGTGGCTGGCTGCAATGCAGCAACTAAAACCACCAAAAATAAAGATATGCACATCAGATTCCTCCCCCTCACAATCTTCTGTGATGGTATTGCCCTCATGGCAACAGATAATTTGAAGGTGATTTACTCCATGCCCTTTCTATGAGCCTGATCACCACCTTGTCTGCAGTGAAATGCTTTTAGATGAGATCTGGTCCATAAGCAGTGCCCATTTATAGTGCTGCCTTTGGAAACACAGCTTCACTCTTGAGTTCACTGCAGGAGAACTCATTCCAAGCATTACTGAAGTCTTGCTTAAATCCTGTTTTGGGGATTTAAGTGGGATTGGCATTTTGTGTAGGTCCTTCTCAGGGTCAGATGTGCCCTGAATGTGTGGAAAAGGCAGTGCTGACAGCCTCACATGGAGCTCTGCAGTGCACAGCTGGGAGCTTGGAGGGGATGGAAACAGGGACAAAGAGGCTGTGAAGTCACAGATAGGTTTAGCAAGTCCAGCGAGCATTTGGTGGTTCTTGGAAGGGAGGCATTTAGTGAGTTCCTTTTCTCCTGCATCTCAAGTGAAGTTTACTGTAGGAATTTTTGAGCCAAAATTTGTGCTTCTCCTGCATCCCTTGGGCATCACAGCTTTCTCCTCCACCTTTAACATTGTCACCAACCCTTCAAGAGATGCCCAGCTCCAGCAGGGCTGTGCTGCACACCCTACTCATACCAAACCTGCTCCTGGATGTGCTGAGCAACAGTGGGACCTCTCCAGAAAGCACATTTTGCAAGATTCTCCCATGAAAATTATTGATTTATTAATAACAGTGCATAGTGCAGCACCATGTGCTTCCGGGGAGGGGGTTTGATTCCTTCATTGACAAACCTTCACGTAAACACCATATAACACTTTCATGACTCGAGCACAGGGCCCTCCTGAGTGCAGAGAGATATGACTAAATCAATCAGCTCTGTGTCTTTTAAGTACTTTGTGTCATGCAGGAGAGCCTGAGTCATTTTCCAAGGCACACGGTCTGCTGGAAGTGTTTGCCTCCTGGGGATCAGCAGCTGATTTTGCTGTAGCTGTGATTCTGCAGCGGGAGCAGAGGATTGTGTCACCACCACGGGTGAGCACATGGCAATCCAGGGGACAGGGCCACTCTGCTCCAGCAGTGGGCAAGGGAAACCAGGGCTCCCAGCTGGAACCCACTGAAGACAGATTAAAACCCCAGCAGGTCACACAGTGAATGTACTGGTGAGACTGACAGCTTGAGTCAAACCTGGCTGACAGGTTTGGGATGCAGGCAGAGAGCGATGAAGATGGATGTGCCAGCAGGGAGCAGGAGTGATCCAACATGTGAATGCAGTTAGAAAGGCTTTCATCATCTCTGACATATGTAACACATATAGGGAATGACACCTCTGGGTGTTTTCTGAGACATTCTGAAGAAGAGAGGGAAGATGAGCTCAGGAGAACACACAGTCCCAAAAATGAAGTGGTTGGTCTTTAGATGGATGTGTGAATGTGAAGTTGAGCTCCAAAGAGTGCTGATTCCCTCGGGTGTGTCAATTTCAGGAGAGAATTTAAAAGGATTTAGCTATGATAGGGAATTTGGGTCAATTTCTAAGGTCCCTGGATTAGAACCTTTTTGGGAGAGAAGGGAACAGTAAGCTCTGGACATACCGTCCTCCCAGACGTCCAGAGAGCACCCAGGTACCCGGTGAGGCCACTTGGATCCCCATCCCCACCCCTCTTAGGCTGGAAAAATGTGTACAGAAATTTCTGGTGCATTATCCTCATACCAGCAGTTCCTCCAAATGGAAGCTGCTCTTCTTGTTCCCAGCCTAAATATACTTATGACCTGTTTATCTTTGCTTGACTTCAGGCCATGATTTTGCAAAAAATGTAACACCCAGCCCACATATGTACCTTAAAATGCTGTCTCATAACAGATGCTTAGACCAAATCCTGCAGATCTTTAGTGTAGAAAAATCCTAGTGTCCTTGGTCACTCTACTCCCCATATAGTATTGGAATAAGGACTTGCAGGCTTGTCCTGTTCCACACCAGCTCCTTATTCCAGCAGCCCCTGACTGTTCAGGCATCTATCCATACAGCCCAAGTCTTCCTCTAAGGTTAGGCAGAAGCTCCAGGAGCAAAATGAGGGTGAGTTGAGTATTGGAGATTCAGAGTAATGCTTTATATCTGTGCAATAATGTTGTTGTAAATGCAAAACTTCCTGCCCTCCTGTTTGTCCAGGGATTTTGAGGTGGTTAAGGTTGGAGTGGCTTCAGCCTAGAACTTGAAGCTGCTGTGCAGCAGCAGGGTGGAGAGTCCAGCTGTGCTGCAAAACAGCATAGCTCTATATCAATGAGAGAACCTGTATGGGCTCAGGGTTCCTCTGTCCCCACACTCCAGGGATTCCCTACAGGGAGAAAAGGTTGTTCAAGGTCGTACGCAGTCGCTGTCATTTGTGGGAGTGATGCTGATGTGCCACTCATCTGTTTTAGCGTCACATTCCTTGAAACACAGTTCTGTGCTCTTTGTACTCAGACACCGGGAGCGAGTTCCCTTGTCAGACGTAGATGAAAGCTCCCCAGCATTAACAGCAGCAACACTCCAACTGCTAAATTCAGCTTTGAAGTTAGCAACCCGCTAAGCCACGGAGGCTGCTCCTTTCTGTGCTGACTCAGTGGGACGATTTACATCCCACAGCTATTTTTACAAGGAAAGAATGAGAAAAAAAGCCACACATTTATTTTTCAAAATCCAGTCTTGGGTTCTAGAGAATTGTTTGCAGCAAGCCTACATAGGTTACCATTCCTATTTATCCCCTGGTTTATTTGATGATCTTGCCAGCAGGAAGGATTTTAATTCCTTTTTATCCCAAACTATTTTTTCCACAGCTGTGATATGAGATGGTTCTGCCAAAAAATTTAGGCTCAAAATCTGACCTATATTGAACAGCATAAGATACTGAGGATGTTCTTGAGATTTTAAGGGGAGAGTTTGTATTTCACAGTAGGTTTTTTAACAAGAAGCCTACAAGAACACATTGCCTTATGGTTCCTACCTTAGTCCTATTGTTATTAATAAATACCATTAATACTATAAGACATGCTGAAGGCCTGCTTTCAACAGAATACAAAAAGGATCTTATGAAACAGCCATATGAAAAGACATAGAACCTGTATGTGTTTTATAGGACAGTTTAAAAATCTATCTTTTATTCAGTGCCCATATTTCAGACCACATCATCAGACATTGGTTTGATTGCTGGTGCAGACTACAAGCAATATTAAGAATTGTCATGTAGCTTCTTCAAGCTTATTTGGCAAAAGCATTCACCATTCTAAGGGTCTAGTGTTGCAAATACATTAATACCTGTTTAATTGCAAACATCTCAGTAGTCCCTCAATATTGGCAAAAATGGTATGTACTGTGTGGGCAAAATCCTGCTTGGGAGCACAAGCTGCTTCAGACCATATGAGGTGGGAAGCATGGAAGTCTGCATTTTGGTTTCAGAGGAACACAGAGGCCACCAGCACCCACACACTGCTGTTCTCAGCTCCAAAGCCTTCATCACGCCCAGCACAGCTCCCAGATCTCCTCTGCCAGGCCCAGTGGCATGGACATCATCAGAGCACATCAACATCCTCTGAGAAAACCAAAGAGCAGACAGAGCTTTCTCACTTGGCAAGCAGTCAGAGCATCATCCTGGGATGTGGCAGACACCAGTTCAAGTGCCTGAGGGGTATGTTTATCCCGTGCAGTATAAACACACGAGCCTGGGAACCGACTGAGATGCCTTGAGTCACTTTGTGGAGATAAATACCACGTTTATGTTCTCCCAGCCCCGGGTCTGCCTTGCCCATATACGGCCCACGACCAGCATTGCCTTGGCTTTGCTTCAGGGGCTGGGAGCGTGGGGATCCATCCATCCCTGGGCACGGGGTTCGCACGGTGAGTCTCGGAGCTGTGCACGGGGGTCTGTACCCTCGGGGTCGGCAAGCTGGGGTCCCACCCCGGCCCCGCCAGCTGGAGGAGGGCTGTGTCCCGGGATACGGGTGTGATGCCCCCAGGATACGGGTGTGATGCTCCCGGGATGCGGGTGTGATGCTCCCGGGATGCGGGTGTGATGCTCCCGGGATGGAGCGAGAGGACGGACCGCCTCCATCCGCTGTCGCAGGAGCGCTTTGACGCGCACAGCCGCCCGCGATGGGTTCAACAGATGTGCCCCCTGGCCTGCAGGAAGGCCGAGAGGCCTTGGGAAAGGGCGACCACCAGCGGGACCGAGGGTTTTGGGCGGGGAGACGGCGGGCGGAGAAGTTTTGGGAAAGTCAAACAGGAGGACGCGGTGGGTGCTCGCGCGGGGATACGGCGGGTGGGTTGCGCGGGGACACGGCGGGTTTGTGGCTGTGTCAGGGAGGTGCCGGAGGGAGGCCGGGGCTGGCGGCGACCCCGGGGAGGGCCGGGGGGTCGCGGCGATGCCGATGCGGGTCCCGTCCCCTCGACCCGCGGGGCGCTCCCCCCAGCCGGGCGGGCGGCGCTAGGACCCTGCGGAGCGCCCGGGGCCGGCCAGAGGAGGGGCGGGGCTTATCACCTCCCGTGAGCCAATCAGCGCGGGGTCTCCGCAGGTCTCA
>WBMV01004063.1:2144714-2300194 GCA_013396655.1 Campylorhamphus procurvoides
CGGCCGCCAAGCCGGGCGCACCGGCGCTGCTCAGCCCCTCGCAGAGCGCCGCGGGCGGCGGCTTCGCGCTGGAGGCGCAGCGGCAGAGGTGAGCGGCAGGGGACCGGTCCCAGGGGCCAGCCCGCACTGACCCCGCGGGGCGTGGGAACCGCAGGGACCCCCCGCGGCCCCGGGAAGAGCAGGACATTCCCAGGGCCCGGGGCTGGCCGGGGGGGGCGGGGCATGGGAATCGGGCGGCCGTGGGAGGAGCACCTGCCCCGGTCCGGCACGGAGGATGCTCCGGAGGATGAGCGGGCTCTGCGGAGGGCATCGCTCGCTGAGGCTCCGGCTGCAGGTCTGCGGTACCCCGAACCCTGCCTCCTCCTGCTTTTCCCCTCTCCCGGCCGCGGTTTCTGCGTTCTTCTGTTTACAGATGGAGCTGAGAAGGGTCACTGCTAGGCTTCCTCCGTGCAGCTGCTGGCTGGTGTCGTGCCTTCTCCCGCTCTCTGCTGCTTGTCTCTGCAGTAACTCTGTGTATTAATGAGTGCTTGTGCGCTGGGAACTTGGAGACAGCCTCGGGGGAGGATGCTCTGGCCTTCAGAGGAGGATTGCTATTGCATTTGCAAGGGACTTCTATCAGCTTGGAAGTGTTGGTTTTCTAATCGACTAGAAGGCGGGCTCTTGCTCAGATCTTGGGGATTTGAGCTCTGAAAGAACTCTTTTCAGGCTGTTTCTTGCATAAATAGCTCTGTAAAGTGAGGTGGCCATCTGAGCTTGCCGATAGGCAGTATATCAAAGGCTTTAAGTCTCTGTGGTCTTTACAGTGGCTTCCAGAGCTTTGTTAGAGAGCTGAAATAGAGATGTTGTCAGTGCTTTAAAGCTGGGGAGCTTGCTAATACAGTTGATGAGTATTCCCTTTCAGTGTGCATCTCACAGTGGAGGTGTCCTGTGTATCCCCAGGTAACAACTACTTGGAGGTCCAGGTGAATTTGGAGAGAAGTTGCTGTTTGTCAGTAATGCCTAGGAATCCTTGTGTGTTGTCCCTCCTGGGGTGTTTTTCCTTTTTGAACTGTTATTTACCACCCATTGCTTTTCTTGTAATGGAAGAGACCTTTCTTTCCTGATTTCTTGGAGAAATTGAAGCTGGACCTGCTCTCTGCATGTCCTATATCCAGAGGTTTTGCTGTTGTGTGCCAGCTGTTGAGCAGGCAAGCCTGAAGTTGAGGGTGTTGCTGTGGCACAGCTCCTTTCCAGCACCTGGTTCACATGAGGCACTGTGCAATTCCATTTCATTGCTTTAATGTTGTGGGTAAAGGTCTTGAGAGCAAGTTTTGCATCAAGAGCTTTACAAGCACAGTTCCCTCTGTGGATGTGGTATTCTAGGTGCCAGTGCGTACAGTTCTGGACTGATGGAGTTCATGTAAGTCCTTCAGTCTATCCCCTTCCTGCTCCAAGTCAATAGGATGCTAAGAAAATATTCCTAGGATCTTCTCATTTGATGTCCTCTTTCTTTGGCATCAGTTTTTAGCTGTTCCACTATAGTAATTCTAATCAATCCACCTGAAAAGAATGATGAATCAGAAATAAAAGGTAGAAGTGCAAGGGGGCAATCAAGGGAATCAAAAGGCTTCTGTCTGAGTAATGACAAAACAGACCATGATTTTTTTGCTTGGAAGAGATGGCTGAAAGGGTATATTTTATGCCATTAATCAGTTTGTATACTACTTTTGAGGGTGATTGGAGTGAGAGTTCATCTGATTTTTATCTTTAAAGAAAAAGAGCATCCACTAAAACTATCAGGCAGATCCACATCTTTACCTGGAAATAGACAAATCTTCTGACAAAAGGATACTTTTATGCTGCCTGTGGGGATGGGTTAGACCCAATGTATCTCCGTTTTTTTGCTGACAGTTTGTAGGGTGAGGGACTTGAAGCACTTGATTTTTTCACTGGACAGTTCTGTGCTTTCCACTGCAACAGACTGTCCCTTCATCCCCATGGAGCAGAGGCATCTCTTGTTGCGAATACACTAGGAATGATTTGGGATCTTTCTTTGTTGCTGGATGGGGGGGTAGTTATGCTTCTTCCCCTTCTGTGTTAGGTGAGATGTTTGCAAAACAAGATTCAGAAATCAACAATCACATGTGGTTTTCTTTTATGGGGACTTAGGAATTTTGGTATTGCTTTGCCCTACAGTGATGTTGCTGTTCTAGATTGTTAACTGCCTGCCTCATGCAATAGTAGGGGTTTGTGAAGCTGTTGGAGGGAAGGGGGAGGCAGAATCTGTGCTGTCACTCTGGGCATCTGATCTTTGGTGCCCACTCTAAGGCAGCTGTTCTCAGAGTCATTTTTGAGTCACTGTCAAGGGCTGCTTTGAATTGTCCTGGTTGGAACCCCTCTTAAGTGCACCAGGAGCACAGGCTGAAGGGTCTCCAGACTCAGTCTGTCCCTGTTCAGTGGCCAATGCTGCTGCAATCCTGTGCTGTGCCTGGGGATTTCACTGTGCTGGGGCTTGCCCCGATCTACAGAGATCTTTATCTGGAACTGATGCTATCATTGGGCTGAGTTTTATTACAAAACTTGATCTTGTTTGACTTGATTGAGAAGTTGCAAGAAGCTGATGAGACCGGCCAGTGTGGCTTGGGGCAGGTCATGACAGCACCTCTGCTGGAGTTGGTGGTTAGTTATTAGCAATAGGCAGGACGTTCAGTACAGCCCAAGGAACAAGAGATCTCACCTGATGTAACCTGGAGTTCCTTTGAGTTTCTCAGTAGCTGTCAGGTCCATTAGGATGGAAACTTCAGTAGAGGAGGCTCCTTCAGTTTGGATGTTCAGTTTCTTCATGCTGCTGGCTGAGCATTATAAACTTAGTGACTTTAACCTTCCCCTTTTGTTTTCCTAAAGAATCGTTTGTTTACAGGATTTTAAACTACAATGCTGTGTTATACCAGCTTGCCTAATCTGCTTGCCATCCCTCTTCCCTTCTCCTTTTCCATCTTGTTCTTTTCTTTTGTTCTTTCAAAGAACAAGCCTCACAGAAAGCAGTGGAGGGAGGCAGCAAACAGCGAACAAATCGGCATTCACAGATTTTTAATGAATTTCTGCAGCTGGGTCTGAAACTGGCAGAGCTTTCTGAGGAAACACAGATAACAGAGGGCCCTGGAAATAGCCAGGTTATGAAAGCATGAAAAATGGAAACAACAGCCCTGAATGTCAGTGCCTGTTGTGTTTCTGAGGTTTCAGTATAGCATAATGTAAAGCAGCTGCTTTTGCCATAATTTGCTGCATTTTGCTGGGCCTAAGAATAAATAAAGAGAGTAAATTATTTGCAACTGATGTTTTAATGTCCTTGGAGTTCAGTGGTCAGGGAGCTGAACTTAGTGTTTGTGATAGCTCAGTCATTTCTGATTTATCAGCAAATTTAGGTCATTTTCAGAGTGGGAGTTTAAACAGTAGTTGATAACAGCAACACTTTGGACCAACTCTGCTTTTAAGTCTTAATTGGATGCCAGATTGCTGACATAGGTGTGATCAGATTAGTTCCTTGGGTGGAAGGACAGAAATGCTTGGTCAGGATTTTACGCTTATGATGGTTAATGTGTTGTTTTGGCCTACTGTCGGCTTAGCTGCTGTTGTCACTTCAAGAAATATAAATATTTTTATAAATAACACTCTTCTAATAAACAGAATTTGTTGAGATGGTTAAAATGTTTGAAAGTCTTAGTTTTAATTTTGAGTCTTATTTGGAATAAGGGGAGCACGTGGTGCTTTTCAGGAAGCAGGAAGATCTGTCAGAGGTGGAAAACTTTGACCTTTCAGAGGTGAACAGTGGACTGGGATGTGCTGCTTGGGGCTGAAAATGAACTGTTCTAAACCTGAACTTTATTTAAAAGTCAGCTGAAATGTTAAGGCTGCAGTCTTCTCCCCAGCAAGCAGGTTGCTTCAGAAGCTTTCTCTCATTTGCAGGTGAATTGTATGTGCCCAACATGAAATATTTTATAGCTACCTGTAGTCATTCCCAGCCAGGTATATTAACCAGAGGAATTAAGTTCTATGCCTAGCAGGCAACTTATAGATCAGAAAATTCATGACCTTATATTCTGCACACTTCTGTGAATGGGTCTGGATCAGGCAATCCGAGACACTTCTAGCACCAAGGTTATTTGACCTCTTCATTTAAGAGAGTCCAGAGGCTTTAAAGTAACTTTGCTCTCCAGGCAGGAGTAGTCTGTGCAGAATTAACTATACTTTGCAGCTGATTCTACCTGTGGATAGATTCTGTAGCTTTTCTAAGTGATTGTGCAGAAGCCCTGGCAGCAGGTTTCGGGATGCTGCAGGAGAGGGGATGCTTTGGAAGTGTTATTTCTACCTTTCCTTTTCCCCCTTCTGCCAGCTCAAAGTTCATTTCCACAGGAGGTGATAAGGGTGGTCAGAATGATGCTGTCTTGCTTCAAGTCAATGAATCATCAGCCAAGAAGGACAATACTGCTAAATTAAATATAAAAAAAACTGAATAAGTTAATTTTTGGGGCCCTGTTTAGATCTCCAGTGAGCAAGTCCTGTAGAAGTGTTAGTCAGAGCTTCCTTACCCTGGTGTTCCACTGCTGTGCACTGGAATGTGCTGTCAAAACCTTCTATAGCTGCACAAGATGTGTGGCTGTTTAACATTTTCCTTATAAGATTTACTTTACAGGCTTCCTTTGAGTTAGGAAAAATAACAAAAGCTTCATTGGGCCATTATTTTTCAAGTGTAACTCTTGACCCTGGAGTCTGCAGGATCTCTGTGTACTGGGTTAAAACATCATTTATTTGATTCACATTCAAAATCAGTTATCTCCTCTCTCCTCCTTGCCTTCCTCCCCCCAGATCTCAGCTGGTGAAGTGCCTCCTCCCCATTCTGAGCACTCAGAGTTCCCAAAGCTCACACTGAGCAGCAGCTGAGCACTGTGGGCGCTGGTGAGAAGGACATGTTTAGGTTGTCAGTGCTTACCAGTGCTCTGAGTAGCCCCAAAGTCCTCCTCGATATTTCCAAGAGATATGGGCTGCCCAAATTTGGATCTGCTTTGCCCTGCTGTGGGTGAAGCTGTTTCATTAGGGCTGTGTATGCTCTTGGCGCTGTGGCTGAGCTGGTTCAGAAGAGTTACTAGCAGTGGTTCTCAGCTTTTTGTAGTTTTCTGTGAACTGTAGGATGAGGCAGGGATGGAAGAATCTTTGCTTTCCATTCTGGGCTACTGACAAGCTCTTCTGCTCTGGGTTTGGGTATGGTTTCTTTGGTTTGAAAGGGAAAATAAAACAGGTGGAGGAAGAGGAAGTGACTTGCAAAATTCTCTATTTTTTTATTTCCTGCATTATGTGGGTTTTAGATATATTTAGTATATTAAATATAATTATTTAGTTATATATAGTATATGAAATCCTGTGTTCCTCCTGTTTTCCATCTGTCAACCAGTTAAAGCTGTGAGGCTGTCAGGCTGAGTGAGCTTGAAGATGTTTTTAAGCCTTCTTTTGAAGGTTGTTCTGAAGTCATCAGGCTCTGTAGTTTGAGTTTAAAAAAGGCACGATGAAACTTGGATTCTTCAATGGGCATGAGGTATTGCTGATAGAGCAGGTGACTGCAGAGGGAGGGTGCTCAGCTAAAGCCACTCTTTCACACCAGCTCCTCAAACACAGAGCTCTAAACTCCTCTAACCTTTGATTTATAGCTGTTGTGTATTTAACCTACTTAAATTATTATAGTTCATTCCCTGGAAAAGGTGTTAAATGAAGAAACTTTATCTGGTTTTGTCAGTGCAGGCAAAGCAAAGTGTTTCACAAGGCAGCCCTCTGATTCACAAAACATACTGAGTCTTTTAAAACTAGAAGCTTGCTGCTGGCTGACCCTGCTGCTGAGCTTCTTCTCTTCCCTCCAGGGAATGCTCCTCTTGTTCCAGCCCTTGCTCAGTGTGGTGGTACCCAAGGTGTACCCAGGCTGCAAACCTTCCTCAGAGCTGGGTATCTGTTTCATTTTGGAGTCCCCACAGCATGGGCTGAACTGCTGCTGGTTAGAGCTGCTTGCTCAACAGCATGGACAGATTTGTACTTGCTCTATTGAGGTGGCTACAATTAAGTATAAAAATTTTGCCCTGGTGAAGCTACAACCCCTTGACTGCGGGTTGAAGGCGATGTCTGATAAGGTGGGAAGAACCAACTGCCCATTAAAACACTGTGAGATCTCTCTAAACTTGCTTTCACTGGGTTTTGTCCAGTTGCCTGTTTTAAATTTTCCTCCCCTTCCCAGTTAAAAGCTTCTATTTTCTTTCTTTCTTTTTTTTTTAACCTCTGGAGTTTTGTCATGCAGAAGGCTTTTATTTAACAAGGCACGTGATGAAATGACAGCATCATCTCTCAGTGAAGTGCATGAATATTTCTAGCATAATGCCCACAGTGTCATCAAGGACACACTTTGCATTTCACGTGCCTGTTTTGGTCAGCAGTTCAATGCTTAGTAAGCAGAGCACAAAAGCACAGGGGGACCAGGCTGGTGAGCTAGGAACACCTCCAGAAACTGGTAGAAATTTGGAGAAATACTGGTGGTGTCCTGGCCAGCACATCTAGTCTGCTTTGTGAGAGGCAGCAGGGATTTTAGGATTGGGCTCTGGGCACAGCAAAGCTCACATCTGGTTTGGTAGTTCTGTTGCAACAGCTGGCTTTCACAATGCTTACTGGAAGGCATTATTTTATCCTTGGATTGTCTAAACACTCTTAGCAGCAAAGCAATATGATTTATGAAACACAATGAATATAAAGCTCATTTTCTATTAGGTGTTAATCATATGTGGTTGTGAATCAGCAGTGAAGGAGCAGCTGCTGTGAAGATTATCTAATTTCTTTCCTTGTTAGTATTTAAAACTCTCCAAGCTTAGTGAGCTTCCCACTTACTCTGCCTCCACCTTCATTCAAATTATACTTCAATTCTGTTCCTTCTCATTTGTCCCACAGGCTGTGTGACACATTCTTTCATTGCCTGTGGCTTTATTGGTGTTTGAGGAGTGCAGCAGTGCAGTTCTTGGGACCAGCAGGAAAGCCCCTGGTGCCCTTTCAGTTTTGTGAACAAACCTTGAATAAGAACCAAGGTGAAGGAATTATGCCTCCTCCCTCATCCTGAGGTCTCACAGAGGGATCTGCTCTGAAGCCTTAAAGTACATGCTCATGTGGCTGATTTCAGTTCCCTTTTTAAAATTAAGATTACTGGAGGAATAAATTAAACTACCCCCACTGTGAGACTTGTATTTATTCTCTGGCACTCTGAGACTTAAACAAATGTCAGGAAAAGCTCCTGGGATGGTGGCCTGAAACCCAAACTACACGTTTGTGGTGCCATAAAACAGTGAGTAGCTGCCTTGGTGAAGGAGCACTGAGGTCTGTGCTTACTGTTGGTGATGCAAAGTGTCTTCTCTGCTGCTGCCTCTCAATGCACATCAGAGCTGAAACCATCTATCCATGAAAATGATTTGCTCAGTGCTGGACACTTCATGGTACAGATTCTTTGTGAAGTCATTTGTTTTACCAAGACATGGTTTTCATGTGATTCAGTATAAATGACTGACTTCATTTTGGCTTTAATTACTGAGAACTTGTTGCTACCAGCGAGCTGTACTCAATCTGCTTTGGAGCAGGAGACTCATTAATGTGAGCGCTGAGGGTGGTGAGGCACAGGGCACTGATAGCAGAACAGGGATGCTCCCACTCACACACACTGGGATGCAAGCCTGAAAACAGTAAATGTCTCCTGGGCAGCATAAGAAATGGCAGTTGCTAAAAAGTAAGCTTAAAAACTGGGGCTAGTTTTCTTAATCCCTTGATGCCTGTGCTTTACCTAGTGAAATCCAAGCACAGTTCATATTTGTTTGTTGGCTTGCCTGTAAGGAATGAAAACAATATAGCTTAATCTTTAAAATATGTCTTGGAAAAACAAATCTGACAAGTGTGTCTTCCTATTGTAAACAGGATTTGGGATCTGGATTTCTTGTGCAAATTACCTTTGACAGTTGTTGCTAAGCTAGTGCTTCCAAAAACCAATAAATGATTTTTGTCCTTGTTATATTAATAACTTGGCCCCTTGACAGCTGTGATTATACTGAAGCCTGTAAAAGACCTTACAAAGGGACAGCATATTAAAATCAAACTTGAGTGAGAAATACGAAACCAAATTCTATTAGGCCCTAATTTTACACATTAATTAAAAATCCTTGACCTCCCCCATTCCACCTATCTATTAGCAGTATGGATGGCTAAAGAGCAACAGAGGATATCAGCCTTGCTGCTAATTTTAGCCCAGTGCCTGAGGTGGGTGCAAGCAGCATCAGCAGGACGAGGGACACAGCTCCATCTGAAACAAATCCACACTGCAGGGCCCTTTGGAGCAGCTCTCCAGGCAAGTTACTGTCCAGCTCCTGCAGCACCTTGGAATGGTTTGGTCACAGGGCTTGGTGATGCTGGAAGTGATGAGGGTGAGAAGTCATGGCAGGAGATGAACTCGGGGTGCTGCTTTGGTGAAAATGACCAAATGGCAGCTGGATGCAGGCTTGAGTAAGATCATTTGCCACTGTAAGATGCAGTATTAGGGGCAAAGGCCCAACATTAAGGTGTTAAAATGAGATTTGTGAGGGCTGTTTATTGCAGAACCTGAGAGTCCTGAGCAGGGTCAATTACTTCTCTTAGAGGACACAGTGTCCCACGAGCAGGAGTGGAACAGGCTTGTCTGTGCCTGAAAACATGTCTGATAGCACAGGATTAGCATGTCTTTTATGTTCAACCATATAATGTTAAAGAACCAGAAACTTGGACTTTCAACTCCAGCAATATGTCAAAACATTACCCTTGTCCTCTTGGGTGTCTGCAGTATGTGTGGGAAGTGGGAAAATACTCTTGGTGAGCCATCAGAAAAGTCAGTGCTCTGTAATCTGGAGCTGTGACTTAACCAGCTTTTTCCTTTCAGTTCAAAAGACGGGACATGCAGGGATTACCGGTGCTATTCATAGATTGTCTTAGCTGTGTCCCATTCTCCTGGGAGCACTTAAAGAGCTGTGTTAACCTTGATGCTGGGGGACCCACATGCTGCTTGTCACCCTCTGCAGAGAGTTCCTCTGCCATTGCTTGGTGGGACACTGGCAGGACCAGAGGGAGATCCAAATTTGTGGGCTGGCTACTGCTTTCCGGGGCAGGAGTCAAAATGTAGCTCTGAACATAAATTGTTGCAGTTTGAGCACAAGAGGTTTTAGTGGGGTTTTTTTAAAGTGCGTGTTTGGCTCCTGCAAGATTTGGCAGCAGTGTTGGACTGTGTGAGCCCATGTGTGTGCATGGAGATAAGAAGCCAAGGCGTAATCCAGAATTCCTCTGCTTGATAGCCTTATCTCTGGGCATGTATGTTTTCTCTCTTGGTGGGTCCCCTTCAGGTGCTGGCTGTGTAAACACAGTTGCTGTTTTTAATGATCTGGTAGGGTCATGCCTTGGCCTTTATTGGCTCCTGAAATAAAGGGCTGGGAAGCAACCCAAAGTGAGGCAGGGATGTACAACCCAACCAAACCCTATGTAGCTTGTCAGGGCAATAGGTGGTACTGGCAAACAGGCACGTTTGAACTTTCTTTAGGATATTGTTGGAATTAGAGAGCCATAGAACCCATAAACATTTTAATATTGGATGCTTCAATTTCTAAGTGTCAGGTCACATTTAGCAACAAATACACTCTTTAAACTACTTAAAATCCTTTGAATTCCAATGGATCAGAGCTTAAGCAAGAAGTGTTGTCCTAGGTGAAGCTGCATAGTATGGGACAGGTGACTCGACATTTTTGTGTCATCAAAGCTGCCAGTCACTGGAATGACCCTGTGCAGCCTGGTGTTCAAGTGTGAGTCGGCTGCATGAGAAGAGCACTCAAACTAAAGCACATTTATATGTGTATATATATATATATATATATATATATATATATAAGATTACTGAAAAAGTGTTACATTTTGCTGCATTCTCCAAGTACTGCACTAGCAAGTCTTTTGGACTGCAGTGAGGGTGCTGTGTTGCTGTAAAATGTTGGACTGAACATACAAACTATTTCAGGTTCTCTGGATTAGTGAAAGGTCTTTACGTACACCCCGTTTTGAGATTTGAGGGAGCGTGTCTTGCTTAGCATAAGGGATTCCTTCAAGGTGACAGCCTCTCTGAGGGCAGAGATTATTTACAAGTGTAGCTAAAAATGAAGTTTCCTGTTGGCAGAGTGGGGATGAGTCATTGTGGTTCTGAGTCATGGGGTGGGATCTTCCCTTTGCTGCATCAGGGTTTTACTTCCAGATAGACTTTTGGAGCAGCAGGTACAGGTGTTTGTCGCTCTTGTCCCTGTTACTGAGAAAACAGGGCAGTTTTCAGGATGTGTAAGGCCCTGGCTGGGTCTCCCCCATGGAGACCCTGCACTGAGAAGGTGGGTGGTTGTATCTGCAGCACCGTGGAGTTAGTGAGGCTCTAGCCATGGCTCTCCCAATCCATCCTGTTATTCACAGCAGCATCTTTTTACAGAACTGTGTGCTTTTTCTGTACCAGTGCCCACTGGCATTGGCTGTGTTTTCCCTTTGCTTGCCATATGTGGCGTCTTTCTGTCTCCATCCAGCCAGGTCTCCCCCAGGAGGGCAGGAAGACTGTGGATGTTACCAACTGCATTTGTGCCAGGAGGTTTGCCATCGTCTCACTTTGTGAAGGGGTTTTTATTGCCTTTTAGCTGCTGATACAGGCTAGAGAACAATGTGTTTGTGAAAGCATTAAATGCTCCTGTGCTAAAAAACAATAATCGTTTCAAAACTGAAGTGCTGGTGAAAGGTGTTGAAGCTGTGCCAGGAATGTTCTCCAGCAGCACCTTCATGGCTGTTGATTTGCAGGAGGCAGTCTCTAGCAATACTGGAGGTGTTAGTCCTGGGGGAGGATTTACCTCTCCTATGTTTACAGAAAGGGGCACTAATTTTTCATCCTCCTACCTGTTTGAGTCATGGGCTTTTCTTTCTTTTAAGAATGCCTGAGCAGCTGAGAGTCTGCTCCGATGCAGTTTAAAGTTTGATTTTTATTCTTTTTTTTGCCAGAAGTTTGTTTTGTCAAACTAGAGTCCTGCAAATTTTGTCTCCTGTGCTGCTTCTGTGCTGACTTTCATGGCAGCATTGTCTGTTAATTGAGTTACTGTGTCACTTGGGAAGAAAACCTTGGACTTGAGCACACGTGGTTGTGCTAAAAGTGTAGCACAATGTATGCTTAAACAAAAGCAGAAAATGTGGAATCTTATAGTTGTAGTGTCAGCATTTTGCTGGTGGCAGTTCAATGAGAGTGCTTTGTTCTATGGAAATTGCAGTTATAGTTGCACAATTCATTTATAAATCTCTACCAACAAAGAAGGACTTGACTTGGACAATAATAATGTATCTTACTTTGGCATAGTCTATTTTTTTTTAAATGTAATATCCTATTACTGTTACACTAACTCACATGATTCCTCCTATTATCCTTGCATCTTCCATTCTGGGACTTCAGATGGGTGCCAAATACTTTTTGCTTCGTCTAATAACCCTCTCTATTGTTTTCTGGAGAGATCTGTCAGCTTTATTGAGCTGCAGTTATAGGCTCTCAGTCTGCTGACTGCTGCTGCTGGAATAGAGAATGCACACAGGTGTTTGGTCATCTTACAGATACACCTATATCTGAACATAAATTAATAAAAAATCACTTTTTCCCTTGCCTTGATGGGGGGAGCCTTTTGTGACATTTCCTGTCAGATTTTAAATGAGTATTTGGAAGCTTTTTGATGTTTAACTTAGAAGTAGGTGCCCTTTTGTGTGGAAGGTAGTGAATGCTCTTGTTAATGACTATAAATATGTATTTCAAGGGTCCTAGAGGGGGAGACAAGTTCTTGGCCTTTTTAGGAACTTCAGACTCTTGGTTAAGCACACTCTTGCAACAACAACAAAAAACAAAATCCAAAAAACCTGCCATTTGTCCTAAGCACTCATAGATCTGTTGCAGTTCATAAACTCAGAGGCCATGAACTAATATTGTTCACTCTTCGTGGTGTTGTACATTTTACAGAAGGCGTTTTATCTCCCAGCGCTGCTCTCTAGACTTTTTAGAAGACATAGTGGAATATGCCAGTGTACGAAGGTACTTTTTTCAAAAGCAGCATTAATCTCAACTCGTTGCATGCAGTCCTCTCCTCCCTCCACCCTCTTCCACGCCAATATCTGAGGTCCTGCATGCTAGTGCTGCCATCTGATCATACAACTGGCATGACTTTTTTTTCGGAGCACTTAACAGATTTGGGGTTTTTTTGTCTTTCTTTTTATCATTGCAGAACCAAGCATATATCTGGGTCTCCGAGGCACAAAAGTTTGAAGAAGATGCACTTCATCAAGAACATGAGGCAGTATGACACCAAAAACAGCAGGTAACTTGTGGAGATCAAGGTTCCCCCTGTGCTCAGGTGAGATAGGATGTGCTCAGAAGCAGATTCCAGTTCCATGGAGTTAGACATTAATATCAGTGGGAATAAGGGGATGTCCCTGGGGCCTTGTTAGTTTTATAGAGGCTTCTGTCAAAGGCAGTAGGTGCTCATATCTGCTACATTTGCAGCAATACCCTGATGGTTCTGCCATCCTACTTGAGGATGTTAATTCATTCTCTCCTAACACCTTCCTTATCTCTTGCACACAGAGAGGTCAGAGCTGAGGAGGATTTAAGGAGAATGACTTGGTTTAGCTGAATTCTTGGCTCAGTTGCTGAGCAGAAGAGAAAGGGGAGGCTGCATGCGTGTTTATTATTAATAGAAGTGTGAGGCTTCATCTAAATGTAAAATATTATCCACATCTTTTCACAAGGTTTATGTAAAAATTGCATAAATATAGACATATATTTAAAGACTCTCCTTTGAGGAGCTCCCAAGGTGATGGCAGTTCCTGAAGGATGGGGTTTTATACAGAGCTTAACCCCAAGGACCTGCAGGGTCAGCATGAAACCTCTGCTCTTCTACTGCTTTGTGAAAACATAGCATCCATAGCAGTATCTATGTGACTTGCAGAGCAAGATAACAAGAGTCTTGTGTTCATATTCCACATAAAGCTGCTTTGTAACCTCTAGATCTTAATTCATATCCTGATCTTTCTCCATCTGCCTACAGGATAGTGTTAATCTGTGCTAAACGAACACTGTGCGTGGCTTTTTCGATCCTACCTTACGGGGAGGGTTTACGGATCAGGTGAGTCTTTGGAACTGCTTTGTGAAGTGTCTGATCTGTTGATTAAAGAGGTCTTTTGAAATGAGTATGGTTGGTTTAGGTCTCCTGTTTTGAAGCAGGTAAAATTAATTAACTTACCATTCACATGTAAGGGCAAGAACTTGCTGTCAGAGCAGAGCGTCCAAGTGTTCATTCAAACTCTAAGAGAAAAATAGTGGAAAAGGTAGACTCTTCTTCCAGTGTTTATTGACATTTTAAAGCACTTCAGTCCTATAAAATCTCTGAGATCAGCTTTGAAGAGGTGATGTGATTGGCTATTGTGTAGGATTTTCTGTATTCCTAAAGTGATCAGAAATCAACTCTCTTTAATGCCACAAACAATGATGTCAGCAAAAAAGCACAGGGAGCATCAGGGAAGGATGCTGCTGCCTTCAATGGAAACCCTCAGGGTTTTATCCTGAATTTACACTTTAATAAGTTTCAGATGCTCTTCTATTTCTCAGCTCTAAGCCATGGATGTCATTATTTGCAATCTAAGAAAAGCTGAAACAGTTTAGACTGATGTGAACTGCTGTTAGTGTTTGGACTACATTTTTGTATACAACTGTCAGTATGATCACTTATGAGAAACAAAACCTGCAAACTGGATTTCCCTGCATCTTGGCTCAGTCCCTTGTGAAGTTTAAGTTGATTCTGTGAAGGTCTGTGACCTACAAATATACCATAGAAAATACTAATTCTATTATGATCCACTTCTGGCAAAACAATTGTGTTGCCACTTCTGTCCTGTACGTAACTTATGGACAAAGGAAACGGATGCGTAGTGGTGGGAATTGCATTGTATGCAAATACATCACCATAAAAATAGTTGATGGGAAAATATTCCTTCACATAATAGAAAGGCAGCAAGGTCACTGGAGCTATTTCAGAGCAATTCTGAGCATGGGGCTGCTCTGCTGTAAGCTGGCAAGGCAGTTCTTCAGCTGAAGGCTGGGTTTTTTGCACTGCAATATTGGTGACAAAGCCACGTGCTGCCATCGCTGACACAGAGTCCTGCAGCTTCATTCTTAATTTGAGCTTGTGTGCCCAGGGCTTGGGAAATTGCACTTGAAAGGCAAGTTTCTACTCCTGGAAAACTAGTAATGTATGTCATGTTTGCTGTTAGGTGTTTGAGCATTAGTGTGTTAGTAATGGTGTGATCTTGTGCAGAAAGCCTATATTTAAAGGTTTTGGTGGGTATATTGGTACAGATTTATGTTAAAATGAGATTAACAACTCCAAGTTTTGAAATGAGTAGTTAAAAATTCATGTGTTCTTTGAGGTGGGATTGAGGGGTTGCCCTGTTCCCACACAAGAGAACTCTGACCTGGTTGCTGGGTGTATCTAGGGAATGGAATTGGTGTTTACCACGGAGGAAACTGGGCTTGTGCTGCATTTGCTAATAGTGCACTTTCTTTCCTGCATTTAGTGATCTGAAAATGGAAGGACAGAAGCAGCGACATCCTTCTGGGGGAGTTTCAGTCTCTACTGAGATGGTGCTTGGACTGGAAGGAGTAGAGCTGGGTGCTGATGGCAAGGTGAGGACATTTATTTTTTTCACCCTGGAACCATTTCATGCTGGGACAAATCACTTAATTTTTGCAATGATTTGCTATCCATAAAGTGAGAGCTGTGGCTTTTCAGAGCAGTGGAATTTTTAAATCCTTAGTTTGAAATTTTGGCCTGTGATAATATTTCTTCTGAGGAGGCTGTTGAAGCTTGTGATCTCTTCTGCCTCCATTTCTGGAGAACTGATTTAACTTTGCTATCTAAGGCAATGTGTGAGTGATGTTCTCATAGAAATATGGGTAAAATTTTTACCCCTTTAGTTAAATTATATACTGCCAGAACTTCACTGATGTGATTCTCCCCTTTTCTTTGCCCCCCCACCACATTTTCTACAACACTTCCATTCTGAAGTTGTGGAAACAAGGCATGCCTCGTCCAACTTTTCTCTTTCCTCCTGTCCCACAGTTTCAAGGTCCCTGCTCCCAAACACAAGCTCTGAGTTGGGAAATCCTAGATGCCTGGAAATAGGCTTTTCAGAAAACTTCCCCCCCCCATAACTACAACTTTCTCTTCTTTAAGGTTGTGTCCTATGCAAAATTCTTGTACCCGACCAATGCTCTGGTTGTTCGCAAAGCCGACGGCTACGGTGCTGTTCCCTCGTGTCGAGCCAGTGCTCCACGGAGTCTTCCTGGATCAAGATACAAACCTGTGACAGCAAAAACAATACCAGCAGGGACAGACATTGGTAAGGACAGGCACCAGCTCTGTCATCACTCATGCACCCAGCAGGAAAGGCACAGATTTGTCTGAGACAGTTGCAAGGAGTGTTACTGGGATGGATGTGCTGCAGCTGGAAGGAGACTGGTTTTAGCAGAGGCTCATAAAGAAGGCTCATTAGTGAAGTCTAAATGATGAGCCTTAGGACTGAGAATTCCACAGGTTCCTTACATCCTCCATATATCTGGCCTAGTTCTTTTTATGCAATTCAAGGAGTGTGAAGCTTTTCCTAGGAAATGTAAAGTTTTATATTACTCACCAAGAAACATCTGGTGTACGTGGATGCAGGTGGTTCTCCTTGCCTTCTAGCACAGTAACAATGCATAAGCCAAAGAGTTTGTGCCAAAAATCACTTCTCTTATATAAAAGAGCAAACCTGACAGCTCTGCTGTCTGTTAGATACAGGCAAAAGAATTCAGTCTTGTGCTCTTGTTTTCTGGGTATCTTTGTAGATGACAAATCTAGTTTGCACTAAATCTGAAACAAGTGCATCAGGCACATGGTGGAGAAAGAGCTTGTTTATGTTTTTTAATAGTTTTAATACCTTACTGGTACATTTACAAAATGCAAATGTGTGACTTTAGCTGCTGTTTGCCTGTACTGTGAGATCTGCCAACACTTAGTGTTTGCTTTTTTAATAAAACTTTTTTAAAGAGGAAACAGGGAATTTAAAGCTCTTCATCTTATGACCCAATGTGCTTTCCTCATTCCTTCAGGAAGTGAAGCTGGGGAAGCTTCAGAGTATGATCCAAATCTTCTGGATGATCCTCAGTGGCCCTGTGGAAAACATAAACGTGTTCTCATCTTTGCCTCTTACATGGTGAGTGACTGGCACACCTGAACAGGGGAGTGAATGAGTACCTGGAAGATGCTCCTGTAAAGAACTTTCTCGAGGAAGAAACATTCCTCTAGGGAAAAAAAGTTCTGGCTTCTCTGATAATTGATTCAGAAAAATACCAACAGCTGAGTTGGTACAGTGAGCTTGTCAAGGGCCAACTTGACACCTATCTCCATGCTGTCATTTGCTTCTTGTAACCATTTGCTTACAAGTTTAAGACTTTGTGGTTGGGATTCAGCATGTTCTATTACTTTAAGACCTTTCAAAAATGTGAATTATAAAACTCAGCTTTGCCTGTGCATTAGTCTCTTTGGAAGACTTCTTTGGTTGTTAGTCCTTGTTCATAAGGCAAATGGTAAATTTTGCCTCTTGTGTTTCAGACTACAGTCATAGAATATGTGAAACCATCAGACCTTAAAAAGGATATGAATGAAACCTTTAGAGAGAAGTTTCCTCATATCAAGTTGACACTGAGCAAAATTAGAAGGTAAGGAATAAGCATTGAATAATGAGAACATCTTCTACACTGTATGAGGCTGCTTTTATCTTCCACTTGCATGGAGAAATACTAGGTCTATTAATAGCATATATGATTAAACAGTAATCTTGCCAGTTGAGCTGTCTGTAGGATGACAGCCCTGTACGGGAATGTTTAGGGTGCTCAGAAAGGCTAGCAGTTGGTTTTCATAGTTCCACCTAAAAGGGTTTTGTTTCACCAGCTGTAGTGTACTGACACTACCATCCAATTAACAGTGAGGCAGTATTAGCTTTGAAACAAACACTTGTAACCTGATTGCTTGGCTGTAGTGCAGTCCCACTTCAGCTGGATTGGCTTCCTGGGCCCTCTGGCTATTTTTGCCTTTCAATTACCAGACTCACTGATGACTGTGGACTCTAACAAGATTCTAAGATTCAAGAGTGTTAGGGGAATCTCAGTAAAGAAAAAGCATTTTATGAAGGCCACGCAGAATTTCTCATCTTCCAGTAAATGCATGTGGCCACTCCTCAGTGTGGTGCAGTGTTGCACCTTCAGAGAGCTGTAATCTTGCTGGTGTTTGTTACAGGGCAATTAATGCAATCAGGGCCTGCTGAAATAGTGGCCCAAACATGATTCTGCCGAGTCACCAGGTGTAACTGAGCTCCAGGTGAAGGCTCTCTCGGGCAGTCTGTGTCGTGCCAGGGTCCTGCATACTATTCCTTGTAGCTGTTTGGAGCAATCTGTTCACACAGAGAGCTGCAGGTGCAGCGTGGGTGGCAGCCAGGAGAGGTATCTTCCACCCCCAAGTCTGCCTTAATGCTGAGGTGAAGGGCTGGCTGTTGAGGGGAGTGTGTAAACCAGGCTGCCTTCCCCCTCACACCTGGCTCTTCCATGAGGTGTGTAGCAGACAGGTCTCTACACAGCCACTCCTGTGATCTGCACAGCTCTGATGTGGTTTTCTGTGGGTCAGAGTGGTTCAGTCTTATGATATGAATCATGAACCAGTTAGGAAGCCAAGAAGGAATAACACAGCAATAACCTGTGTGTCAGTGAGGTAGTGAAGCCCTGGTTTATGGGCAGATGATGAGGAACTGTTCCACCACAGTGGATGTTGTCAGCCGGGTTAAATCAATTTGTGCATCAGCACCAGCTTGCTGCCAGCTGGACTTCTCCACTCTAGGATAATACTTGTCATGGTTTTCCAAAAGGAGACTTGCCCATATGCTCCTCTGAGTTGCCATGCTGCAGTATTTCTAGAGCATTTCATAAAAGCTGTCATGTTTGGGGGGGGTGTCTTTTCTCCTATTCCCAGTTTGAAGAGAGAGATGAGAAACTTGAGTGAAGAGTGCAATCTGGAGCCTGTTACTGTCTCCATGGCTTATGTTTACTTCGAGAAGCTCGTCCTCCAAGGCAAACTCAACAAACAGAACCGCAAACTGTGTGCTGGTGCTTGCGTTCTGCTTGCAGCCAAGATCAGCAGTGATCTCAGGAAACACGAAGTTAAACACCTTATAGATGTAAGTACTCACAGGCGTGTTTCAGGTGTTGTCAGAACTTTCTCTCTAGGTCAGAGATGAAGGCAAACATTAAAACCACGATTTTCAGCAGTGCATGCTTGCATTTAAGACCAGCTCTTTCAGACAATTTTATGTCTCGTTAGGGCCTTTATTTTTTTAATTCATTAAAACTATCTGCCTGCTGCAGGCTGATGTCTTACTGATCCTACAGTAAAGTTATTTTTGCACTTGCATATGTTTGCCTGAGAAGCAGTAACTGTTGTGTGGGTGTCACAGCTGAGCTGGTAAGCTGGTTTACTTCTCTGATCTCTGGCAACACGTCTTGATTCTGTAGGTACAGCTCAGGCCATGTGCCACCGACTCCTGTTTTATGCTGATTTAATTTAACAGTGCCTTGAAATCATCTGATTAACTGATTCTTCCTCCCCTTCCTTTGTTTTGTTTTGTTACTGTCATAGAAACTCGAAGAGAGATTCAGATTCAACAGAAGAGATCTCATCGGTTTCGAATTCACCGTCCTTGTAGCTTTGGAACTGGCTCTCTATCTTCCTGAAAACCAAGTTTTACCTCATTACAGGCGGCTCACGCAACAGTCTTAACCAAAGCTCCATCCCAGCTGGCAGTGCCGGGGGTGCCATCCCTGGATGCTGCTGGTGGAGGTGCCACCGGGCTCCTTTGGAAGGCTGCAGGGTGTTGGTAAACTGTCGAGTTGTGTGTTATGGACACAGATGCCAAGCCTGGGGGATGGTACGAGAAGAGTTACTGAACTTTTATTTTCTTTTGGACGTTTAAAGCACAAATATTCACCAGTCAGCTGTCATGGCTGCTCATTATTCCTTATTTATCTTTTTGGTTTTACTAAAACTGTTCTTCCTTATGAAGAATACTATGGTATTGGTTCTTTTTTTTTTCTTTTTTTTTTAAAGCCTTTATTGTATTCCTTGAAACTAAAGGAAGCATCACTTCCATTCCAGTGCACCATAAAGTTCAGATGTTTCTAAGAATCTTCTCGCATTTTTACATTAATGAAATGCATACTTTATTTTTTTAAAGATGTGCCTAAAACTGGCTGGTCTGGTACCAGTGCTTTTTAAGTTAGTTCTGTTATTTAGTGGGGAATCCTGAATTTGTATAGCCATTTATTCTTTACCTGCATTGGCCTTGCATACAAGGAAAACAATTCCAGTATATCTGCACTAATGATACACAGGGCATCTGTTCTATGATTCTGTAGATCTATAAGTAGCAGGACTGAAATTACTCCGTTCCAGTTTATTTGCTATTAATACCTGAAGGATATACATTTTACTTAAAAGATGGTTTGAAAAAATCTGTCATGAGGTACCACATGTTGAATGAGGTAGCTGGGAAGTGATTACCATCCTAATTCACTCTTCAGTGGAAGATGAGCACTTGACTAAGAGCAATTTGCTGTCAAATGTATCATTTAGGATTTTTATTTGTTTTACTGTTCTGTAGCCTGAAATAAGCACCTTTTTAGTATGACTGTATTATATATGGTCTTACATGCTCTGAGCAAATATGAAGTCAGTAGAGTTACTGCTGCCAAACGAAGCCAATGAAACAAAGCATGCTCGATATTTAAAATGCTACTTTTTTTACTCTGTTCTTCCAAGCGTTGCAACACTGTGATGGTCCTCATGAAACTGGCATTTCTTGCACATCTGAGCAGCCACTGACGACTGGTGCCCAGCAGCGCTCTAGTGCATATGCACAGGTTAAATAACTTCTCTGAACATTGGCTATTCCTTCGTTTATTTTCTAAATGTCCAGGTTGGGAATGAATTCCTGATTGTCCTTGGAACCTTCTGCGGTATTGGCTCTTGGGTTTATTTTCTGAAGCAATATTATAAGTAACTGTGTCCGTTTGCAAGGAACAAAACTGATACTTGGCTATTCCGACTGAGAAATTTGTAATTTAAGTTTGATTCCTAAATGAAACACCAGACCTTGTGCTGAGGTCAGGGACTTGCTATCTAATATGTAAAGTAATGTAAATTCCTGTTCCTTGTATTAAATGTTGGTCGTAGCCAAAAACAAAGCTGAATCTTTGCTCTTCAGCCTTGTTTTGTCTGAAGCTAATTTGGCTTCATTAGAATTGCAGCAAACTTTACTGGAGCCCCTTCCTCTTTGAGTAGGGCTCAAAGTGTATTTTTCATATATTATAGTTACAGTGACTATCAAATCCTTTGTAACTGCGTTCAGCTGTATGTAGCTTCAAATTATTTGTGTAAAATTTAATATGCTTGTGATTTCTCTAACACAGAAGGACTTTCCAGTTTCCATAGGTGAGATGGTAGCTAATAGCTTAGACAATAAGCTTGCCTGTTATCTTCCAGAAGATGTAAAAATTTGCCTACTAGTTAAACTTTCTACTGAATATAACTGTGCTTGCATGCAGAAATAGTGATTTACTAAACATCTAGTGTATAATGAGCTTCCAGATTAGCAAACAGTGCTGGAGACAGCTGAGGTGGTCCAACACATCCTCAAGGCATTGTGGAGGGAACAGAGGTCCAACAGAGCAAAGAAATTTCTCACAGGGTGTCTCCAGAAAAGCTT
The DNA here is from genome assembly GCA_013396655.1 of Campylorhamphus procurvoides. NCBI lineage: Eukaryota > Metazoa > Chordata > Aves > Passeriformes > Dendrocolaptidae > Campylorhamphus > Campylorhamphus procurvoides. The sequence continues at coordinate 2,165,673 of WBMV01004063.1, forward strand.
GGATAGTGTGAATGAAATGAGAAAATATCTTTTCTCTGGGAATTTCTTTGTTTAGTGTATAAAGAGTTTTCTGTAACAAGATTAACTTTCTCACCATCTAAGGGGAAAAAATGCACTTTGTTTTGCAGCACTTTGCAGTCTCTATTCAGTGGAAGTTTGTCTAGTCGAAGTGGCCCTTTGGGCTGTAATTACACTCCCCAGGAACTGCCGTTTCGCGTCATAAACCGGCAAGCTTTTGTTTTCTTCCAGGAGAACAAATTAGGATGAGGAGCGTTACATTACAGAACGCTGAATGTTGTCTAATAGTTGTTCTAAAACTTGGCTTGGGCACACGCTTGAGTTCAAAAGCTGTTGGGAGCACAGGCCAAAGATGACGCAGGGCAGTGAGTGCTGTGCCAGTCTCTGGCAGAGCCTGGGGTTGGGGTGATGCTGCCCAGAGCCACAGCCTGGGGCTTGCACATCGGGCACCTTGTGTGTCTGTGCAGAGACAGCAGAGATACACCAGCTCTGTGTGTTTGTGTGTTGGTTTTTCCCGTTTCTAGAGCGCAGCTCGCAGTCCTGTGTGGGAATCTCTCTTTTCACCTAAAAGCTGCCACCATGTGGCAAAGGACTATCAGTACGTTGTCTGTTCATAAACTCAACGTGGGACCCAAAGTAAGAACCCAGATCTGCCGGTTTACGTTTCACAGCCAAACTCCTCTTGCTCTGAAGAGAAACAGGTTTACGTCGGGTGGGTCTGGTGCTGTGTGAAGGTGCTGCTGGGATGGCTCAGCACGGAGAACTCTCTTGATAAGAGGCTGTACATTTTCCTGTAAACAATACTGCTCTGGTTTTGTCATACTCCATTATTTAAATGTCTGAGTTGTAGCCTGGTTTGTTTTGGTTTTTGTTATTTTCTTTTTGTGAAATTAAGATGCTGTGAAATAAAACCTGTTTTCGTACATGTTTCGTAACCAAATGTCTCGTTTTGGAATCACAGAATGGGCTGGGGTTGGAAGGGACCTCTGGAGACCACCCAGTCCTGCCAAGGCAGGGTCACCTGGAGGTGACACAGGAACATGTCCAGGTGGGTTGGGGATGTCTCCTGACAGTCCCCTCGGTAAGTGTCACTGTGACCCCTGGGGCGGGACAAAGTCCTCTGTTCCATGATCCCCAAACTGAGGGGCACAGCCTGGGCGGTGCTGGGCGTGATGGTGGGACCCCCCTGAGCCCTGAGGATGGGATCCCAGCTCCATGATCCAGTAGTGTGACCAGCAGGACCAGGGCAGGGATCCTTCCCCTGGACTGGGCACTGCTGAGGCCATACCGGGAGAGTGTGTCCAGTGCTGGTCCCACAGATCAGGAGGGATATTGTGGGGCTGGAGCAGGTCCAGGGAAGGGCAGTGAGGCTGGTGAAGGGTCTGGAGCACAAGTGCTGTGAGAGAGGCTGAGTGAGCTGGGGGGGCTCAGCCTGGAGAGGAGGTGGCTCAGGGAGACCTCATTGCCCTGTAGAACCCCTGACAGGAGGGGGGACCCAGAGGGGTCAGTCCCTTCTCCCAGGGAATCAGCAGGACAGGAGGGCAGAGCCTCCAGCTGTTTGGGTTTGGGTTGGACATCAGGAAGATTTCACAGAGGGAATGATCAGGAATAGGACTGGGCTGTGCAGGAGGTGGTGGATTCACCGTCCCTGGAGGTTTCTGAGGTGACAGTGGCTGTGGCACTCAGTGCCATGGTCTGACAAGCACCATGGTTGGGCCCAAGGCCACCTTGGGCACTCTCGGGGCTTGATGCCGAACAACCTCGGTATGAAAGGAACTAATAAGAGAGTTTGTTCTTTCAGCAGCAAAGGTATTTATTGAAGCAGCAATGGAAAGCCAACCAACTCACAGTGGACAGACTAGCTGAGAATCAACAGTGCAAAATGAGCCATTTGAGACATTTCACCACACAATGACAACATACAGTTTAGCAGAATAATAAGATTACAGCATCTGATCATGCATATTAATGATCAGGCGGGGTCTGGGCGGAGCTTTCCAAAATCCTTTGGCATCGGGACTAGGTGGTGGTTTCCAGTCTTCGGCCTCACTCCGGGGGTCTTGAACTCCTCTTCCTCACCCTGACCTCTTCAGCCTTCACTGTTCATGGCCCAGTCACTGAATCTCACAGAAACTCCTGGCTGAGGCCACTTTGCTCTATTCAAATTCTCATGGTTAACAGCGCTGGGTTGTTTGTGTATAGTTCTCTAAGATCAGGCCCAGTGGTCTGAACAGAACCCACCTCCGTGTTCTCCGATAAACTCAAGCAAAGCAGGTGCCGAACAGTTTCCGCTGATCCGGTAAATAACCCATTTCTGGGTTATTGATCCTTGTTTCTGGCTCTTCCGCGACCCGATGAATTCTGTCCCTCCGCGGCCGCCGTGGCACCACCCCCGCTCGCTCGCGTATTTCCGGTTCCGGTGCACCCGGCCCTTTTCCCGCCTGGCCGCGCGTGAGGTGGGAGCGATGGCGGCGGCGCTCGGGCCTGGGGACACACATAAAGATATATATACACATATAAACATATATACACACACACAGAGACAGCAGCACTGCCGGGGAAGGGGCCCTGGGGTGGGGCAGCCTGGCCGCGCCCCGTCAGCGCGCTGGAACCTGAGGGAGCGGCCTTGTCTTGAGTGGGGATAGGGTGGATATCAGGATGGATCTCAGGAAAAGGCTCTTCTCCCAGAGCGCGGTGGGCTCTGAACAGGCTGCCCAGGGCTGGCGGAGCTCCAGGAGCCCTCGGGCACGGGGGGGGGTCTGGGCAGGGCCAGGAGCTGGAGGGTGCGGCCCATCCAGCTCAGGGTATTCTACGGTTCTTCCAGGTGTTGCTGCTTGAAGCCGCAGCGGGGACGCGGGCGAGATGCAGAACGACGCCGGGGAGTTCGTGGACCTTTATGTGCCTCGGAAATGGTGAGCGGGGACCCCGAGGGCCGCTGCGAAGAGGCCTCTTTGAGCAGTGAATATCTGGGGCGGGGACTAAGTTTTCTGTTACTTTCTGTATTTCTAAGTACCGCATGTAGAGTAAGTGAAGCAAAGACTAAAGTTGTGAACGTTCTGTGTTTTCTGTTGCAAAGCCACCAGTCTTATACTGCAGGAATCGCAGTCTGGTTTGAGTTGGAAAGTACCTTAAAGGTCATCTCATTCCACCCCCTGCCACGGGCAGGGACACCTTCCACTAGCCCAGGTTGTTCCAAGCCCCGTCCAGCCTGTCCTTGGACACTTCCAGGGATGGGGCAGTCACAGCTTCTCTGGGCAACCTGTGCCAGAGCCTGCCCACTCTCATAGGGAAGGATTCCTTCCTAAAATGGTTCCCATCAGAAGTAAACTTGGGTGTTTGTAGTGCACAAGTGTTCCTGTGACTCTGCTGCAAGCTGTGGTATTGAACCGGTTAAATAATCATGTCTTGATAGCACATCGTAAGGATAATTTTGGTACTGTAGTAAGTGGACAGTGAGGAGCTTTTTCAAAGTGTGCGTATGTTCAAAAATACTACAAAGAGACCATTTACATGCACTTTATTACATTTGAGTCAAATATTACTTACCCCGTTATTTCCGAGGGTTTGCAACCTGAGGGTCTTTGGCAGTTGTAATGGCTCCTAATAAAAAAGGCATAGAAACTGCAATCTGATGGATTACCTTGATTGCTGTATGGTTTCCATTTTAGAAAAGAAAATAACATTCTGTGTTTTGAAGGCCCATGCTGCTCTGTGAAACTGGGCATATAAAAAACAAAGTGAAGGGATAGTTGGCAACTTAACATGATGCCACTGAAGTGAAAGTTTCCTTTAAATATACTTAAAACTGGATTTCAAGTTCCTAAGTACTGAAAGTTTAAACTGTTTCTGTCTAAATTTCTTGTGCGGTTTTAATTTGCCTGTAGAGTTGGCTTTAGTAGTTTTTTTTGTCATTGTCACTGTCTGTTTCCTTTTGTTTAAATATTCCTTGTTTTGTTTCTTAGCTCTGCTAGCAACCGAATCATTGGTGCCAAGGACCATGCTTCCATTCAGATAAATATTTCAGAGGTAAGTTTCTTGACAGAGGCATGTGATGAGAGAGCTTCATCTTTATAAACTTCTGATAGAATTTAAGGAAGAAAACAGCTCCAACGTCTCCAATAATTCACTAAAGAAAGCCACAGTAGACCTTGACTTCTACAGGATCCCAGTTAATGCCTATGGGCTCCAGTTAATTTAAGTTCCTTTTAGCATGGTTTGGGGTTTTTTCCCCCATTTGTTCATTGCTTTTCACCTTTCAGGAATTCTGTAGACACAATGTTCCTGTAGCTTATGAGCTATAGAGCTTGATTTAGTTCTTGAGTGGGGGACCACAAGGCCACATTCTCATGCTTTTTAAACATCTCAGTCTCTTGTGTTATCTGACTTCAAAAAATTCTCTGTTTGTGATTTCCTGTAAATATTAGAGCAAATACTTTGCTTGTTCACCATGTTTCATTTCTTCAGTGATCCCTATTGTTTTCAAAGGATCAGAGATTAGCAGAACCTGGAAACAAACCCACCTGGTATCCCAGGGTTCACCACACTGTTTCATTTCATGATTTATTTTGTTTAGTCTTTTTTCCTGTTAAATTTCTCAGCATCTGGAGACAGACAATTTATGTCTCTCAACTTGGGCATTTTCCTAGCAATGTAACAAGTCTGTCCCCTTCCCCCCTTCAGTTCCATTTTCTGTTATACTGACCTGAGGTAAAAGAAATGAAAAAATTAGTAAAGGCAGGAAAATCCACAAGTAAAGTTTACATTGAACTTTTCTGTTTGTACAGAACTCAGTTATTTTTTGTTTTAGCTGCCACTTGTTATTCTGTGTGATCCACTAAATTTTGTAGCTGCACTACGTAATTAACTATAAATTTGCTGTCCAAAGATCATCTGTTGTTGTCTTTCTGACTTCAGTATTTCTCTTGGGGTTTTGTAGTTTACTTGTTCAACACTGCCAGTGTTTTTCTGCAATTCTTAAGTTTGTGTGCTTGGCAAGTGTGATGTAAGAGCACAAAACTTTGTAAGAATCTGTGCAGTAAGGTGGCTGTAATTACAGGTTGACAAGGTGACAGGCAGAGTGAACGGCCAGTTCAAGACTTACGCCATTTGCGGCCCAATCCGGAGGATGGTGAGTGCTTTCCTCACCTACAAAACTATTGTGCTTCCTTACATGTTGATTAGTAATTAATGAGGTGTAGATTTGACCCTGAAAACACAACATGCTTTCAGATCAGTCACGAGCAAGAACTTTTGTGGGGATAATGGAAAATGAGTAAAATGTGAACAAATTCATAGAATCCCAGAATGGTTGGGAATTGGAAGGGACCTTAAAGATTGTTTAGTTTCAACCCTTTCCACTAGACCAGGATGCTCAGGGTTCCATCCAACCTTGCCTTGAACACTTGCAGGGATGTGACAGCCACAGCCTTGGGCAGCCTGTGCCAGGGCCTCAAATTAACTTGGATTAATCAGTTTCTTCTGGGTTCTTGTTTGTTTGTTTTCTTAGTACTTTGATCTGTAGACGTAGGAAAGTTTATTTTTTTTTAAATCACTGAAGGATGCAAGTGATTTCTTTTTTAAGAATGTTCCAAGATTCTAATGCCTGGCTTTTATCTGTTGTTTACAATTATTTGAGAGGATACTCCAATGACTTCCAATTGTTAAACATGGTGTGAAGCTTCTTAGAGTTCATCAAAGTCCACTTACCCAAAAGTGTATCTTGTTAACGCAAATGTGTATTTTATCAAGTTAAAACTCTTTCTTATCCTTAAGGATGACAAAGAATTAACAGTTTATTTTGAAAACATTGATCTGTGTATAAAATACAGGGATCTGTGGAAGGTGTTGTGCATTTCCCTACCAGCATTAGCTGCTGCAGCTGCCTCTCTTTTCCATGTGTGTCAGCAATTGTTTGGACACATTTTTTTTTTATTTTTTAAAGGGTGAATCAGATGACTCCATTCTGCGCCTGGCAAAAAATGATGGAATTGTTTCCAAGTACGTATGTTTATCTTATCCTTCCATACCCAAATCCAGCTTTTAGCATGACAATGTGTAAGTTGTATTTATAGGATGATTACACAGTTGCTCAAAAACATTTACTTGAGCTATTGAAGCAAATTGGTTGGTAATAATGTTTATTTCATTTTCTTCTAGGAACTTCTAAATGAAGAAACTTCGGTATGGAACATGTGATGTGAAATAAACAGTTCAAACCTATATTGTGCTGTGTCTTCTGTTCAAGTCATAAACATCAGTGGATTTATTATAGTCTTACAAGACTTAGAAATGTGTCTTTAAAAATACACAGATTCTGATCGTGAATTCTTAAAATAAATCAGCTTATAAAGTAATGCAGAGTTGAAATTCAAGAATTTCCACTTCATTCTTTAGTTCACTGTCATCTTTCTTTTCCAGATTTAATGTGGTTTGCAGTTGTAGTACAAGTGCTTTTTTGACCTGTAATAGAACATTTCAGCTTGCTGCTTTTTCAGTGGAAAAGCAAAGGATATTCTTCTCATTTTGTTATCAAAGTTTAGTGGGTTTTCTGCTGATAGAAGCTCATATATTTATTCTGCCATTGACACATTCTTTAAATGAACTTTTAAAACTGGAATTCATGGGAAACTAAGCAGGAATACTTCTTGATGTGCTAATAGATTGCTTGCCATGTGAGAGAGACTTAAAAGTTTTACCTTTTTACTCTTAAATAGGACCTCAGTGTTGAAAAGCGGGGAATAATTTAAGAAGAAATAAATTGAATATTTTCCTATATTTTACTAAATTCCTTTAAAGCCCTTTAATAGGTGGGTAGACTTTCTGTAGGAGGGTGTTTTGCTATCTTCCTAGCAGAAGCAAGGGAGGAAACAAGCAGATTGAATGGTTCTACGTCTGCTGACATTGCCTCTCTTATCTGCTGGTTCCCAGTCTGCTTCATTTTCATCACTTTGTGCTTTTGAGCTAACACAGACGTTTTTATGACATCGTCTGACAGTGTTGCTTCAAGATTTTACCTGTTGTACTTAAGGTGTTTTAATTTGAGCTGGTTGGTTTTCTGACAATGAAAAGCTTCTGCAGTAGTTAGTGTGAAAGAATGATACTGTTTGTTGGCTCAAAGTGCACTGATACTCAAACCACAAGCTTTGGAGAGCTGCTGACAGGCATAAACTTCAACTCCATCCAGTATCTTAGACATGACTGGCTATCCTGCAGGGATAAATCACAGATGGACTGTCCAACTGGAGTCTTTGTAAGACTTACAATCACCCTGACCTTGTGGAACCATGTACCAACACTTCTGAACTTGCTCCTGCTGTCTGTGCCAAAATGTGCCAGAAATACAGAAGTTTTTTAATTATTTGATCCGCTTTTTACATTGAGCTTTAGTGAACTTTATACTTCTGTGGTTTAAAGTGTCAAGTCACAAAAATTAGTACCTCTGCTAGAAAAAGATTTCTAATTTATTTTGGCCATAATTCCACAAGGACTTGAAAGCATGATGTCTTTTTTAGTGGTATGTCTCTCAGTGGGAGGGATATGAGAAAGCTCAGTCCTTTCTTCCAGATGCTGCTTTTTGGTAGATTTTGTTTGCACACAGCAGGTTTATTTGTCAGTTTGTTCTTATCAGTTAAAATGTCATATGTGGGTTTGGTTTTAAAATAAGGCATAGGCCCTCTCGAAAGTTTTCCCAAGCGATAGGGGCTGTTTGGTGATACTTTCCTGTTTATGCTGTAAGCTGTCACCATGTAGAGCTGGTTACCATGTGGTTTATTTCTAATTTATTTGCATGTGGCTGTGGGAAACAAGGGTCAGGCCTCCCTCAGGAGAGCCTGGAACACGGATGCTATTGCTTCTAAGGACTAAGGAGAATGACAGAACTACCCAAGTGTAGCATCTTTCTCCTTACCTGTATGTTTTTTACTTCTCAGACATGTCAAAGTGCAGCATATTTCTTTGGAAGATCCTGTTTTGGCACCATCGATACCTATTGAATGTAAGCACAGCAAATCAGGCCATGTTAATGTGTACAGTGTGATGTGGTTTTTTTTTTTAAATTTGAATCCATTTTTTCTTAAACCATAAAGTAAATGCAAATTTAGAGTGTAAGCCACTGTATAGATACAATGAAGTACATAACTAAACCTTTATTTCAGAAGCAATTTCAGCAGTCAGATGAGAGTCCTCTCTAGCATCGTCATAACCTAAAACATCTTTGGCTGCACATTCTTTCTTCCCACTGATAACACTTGAATTTACTAGTACTCTGAGATGATAGTACTTTTAAAAGATAAACTCCTGGATGTTTTGAGTAGCGGAAACTCAGCTAAAAAGACTGAAAAAAGGCTTTATGTTGAATTCCCATTGAACTTAATACAGAAAGCACATGAGAGAAATGTTTTAAATACTAAAATCGGGGGGAAATGAACACACTATTTTTGAGCTATGTTCTTCTGATATCTAAGTTAACCATGAAAAATGCACTAAAAAAAAAAAGGTGGGGGGTGGAGGATGACACTGTTGGTTGTGATTCTGCTAGAAATAATTCATTTTTCCAGCAGATAAATCTATGAAAACACTTTCTGGAAAGACAAATACAGTCTCCAAACGAGAGATTTCAGCTTGGCATATGTCCAATCCTTATTACTCTCCTTTGTACACAGTAAGAGGAGATAAGTTTTAATTGAACTTGATGGTTTTTTTCTGACATAAATTAACCGTTTCTGCCTTGGCATTAGGGTAAAACTTTAAATAAAACCACTAACTGTTTACTGCTGATAAATGCCTGATTTACCAAAGAGTTTAAATATTGTTGACTTGCTTCTAATCCCCTGAGACTGTGTTCCTCCATGTGGATTTCTGTGGAATTCCTCCATAAGGCACAGTGAACTGACAGCTTAAAAGTTCAAGACGAACTTGAGGTCTCTCGGATGCCTTTTTATGCAGTACAGCCCCATTAGCATACAGCTGTACCAAATTTACACTTCTCTTTTAAGAATAATGTAATGTAAAATGTTCTGTGCTTTGTAATACTGATTTGCCATTTGGGTTTTGGAATTTTAAAACATTTGAAACAACTCTTTTATTAGTTTCTTGTCAAAATAAGAAATATCTTAAAACAGTTCAGTTGGGAATGGCTGTGCTAAAGGCTTCCTGAAGCTCATGCCATCGTCACCAGCAAGACTGCACATGATTCTTACAAGAATTTCTGCAGAATACTAACAAAGGGTGGCATGTGTCGCTTTAAAAATGCAATTTTCAGTTGCATTTTCTAGTATTGTGATGTAAAATGTTCTTTGTTTTCCTGGAACAGGAATAGTTCAGATGTTTGAGAGCCATGAAAGGGAATGAACTGTACTAGTACTGTACAAGATGGACAGAGTTGCCCTTACATGGTTACATTGCACCAAGTCGTGAAATTCTTTGCTGTTACTTGCAAGGACTTGGCAGTGGCATCCCAAAGACATCTGATTTAACTGGGGCTATTTTAGTGTCTTTGGCCAAAATTTTGCAGCTCAGACAAGAGCCTATCCACTCCTGAAAACACCTAGGTTTTTTGTAGCTTGTAGATGTCTCATAATACTGATTTTTCTTTTAAGCCTTGACATTCCTCTAATGAACTACATGGTGTTGAAAAGCTGCTTTGGTCCGTCTCAGCTGTGAACCTGTTGTGATCAGAGACCCGGGGTTAGGAGGTCACTGCCTCTTCTGTTGCCGTGGGCACAGAATCAGCAGCTTTGATAACATCACCCCTCTGCAAGGTGCCAAACAGGCACAACACTGCCAGGCTGGGAGAAGGCAAGAGGCAGCGTGCTTCCCTGACATCATTCCTGCCTCCCTGCACAGAGGAGCACTGTGACTCAGGAGAGGGATAAAAAGGCCAAGTGTCCTTTGCCTTCATGTGTGTCCATCCATTGCTGCTGCCCTTCTGCCTGGCTCAGGCTCCTGAGGAGGTTTTCTGTCTCACTGGTGCTCCCTGCAAAAAGGAACCTGGGACAGCTGTGTGGGATATAATTTATTTTCCTAAAGCATGTGGTGATACTGGAGGTTGCTGAAAGCCTACCTAGAGACCTGAGCTAATCTAGTTTCATTAGATTTGGCAGCAGTTTTGTTTTTCAGCTGGATGTTGTGGAAAGCTGTCTATTCCCACCTCCTGTTTTGTTCAATTGCTGTCACTCTTAGTGATGCAGCAAGATAAATACACCTCTGCTGCAAATGTGACTTTGAACAGGTAAAGGGAGGGTTTGATTTTAGTTAATTCATTTATAGCTGTTTGCATTTCAGGGGAGGCAGCTTCCCTGGATGTATGTTGGACTAATCAGCCATGGAAAAAACAGAGAAGACTAATTAGACTTTCTTTTCCTGCTGGGAAACACACTATTTTTTAATATCAGACAGGAGTTCTGCTTGGTTGAATCCTCAACAGGAACAGCAGGTACCAAGATTTTAAGAATTAAGAACAATTAATAAGGACAATGTGGGATATTTTTTTCCATGTATTATGACGAAAAAAAGCTATTATTTTAACATCTATTCTCAGATAGTAAAACTAACGTGGCCAGGCTGAACCAAGTGTGTTTTGCAGTGTACACACATGAGCTTTACTTTGTTAACAAATCCTGTTCTTTGGTTTCTTTCTACAGGACTGGGATGGTGGAGAAGAGCAGGTGAGGATTGGGGCCCCTGGGTTTGGGAGCTGCTGTTTGCAGTCCTGGGGTTCACCATGGCTGTCCAGTGCCCACCCAGCCACTCCCCACTCCCCCTCCACAGCAGCACGGAAAATGGGATGGAAAAGCATGTGGGTGACAGCAGGGAGGTCACTTAACAGTTACCAGCGTGGACAAACCAGGAACATCAATTTATTGCTTATTAAAACAGGGTTGGATGGTGAAGTTGGAAGCCCCATCTGCCCCCTTTTCCCAGGCTCTGTTTCGGGGGACACACACAGCTCCCCGGCCCCACTGCTCACAGGGCTGTCCTTCACAATTGAATTTTTATTTACCTCTCCCCTTTTCCCACCCTTACACCCCTTTTCCCACCCTTACACGACTTTTCCCACTCTTACACCCATTTCCCCGCTCTTACACCCCTTTTCCCACTCTGGCACTGCTGAGGGCTCGGCCATGCCCTGTGTGGGGCCACTGGAACCATCCAGAACTGGCCGTGCCCCACATGAGGTGGCCGTGCCTCCCCTCACAGAGACCCTCCTGCTGCCCCTGGGTACCCAGCACAGCTCTGCCCCACACCAACAGGTATTTAAACCAAAAAACTTTGGGGCTACAGCTGCTGGTGGGCTTCAGCAACACCTCAGGTTTGTCGTGCTTCTCCTGTGGCAGATTTATAAGGATTTATGTGTATTTATCCGTGATATTCACCTGGGAAAAGCGATGGCGCTCTGAGGGGGAGGCACGGCCGTCTGTCAGACACCCGATAGTGCCAGGATTAAACTGCAGATCTTGAAGCCCCAGGGCTGTATACTTATATTATCTGTTAATTCAGATGTTCTTTCACGAGGATGGAGAACAATCCTTGTGCTGGCAAACCAGGCTTGTGGGGGATTGATTGGGAGTTACTGCTGGGATGGAAGTAGAAGCCACACGCTGCATTTTGGTGAGCTGATTGTAAGCCGTGCATTGGGACAGGCCACATACATCAAAATTAAGGGGTTACTTTACCTGGCAATAAAAGCAATAATCTTTTCACTATATTCTCAGGGCACCAGAATCCTGAGAAGCACCTTGATCCATCCATTGATGTGTACCAAAATGCAATGTACTGGTGTCCTGATGGGAAGTTGCTCAGGCTGTCACCCTCTCATGAGCTGCAGTGCCTCACAGGTAAGAAGGTTAAACAAAAATATCAAGATACCGTGTGTTGTGTTTCACTAAACAGCATTTTCACTAAGTGTTTAGCACAACTCTGTACAGGTTGTTTAGCACAATTCTATACAGGTTGCTCACTGAGCTGGGAAATGTGATAGTTCATGCTCCAGGCAAAGTGTTTCAAATGTCTGAGGCTAAACAAAAATAGCACTTCAAAATAAATTGGGTAGTGCACTGGGAGGTGGCAGAGATCATTACTTGCAGCTTGTCCCTGCTTCATTCAGTTCTTTCCCCTACAAGGGCTAGAAAGGCTGGGGATTTAATTCTCCCTTTGACCAATTTGAGGCTAAAAGAAAGGGATTTACATGCCTGATTTCTGTCCTGACCAATGGAGCCATGCTCACAGCAAACTCCCTCTGCATTCCTGGGAAAATGGGGTCATCTGTGCTGGATCACTCAGCCAAGCGTGGCTCTGTGACTGTACAGCCCACGAGCCAGCTGTGCAGAGGAAACAACAACCTTAAAAAGTTGACTCTGCAGTTAAGTTCCGTGTCTGCTGATGGGACACTTTTGCTGCTGTCTTGTGTCTGCTCTCAAGTGCCTGGAACCATCATCCCAGAGCTCAGTGCATTAGATGATAATCTCAAACCTGGAAGAGTTTCCAGGCAGGCTGACCAAGATCTGAGGATCTAAGACTGCCCTGTACCCAAAAATAAGTAAATAAAAGGAAGCTAATCCCAGACGGTGCTGATTAAAACATGAACTACAAAGGGAGATTTAAGGAAGCAGCTTTCAGGCTGCAAAGTATATTACCTGAGAAGGAGCTTGATCATTGTGCACAGAGTTCATATTACTGGATACCCAGCACATCTTGACGTAGCACTGCCTTTGGAGAGCCTGAATCCTCCTTCAGAAGATAACAGAGCCGAGTTTGTGTCTTCTGATTACAGAGGGAATTAACATCTCTCAGCAGTCGCCTTCTTGATGAGTGATCCAAATGTGACCACACTGGGGATAAACCCCATTCAGGTTAAAGGGAGGCAATTTTATAAGATTTTTCTGACCTTCTCCCAGATGCTGCACTTGTGTAGGGAACAGAAGGTTTTCCAGGTGTGGGACAGGTGACAATGAACCTGCCTGGCAGTGACACTGTGGCCAGCATTCACCTCTGATCTTGGTTGAATGGTTGATATCAGACCTGCTTTGTTCTTAAGCCTTAGATGCATATTTTTTGCTTTCCAAAATATATTTTTTGTCACATATCTCTATGGGGTTTCTTTTTCAAGCTTGTTTGAGACTATCCTGACAGGAAGGTTGAGACTTGCCTTAGTTGAAATAGTGCTGACTCACTGCTGTAAGTCATAATTCCCTAAAAACTTCTTCAAATACGCAGGAAAGTCTCATACACATATATGTGTAACAGCTTTCCACATGGTTATGTAAAAATCTCAAACTGTCACTTTACCAGATACCTCGTGGCTCATGTCTGCTCTGTTACTCAGCCCTCATTGTTTTCAGTGCCTTGAAAAAGAAAGAGATAAAAAAAAGTGCTGTTTGTTTCTGCAGAGCACAGAGCTGCTCCTGGCGTGCTTCCCATGAAGTGTGCATCACAGGCATTCCAAAACATTAGAGCACTGGGACCAAGGCTCAGGAGACCCAGTTTCCACTTCTGACAGTGGCATTTGTTTTGAGCAAGACCTGTAGATTTTACCTATACTAGATTTTATCCTATACTAGAATTTACCCATCTGTCAAGTGAATGTGATCAAAAAAGTAGGAATGTTTGAATCAATTTAATGAACCAATTTAAGGAGTGTTCAGAAAATGCAGTATGAGGTGGTACAGTTCTTTAAATAACTTATACAAGAAGTATAAATTTTGAAGAAGATCCACAGTGAAATCAGTAGAGTTGAGCCAGAAGCAGGTGTCCTAATTTACTATTTTAACCCCTGGTTTTATCTGCTATTCAGCAGGGTAATTTTACACCACCAATTTTCTGAACATTCAAATATAATAGTGTCATTTTTCCGTTTTTGAATCCAGTACCATTTATGGGGGTAGGACCCTTTGAGTGTTTTTTCTTCCTTTAGGGAGTGGGTAAGGAGAAGGAGGGTCATATCAAAGGGATTACTCTGATTTACAGTGCTCAGCAGCTTGAGATAATGCCTCTGGTATTTGGAGACTCTGAAATGCAAAAAGCAATGCTCATGGGGAGCCTGCTCTTCATGTCACCCCTTTCTTGTATCAGTAGCTGGGACCCAGGAGTCACGAATAGCAAGGACTGGTCCTTGTGAACCCACTCCAAGCTGCAGCTGACATATCTGCTCCTACTGATCTGGCCCAGGCCACAGACTTCTTGGATCTCTGAGGTCAGTGGAGCCTTTAATGCAAATTCACAGGATAGCATTAGCCTTAGATTCCCATCTTCACGAATTTGCAAGAGACACCGGACACTCTCCAGAAGTGCTCAGAGCTGGGAACAGAACAAACCAAGATAAATTCCAGCAAAGGGGGCGGTGACTGATTCCAGCTCCAGATAACAGTTGTTATCAGAGAAGCTCATAAATCCACCCAATTTAAACAGAGTGTCAGGCAGCATCCCGTGCTGTATTGTGTGTCCCCTCAAGGGATCTGCAGCTGCTTGTTCTAATCAACGACTTCCATTCTATCTTTCAGGTTCCCAAAAGTCACTACTTCCTGGAAAATGTTTGTGGGAGTGCTAGCTCTGAATATCTGTATGGCCTTAGGGAGAAGGAGCAGAACATGTTGTTGTTCTAATAAACAGCCCCAGATTACTGTTTGGCTGTCACTTGAGTGGCTGGGAAATGCACTAGTGATTAAAACAACATATATCAGCAAAACCAGCATGCCAGAAGTATGGAGGTTGTTTAAATGCTGGGACATCCTCTGTTGGCATCTGATTTTCAAGTGTCTGGTGGAATACGATGTCTTCATTAACACACAGTGTCAGTGTTCCTTCTCAGAATTGTAAGTAGACACCTAATAGCCCTGTGCTCTGGGAAAAACAAACACAGGGATAACATCACCTTCTGTGCATCACTGTCACTCTTCTGGTGTCATCACTGCCATTGCAGCGCATCCCTTCATCTTGGCAGATGATGATTACTTGAGGAGAAGACATCAGACATGGTAATCTGTGTATCTTAACTCTAGTTTTGCCTCAAGCATTTGTTCTGAGGTAGTATGGCCGAATAAAAATGAGGCAGACCTTTGGGAGAAAATCTACATTCACTGTTTGGGGGAAAAAAAACCAAATCCAAAATAAAATGCTTTATAATGGAAAACTATGGATTTTCTGTTAAAGAACTATGTAGATGTGAAAAGATGAGCACCCCTCACAAGGAGTTGGTCCCAAGTACAGTGTCAGGCTGACACTCGTGTGCTCCAAGTGATTTCTCAACAACTCCATCCTGCTACATGAAAAAAAATATTTGTATTGTGGTCAGCCATCCTTTTTAGGGATGTGCTGCAGCAATTATGAGGACCAAGAGCAAGTCATGACCTTCCTATTATTCTAGCAACTCAATTAGGGGAAAATCTGTGGGTTTATTTGAGCCATGTTTTGTCTCTTCCAGCAAACAGTTCAGTTTCCATTACACCAAAGGGAGCTTAAGGGGATTCTGCCTCCACTGTCGTCACTTTTGAATGACCTTGCTGAAAAAAGGCTAGATGATGAAATGACCGCATAATATACTCTTCTAGGAAAACTGCTGAATTGTCCAGAACAGGATACTGGGAGCAACCTATAAAACAAGACCATGGACTCACCCCACGGAGAGGGGAAAGATACGAACCTATGGGACTTGGTGTCAGTCAAGCAGATGCACGAAACCTCCATGGCAGTGTAAGTGGGGATATGAAGGGGGGAATACTGTTTCTTCTGCCAAATGACAATGTTCAGCATTTTGGCTTCCTTCCCAAGAGTGTAATAGCCCTTCCCTGACCTCTGTGGTGAGGAAACTTGGGTCACAAAAGCTGTGTTCTACTATATAACCAGGTAAATTCTAAATGGGCTGTTTGTGCCTAGGCACAACAGTAGCTGGACGCTGAGATCCAGTGCTGTGACAGCTCTGGCACCAGGGGTGATGCAGTGCAACATGGGATTCCCAAGGAACATCTCGGGAGCAGCATTTAGGGGAAGAAATTGATAAAATGAGATAATAGTAACGCAATCAACTTTTTTATGCCTTTACTATTGTAAAAAGTAACTGAAAGAAAGGAGCAGATGAAAATGTTTGGTGTTTAGTGGAAGGTGACTACCACCCTTGGTTGAGTAGCCAGCTCTTCTTACTGTCCTGAAAGGAGCTGCTCACCTAAATGCTGAGCCTGTGATCTTGTGTGCGTCTTCCTGCACTGTTTAGAAATGTGCTGCACAAGGTGTACAAGATGTTTCACAGCTGGGTCCAACCCTCTTTCATGGCCAAACAGACAGGGCAGATGGACCCCAGCAGAAAACAGTAGGTGAGGTGTGAAGAGAGACGGAGTGGCTTGATAGTTAAAGAACAGAGAACCATGGAACTGGAGCTGATGCCACCAGAACAGGAGATGTCTGAGCATCTGGAGCGGGTCTGCTTGTAAGGAGGGATAAAGCAGGATAACCACATGAGCAATGAACATATTCAGGCAGGAGGAGTGGGTGAGGAAGGAGTGAGGTGCTGGCAAGACTGAGAGGGTGCTCAGTGGTCATGACTTGGGAGAAATTTCAGGGAAAGCCACACTGAGATCTGGAGGGAGGCACTGCTGCTTGCTGTGAGAGGTGGGGAAGGGAGAGGGTTTGTGTATTTATATGCTCTGAGGGACCCAGACATTCAGATCACTGTGCAAGCACTGCAATGCCATCTGCTCTTTGTAAATGCATGGGCAGCTGGATGTGTCCTTTCTAACCAGCAGCACTGTGTTCATCTGCACTGTCTGGTACTGGCTAATCTTGAAAACAAGTAGTACTTCCCTGTCTTTTCCTTGGAAATGACCTGAGCAGCAACAGCATAATCACTTGCACTGAACACAGGGCTGGAATCCTTTTGATGAAGTCCAAGACACAGGACAGTTTCCTACGTGCTGCCTGGAGGGCAGACCTGACCGTCTGACTCCCATTGTAGTGACATTTCAGAAGCAATTTTATTTGTTCCGGTCGGCTTTAATTGAACATCTGGGTTAATGACAGGGAGATTCCCAAGGTTGGCATAAGAGTCGGGAAGGAAAAGGAGTAATTTTGGAGTTCTTCCTTAATCCCAGCTTCTTTGTTAGAAATGTTGGTGTTATTTAATTGACTGTTAAATCCCAGTCACATGAGCACCCTCGAGTGTAATCTCCTGTGATAAATTGCCCAGTACTCATGTCAGAGACACATTCTGGTCTCCAGCCTGTGCAAGACTGAGTGCCCTGTGATTACAGCTGACTTTTGGAAAGGGAATGGATCTTATTTCAGGTCAAATTGATTAAAAAAGACAATTGACTCCAGATTTGGATAAAGACCCTGTTCTCTAATCTGCTTGAGGTCTTTGTAGATGTAGTTATGTTTTCCATTCTTTCCAGAAAATGCTTACAGGCTACAGGTCTTATCAGACAAAGGCAGACAGCCCTTAGGGGGGAACAGGCTATTGTACAAGGTCTCATCTCACAGGTGGGATGGAAGGAAGGGAAAGGGCCTGGTTAGGGTTAGGTGGGAGTTTGTTATCTGTTAGAAGCAGACTGCATACAGTCAGATCTCTAGGATCAGGAAAGAGAACCTGAAGGTGGAAATGGAAATTAGATATGAAGAAGGAACTGAGCAGATAAGAGGTGAATGGGAAGGAAAACTTGTAAGTCTTCAAGAAAACCTTTCTTGTCCTACAATCCTGTAATATTTCTGCATTTTATTCTGGTCATTCTCCCCCATCAGAGATTTCACCCTGTGTTTTGGCAAACAGAGCCAGAAAGACAGGCCAGAGGCAGAGCAAGGTTCTGGCATCCCTGGGGGGCACAGATGCTTGGGGTGAGCATGCAGGTGACAGTAAGTGGCTTCTGGGATGCTCCTGACTCCACTGACACTGCATTCCCCAAGCGTAGGGAATTAGGAAGGTGACAGCATCTTTGAGCTGTGCACCAGAAAGGTGTCTGCTCTCAGACCTCCACACTTGGATGACGGGCAGAATTCATCGGCCTCAGATGAAGGTTTTCATCCCACTGTGAAGCCACTTACATTTATACCCAGCTGAGGGGGCAGGTTTAGCTTTGCACCAGCCTAGAAGTTCACTGGGACCAAAGCCAAGAAACCAAAGGTCTGCAGCAGGAGAGAAGCAGCCCTGTGGAAGCAGATGGAGCATGGACACATCCAGGTAGGACAAGAGGTCTGCCCCAGACTGGCTGCACCTGTGTGCCCAATGCAGGCAACCACATCTGGCAGAGGCACTGTCTGGAGTGACTGCTCCTGGTGTTAGGCATCTGTCTCCCTTCTGGAATGCAAGGCTTGTGCTGAGACCAGCTCACTGGGGGCTGCTTTCCCTGTGATGTTAAAGCCATGGCACTGGGGGAAATGGCAGTGTGTGCTGTGGTGGGCTGAGGATACACATCCTGGCTGAGTCCCTGGGCTGTGATGCCTCCTCCCTGTTCCAGGCGTGCTGCCTGCCTCCAGCCCCGCAGCAGCTGTGACGGGACCCCTTGTCCCACCACACACACAGCACGTCCTCTGGCATGGCCCTGCTGATAACAGCCTGTTCCCTCAGCCCACCACAGGCACATCACAGCCGTCTCATTTTATCCAAACACCACTTCCCTCCCCAGTTCTGAATCATCACCAGGCTGATATCAGTCCCTGTGTGTCAGTACCAGAGGAATGCCTGATAATATCCCTTTTTCTCCTCAGTTTTTCCCAGCTTCCTTTAAATCCAAAATAATTTGTACTTCCTTATGACCCCAAAGGCACTATTAAACAAATGTATTCACATGAAAGTAAGCACTTTAATCAGTAAAATGCATGATTAAAAAAAAAATAACAACAAGACTCTGCAGGGAGGGAGACAGAAAAGAAGAGCAAATAAAAAGAAATGCTCTGTATGTTCTGGCTGGGAGCCAAAGGCCCTCTGGGCCAGGTTTGGATAAAATAGGGCTTAATTTCTGGTGTGAGAAACCGCTAGAGTGAATATGAAGCAAACAAAGGCCAATTCACAAAGGGACATAGGCCTGGGCTGGAGGAGGAGAGGGCAGTCTGCCAGTTCTGCCAGCTCCCGTGATTTTATCATGTCTTGCAATATCAGATGTTTTACTTGCAGCTTCCTTTTCCACTTGCATTTTTTTAAAAAGAACTACATTTCTGCTCATGAATCCTGCAGAGAAAAATATGAGGCACCCTGCAAAGATAGCCCAGAAAGCAAAATGAAGATAAAAACGCTAGAGTTCATTAACTTAATGAAAATTAAATGGAGATTCTTAAACAAGACGCAGGGAGAGGAGGGAGTTTTTTTCATGTTTGGGCTGGGCAGTGTGAAATGCTTTCTTGGACCATGAACAACTGTTTAGATTTGAAAAGAAATGCTGTGTCAGCAGTGCTAGTGGGCTCATCACTCAGTGACAGCATTATCTCCCTGGAGAGCTTCCAGTGCCAGTGTGAGATCCCCCAGATCCCACAGGGTTCGGCAGTGCCCTCTTCCAGAGCACCACAACCTCTCCTCTGCACATCTTGGGGGTCAAGGAGATGATAAAGCCAACTATGGTAACAGGGTAGTACAAACCTACCAAGGGAATTCTCTTCGTAGTGGGAATCTTGCCCGATTCTTAAAGGTCCACTTTTTCCCTTGGGAGCAAAGCAGAGAGCCTGTACCCAGAGCAGTGGCATTTCCATCACATCCCACAGTACGGGTGGTACCGATGGGAATGAGCCACATTCCCATTCCCTGATTCTTTCCAATAAACAGAGCAGAGGGAATGGCTTGTTCTGAAAATCTAAAGCTTTTCTATTAGCTGCACGCTGTGCTTAATACCCTTGATAATTAAACAGTTGGCTGGTAGAATATACTTTTATTTTTTGGCTAATTGCACAGATCCAGGCGGTGTGTTTGGGAGTCCACTCTCAAACAGCAGCTGCAGAAACCAGTGGCACTACGTGCAGCGATGACAGCTTTAGAGTCCCTCTGAAGAAGGTTGTTGGGGATGCAGGACTGCATCCCCAAGGGTCATCCCTGTATTTTCCCATGATATTATCTGATTTTTGAGGCCAGTTGTGGATGCAGGAATTCTGCCCACGCATATTTCTTCTGGCTGCTGTAGGTCCTGGGATGACAGTAGGTCGGCCCACACAGGGCAGCCTGTGGCCATTTAACCAGCCCACAGCAACATAAGCTCAGTCCCAATTTTTGACTTTGAAAACACCATTATGGGAGTGTAGGGAACACGACTTTTTTGTCACTATGTCCACTTTGGGTTTACCTCAGGCCACCATGACTTGGGCTTTCCCCATATGATTTGTGATGGAACACAAGCAGTGTGGGGCGCATCTGTGGAGTGGTCTTGGCTGTTTTGAGGCTCAGTCTCAAAGGAGGCACTTCTAGAAACTGTTGTTTGAGTTGTTGCCGTTTTAGCAGACCAAATAATTAAGTTTACAAGAAGACATTGAGCTAAGGAGCTGAGGTGTCGTGCTGTGGTTGGTTGGGAAGAGTATGGTGGAGTTTACATCAAACCCTGCTGTTTGTTACTGAAGGATTTAAGCCCCATCCCAAAAGCAGGGACACCATATATGCATTGGGAAGGTGAGGGATGAAGCAACACTGCAGTTTGCATGACAGCTTGTAGTAGAAATCCAAACTGCTCCATCCCTTCTGTGCTGGAAAGGTGCTGCCAGGCACACATGGATCCAGACTTTTATACACCCAGGGCATCAGCTCCAGTGACAGCCAGTCTTGTAGGACTAGTGACAGATGTGTTACCTTTCAATACAAGGGTACTGGGAGTGATGCAGGTTTTCCACTGTGGTACACAGGCTCAATGTGACTAATGGAAGGGAAACAAGGAGTGTTTAACCCTCGTTAGTGTCATAATTTCAAGTGATGCCCACCCTTTCCCCAGTTTACAGCTGTGGGGCTCTGACAAAGGGGGCTGTGTTCTCACTGTGTATGATTAACTAAATCCTCTGTTAGATGTAACAGGCTGAATGGGAAGCTGAGGACGCTGTTTGCAGAGATAAAGGATATGCAACTGTACTGGCACAGGCAGTGCCTCTGCAGGAGTGGGTTTGGAGAGGAGAGAGAGGCTGGGTCTTGTTTTCATCTTGTTTGTAGCTGTGGTACTTACAGTACATGAAATGTGAAAAATCCCTTTGTTTGGCCACCCTCAGGCTTCCCACGTGGAAAAAGGGTGTGTGTGGGGATGGGAGTGCCCAGGCTGTGAGCACAGTGTGCTCTCTGCTGCTCACATTGCCCAGGCTGATCCAGGCAATGGGGAGGGAAGGAGAAATCGTTCACCCACGCAATGGGAATTGCTTGGTTACCACCATCAGGGAAGCCCCCCAGGGCTTGGGTTCTCCTGTACTAAACCTATTCTCTTCCCTACTTCCACCCCAGTGTTTCCCACTGTTTAGATACAGACGTGCTCAGATACTTTTTTCCTACTGTTTCCACTTGCCTCTGTTCTCCTGAGCCAAGATCACGTATATCAAAATATTACAAGGGTCAGCTGCTTCTAGGATAAGGAGTTACAGAGAATTCCCTGAGATTTCACATGCTAATTCATTTTGGTATCACCTGTCTTCTTTGCTCATCATCGAACACTGTTTTTGTTACTCATAAATTTTCAAATGGACTAAAGAAATTTGGGCAGCTCAATTTGACTGCAAATGCTTTTGGAGATTGACAGGAACAACACTTATGTTGTCACATTCCAGCATAAGCATACCTTTCAATTCAGATACTGGGATAAAAATGATATATTGTGATGGTGTTCCAGGTTTAGTTTCACCTACAGCATCTGTACATTATATGGCAGCAGCCATTAGTAATGAATGATGCCAGAACCAGACAGAGCCTGTGCTCTTAATTGTGGGGGCCGTTTGCTCTGCTGATGACAGACAGTGTCTGCCTGTGTACACTGACTTCACCTGCTCATGTGTTTCTGATTTTGCTGCAGTATTTGGAATGGAGGCAAGTGAGAATATCCCTTTTGTACCATCTGTGGTGGGGTTTTTTCCCCCCAAATGTTCTGAAAGATCAACTTGTACTCAGGCAAATATGATGCCTTTGAACTGACTGGGGAGACACCCACAGGAATCGATGCCCACTTCAGGAGCTGGTATAGGGGACATGGTTCAGAAATATTATAGTCCAGAAGCTTCTCTACCTCATCCTGGTGTGGCTGTGTCTCAGCTGACATTGCTGCCCATGGCACAGCCCCTTCCAAGCACGTTTGCTCAAGGGAGAAGCAAGTGTGGAGGCAAACATGGTATAACAGCCCTTGCACTTTATTGCCCAAATATAAGTCCTGTGCATGTAGGAGTAGCTCAGCATGTCCTAGTGTGGTGTTTAACACACAGGGCATCACTTCTAATGGGTTTATATAGGTGTAAATATTCAGAATGAGTTGGGGTAGCCAGTGGGGTTGGGAAAAGTGTGAGATCTGTACTGAAGGTGTCATTAGGGCAGCATATTTTGCCTTTTTTTTTCTGTTTGCAAATATCTGTGTGTTTATGTACGCACATGGTGAGTTTCTTTTGAAATGAGTCTTCACCTGTTTGCTAATTGCTGCAATGCAAAGCCCTGCTGCATTTGGCGTCTGTTTTCCTATGAACACCTTCACTTCTGGATAGTGCTTTAGTAATCCCAACAAAGCCATCCTGACAGCTCTGACTGATTGTCTCCATTCATAAAACTGCATCTTAATACCTAATCCTCACCACCGCTGCCAGCCAGGCAGTTTCATTGTTAAAAAGATTAAACTATTATCCCATTCAAACACCAACCTCTAATTTTTAAATGTTAGGCTAGAGTCTTCCAATGATGGAAAATGCCAGGATGCATGGGATACTGTATTCTCTGGAGTTTCATGGCCCACATGTTTAAAACTCTGTGAAATATAAGTTACTGCCTCATTTGTAGGTGAATTAGTGTCCCTTCCCCCAACCCAAACTCGGCTGCTTTGTAACTCAGAAATGAAAGTGAAGCATCTTTTGTTTTGCTTTTCTTTTTTTTTTTCTTAAATCCATTTGAGTCACAGGCTAAAATTATAGTTGATTTTGGACTATTTACAGCACAAGGATTTTAATAGTAAGCGCTCACTGAAAACTCAAAGAACAGTCCCCAGACATGGACAAGTTAAACTCTTTGCTACTGCATCTTGTACTAATACCAGCTTTTTCCCATGGATTAGTATCAGACAGACATGATCTAACCGAGGTGCATTTTGAGTCAGATTCCTGCTGCCTCAGAAGAGCAGATTGCTTGGCTGACATATTCAGGTGGCTTTCATGAAAAGCCATTTGTACCACCCAGGGGTTTCAAGCACCTTTGGGTTTTATCGGGTCTGCTTTGAAAGGCGCGATTACACCCCGACATACGTTTTAAATTAAGCCATTTTGGCTGCCGAAAATCTAATGTAGAACAGATTTAAGTGGCTTGAGTTACAATCAAAGATCCCCATGAGATTGTGTTTGGCCAGCTAAACACTTGCTAAAGGATGACTCATTTAATCTTTGTCAGCATGGTAGATGGTGCATGTCAAACCGCACAAGCGGATGTATCGAACAGAAAACCTTTGTCCAGCAGCCCCTGGCGTGGGGCTCTGCTGTGAGCCCTGATGAGGCTCACAGGGTGGGTGCAGATGCCTGTTCTGGCGTGTGAGCAAAGGCAGCAGAGGCTGAATACAAGGGGGTGGTATATGGGACGGTGCATCCGTTCACGTCACTTGCTGGAACTGCTGAGCTATTCCAAGCAAGACCTGGAAAGTCAGCATGGTCTAGAGAAAGTGATTAAATAAAGATACAGGGCCTAAGGAAACACCCTGGTTAGCTGAGATTTATGAGCCATGGTCGGATATGTCACCTGAAACTGCCAAAACAGAGGGGGATGGGTCCTGGTCCTTCTGGATGTGGTGCAGAGCTGCAGGCTCTACTTTCCATCCATTTGTGTCTGTGCTACAATACAGCTGTCTCAGGGATGCCTGTAGCTTCAGGTGCTAGGCTTTCTCTTGGTGTTTCTTGCCTTGGCTTTTCTTCCATCAGTAGAATTCTACAGTCTCACTTGTTTCTCATCCTCAATCAAAAAAAATTAATATTTTCTATGTGGACCTGGCTTTTTTTGTTAATTTTTTACTGAGCAGGGGAGCTGAGTGTGATAGAGCAGCAGTATGGGCTGAAGGACAGATCCCTAGGTTTGATCCATAGCTGTTGATGTGGTTGGAGAGTCTCTTGCTGACAGTGTGCCTCTATAGCAGAAGGATGTTATGTTTTCATAAAGCAGCATCTCTCTGCTTTGCCTGAAGTAAGAGGGTGATGAGTTAATGGCTTGTGCTTTGGTGATTTCTGCTCCCACCTGTTCTGGAAATGAAAGGTAATCCCCAGCCTGCAGCTCCTGAGTCTTCTTTTCAGAGGTAAAAAGACCCAATGTCCAAACTGGAAAGAAGATAAAGCAGATATGCACTGCTACAGTGCTCTGAAGAACCAGGAGAGTGGTGAGTGTCTTCATCTCAAGGAGGGGATCCTCTGGTACATTTTGTCTTGAAAACAGTTTATTAGGGGTGGAAGAAAGAGCTGCAGGGGCTAGAAATGGCAGGCAGCAGGCAGGGGAATGATTTCAGAGGAGAAAAATGCTCATGAACCTCTGTGCTCCTCCCAGGCAAAGGAGCTGCCAGCCTTCATGTGGCATGTCATTTGTCAAGCTGTCACCCTGGGGCCCGTGGGTTCACCCAGGAGGGAGCGTGGGGCACACCTGTAACCTTTGCCTCCAGAGCTGTCTGCGGTTGTCCCCAAGGCTTGTTTGACTGCAAAGGCAACAGTGGGCTGAGGGCGAGGTGGGGAGGGGCTGTGGGTGTTCATACCTGCAGGGCTGGGAGTGGGGAGTGTGCTGAGTGCCCTGGAAAGCTGCAGGGGTGTGTTGTAGCTGAAGGCACACTCTTCCCTCACAGCAAGCAGCAGCACAGCTCGTCTCTGCCCATCACTGCAACCCAAATCACAGAAGATCCATTTTTGGGGAGGGATCCCTACTGCTGCATTTCCTTATGTTGAGGAAAGATTGCTGGTCACCTTTTTGGGATGCAAAGCACCTCCCAGATCTGCAAGCAGACAGCTCCTGCCTAAAGGCTGGGGCTGTTGGGTTCTGTTCTGAAGTAACTCTTCGTCTCTGCATCAAACCCTGGGCGTGCATGTTCAGATTTTCTATGTAGTGCTAGTTTCCAGATGTTATAGTCGATCAGTTCATGTGGTTTATCTTGCAGCGAAGCACAAAAGAAGAGCCAAATGCCCATTCCCAACTGTGCACAGACAGGACAGGTGCTACCCCACTCTGAAGGTGGGCTGGGCAGGCTTTGTGCCTGCTGAGGATGTGAGCTGCAATGTGCCAACAGAGACAATAGCAAGGCAGGAGATCCAAAACACACCTGGTAGGAAAAATGAGTGGGTGCCATCTTTCTTTGAAGCAACATGCAAATATCTGTATAGAGGGAGTGGTCTTGAAACCAGGGTAAAGGCCTATTAGGCCACTAAGTCCCACTCTTCATGCCTATTGTATAATTTATAAGGCACTTCAAAGGCATCAGGGCACTATGTAAGAAAATACTGGGGGGAAATCCACTCCCCAGGAAGTCTGCACTGTGACCTTACAAGCTCTAAATCCCTGACTCTCCCTTTCTGCTGTAATCTGGAACCCCCTACTACTCCAAAAAGTCTCCTGAGGTCCCTTTTCCTTCCCTTCATCAGTTGCTTTGTTCTGAATACATGCCAGTTTATGGATTATTTAAGAAGATGCTGTTGTGCATCAGGGAATCAATTTCATTTCTTAGCCACTGAATATTTACAGATACTTTATTTTTTCAAGGTCTTGCTTCTCCTTTTGTTGTTGTGCTGTTTTGTTTTGTTTGTCAGTGTTTGTTTTTTAAAATATTTTCCTTTTAACCTCTCAGATCCAAAGGGAAGTGGAATCTGGGTGGCTAAAGTATTTCTGGTATCAGGGCTGTAGTGTTTGCTGAAGATCAAAGGAACCTTTTCAAACATCATCATTACCATTAAGAGGTGGCAGACGCGTTTTAAATAACCAGCCTTTTCATCCAAGGGATTGTTGATTGAGGCACACTAAATCCAGCAGCATGGGCTGGACTTCAGCTCCTTTCTGGTCAATTTGGGCTGCCCAGCTCTTCTCTTGTAGCTGAGCTTTGGCCGCAGTGAGCCCCAGGGGATGATCTGACCTTTAGTATGAATTTAGATCAGTGCTGTGACTTCTCTAAATTATGACTGCCAGAGGTCTTGGGGTCACAGTGCTCTCTCGTCAGAGCACTCCCAGCTCCCAGCACACTCCTGGCAGTGTGGGAGAAGCGATGGAATCATTCATAGTGATTTAAAAAAAAACCCTGGATGTAAACTGGGTGTAAAAATGACAATCTGCTGGGGTGTGTGCTTGCTGTGACTGCTGTGTATTTAGAGATGCTTCTGCTGATATAAACAGCACCACCTCAATTACTGGTGTAAGACAGGAAATTAACTCTGCACATGTGCCAGATGATGTTTCTGCCACCTTAAAAATGGTTAAAGGAGAAGAGCTGCTCTCTTTCCTTAGATAAACAGGGTCTCTGTGTGAATAGTTTGCAGCGCCCAGTCATAATCCCCTTCTGATCTCTTGTTATAAAAATGATAGATGGAATGTAAACTCCATAAAGATTAGTAATCACCAAAAGGGTAGGAAAAAATATTGGGAAGAGTTATAAGGTTTTTCTGCATTCCTGAGGAATTCTGCAGGGATTCTTTGGTGAATCTTGTGCTTGGAGGAGCATCTCTCCTTTCAAACTTGCTGTCTGGAGACAGTGGAGATGTTTGTGGAGGATTTTCAAGTAGTTCTAAAGAAATCTGGCATGGATTCATTGCAACATCGTGCCTTAATTTCTGCACTTGTGAAGCAGGGTAACAGGATGTATGTACTTGTCAAAGAATTTGGGAATTTACTGCTGGCTCAGATGGTGCTGTGATGTTCTTAGGGAAGGAGTTCTGACTACGAAGCATCATTGCTATATGGCAGAGCAGCAACATTTCAGCTTATTCATGCGGGATCCCTTTTTCCTTATCTTTTGCATGCAGGGCAGCACTTCTGAGCACAGCTATTGATCTTGAGTGTCTGGTGTAGCATGTTTAATTTTCAGAAGTTCATAGTTTACCTTAAAATGCAAGTGTACACATTTTTCCAGTGTACAAATGTGGATTGCAAGTCACATCTTTCTCCAACTTGGTCCTTCAGTACACTTTGTGAAATACTCTGGAGTTAAAAAGACTGAAGGTGGATCTTTCCAAAACTTGAATACTTTGGGAACTGGGTCATGACAGATGCAGACTTTCCAGCCCACAGCAAAAATCCAGCCCACTGTGCATCTGGGGGATTTGCTGGGTTTGAAATAAGTTTTTGCTAACTCATGACAATAAGGTAATTTGGAGGAGGGGGAAATGCATTCGGGTTAGTCTTTACCCACACTTGTGAGTTAGGATACTGTTGGTCTTGAGATCGATCTGTAATAGTGTATTCAGAGGTTCGTGGTAGATTGGAGGGGTTAATAATTGATTGCTACTGCACAGGAGTGGTGAAACAGAAGAGCTGAGCCTCTGCTGGCTCCTGCTTCCTGCTCCCTGGGTGTAAAACTGAGCATCATGGGGGTCCTGGATGGATCAGCAGCATCAGATCACCAAGCTTGTCATTTCACAGAGCTCTGCTTTGGGGAGTCTCTGGATGCACTCAAGACATATCCCCATCCTTTGGGATGGGAAGGGATGGAATGGGGTGAGGGTGAGGGGATCAGTGGGTCAAGGAAGACCTGCTGGAAACAAACCCATCAAGCACCTGTGCTGTGGTTATACCATCAGTGCAGAAGCCACACCTGGGCTGTAAACTGAGGGATTTGGGGGAAACGAGGAGGTTTTTTCACTTACGCTTCTTCAGGGTTTTCCCACGTACCTCCCACCCTCTGCAGGGTCCTTGGACTGTGTTCAGAGCAGCTGTGTCAGGTTGAACAGCTCCAGGGACAAAAGTTGGGCTTTCATTTAGTAGGAAGGTGTTTGTGGTATCTTGCCAAGGTGGTGTTTGATTGCAAATTATCAATGTAAGCTGCACCAGAGACCACCCAGATCTTTCCCTGAGAACATGGCTGGGCTTTGAAACTCCCATCAGGAGATCCTGTTGCCATCTTGTCCCTGCAGAGGTACAAGCTGCCTGTCCTCTGCTGATGCCATGTGCTATTAGGTGAGTGTTTTTTTCTGTTATCCTGTGACAGTGTTTTACTTTAATGTATAGCATCTCATCTGCTGTATCTTCAGTGCTATTGTATTTGTCTTACATCTGGGAAACTGGGGTGCAGGTGAGCAATTCTGCCAAGACCATGTAGGAAACTCATGCAAATCAAGGGCTCAATCCAGCACCCAGGTAAGCACTTAAAGTATTTTGGGTTTTTTTGTCTTTTGCTGTTGATTACTGCAGCTCATTTATCTTTCCTGACTAACTCAGCTATCCCCATTGCAAATCTGGATTTGGCTGGAGACTACTTGAGCAAAACATTTGGGATTTTGCCCTGACAAGATCTGTAAGGCTGGCTGAAACAGCACAACTTAGGCATGTTCCAAGAATTAAAAAGTCTAAGTGCATTGACCTGCCTTTCTCTCCCACCAAATGGATGGATCACTTTCAGTTCTGGCCTAATGACGCTCCACTTTGCTATACATCATTGCTCCTAATATTAGGAACTGCTGTCTTAAATCAGATGTCACTTTCAGCAACTTCTAGTGTTTACCTGTGTTAACAGTCTCACACAGAAATAGTTGTCCCTCTCTGTGCAGTCTCACGGAGAGGGCTATTCCTTAAATGGGTTAAGATAGCTAAAAAAATAAACTGTAAAAAAATTGTTTACACCCCCTTTTATAGCTGGGTCAGTTCACAGCCTGGTTGTACAAATGGTTCTGTTGGCACAACCAGAAGGGGAAGAAGGGCAGAAACTGATTAGGCCAAAGCTGTTGCCAAAGACAACATGTTGTCAAGCCACAGCCTCGGTCCCTCCTGTGTGGGGAGCAGGTCTCCTCCGTTCCCTCCAGCCCTAACACCATCAACAAATAGCAAAAAGGAATCTGATGGGTCCTCTCCCAAAGCCAGTGAGTGCCTGTAATAATAAGAATTTGATAAACATCCCAAAGCATTTAATCTGCTTTTTCAGTGAGCTGCAAGCCAGGGAACAGCCAGAGAGACATTAAAGAGCAAAAGCAGAATAGGTTGTAATTAACTTTAAAACGCTCTGAAATTCGTGCTGCTGTGTGTGGCAGGCTCACTTTGGAACAAAGTTGGGTTTAGTGTAAGTTCTAATCTTGGTGTCAAGTCAAGACTTGTCCAGAGAAAGTGTATGTGCCTTTATTAGCATGCAAATCACATACCCTCTTTTTCACACTGTCTCTGCATCCCTCCCTCTAGAGTTGTTTAATAGAAGCAGGCAAGAACTAATTAAATTCCTTTATTCTTACCTCATCCTTGAAGTGCAGAGCTCAAGGCAGGAATGCCAATGGGCACACGCCCATACCCACTGTGCTTCCAGAAAGAGCGTGGCATGCCTGACCTTCACCTCATTAGGGAGGGAATAAATCCTCTAGCATGAAGATGAGGGTGTCAGGCACTATATGCATAAATCACATAAGGATTTTCCAAATGGCTTTCATCTTGGGAGTCCTTAAAAGTTCAGAGCTGTGGATCAGTCCATAGTGGATACCTTTCAGCAGTAATTCCACATCTGAAGCACTTTAATAATGTGGCTCCTTTAAATAAGATTCTAAAAGCCCAATCCAGCTGAAATGGTAACACGCAATCAAGTTAATTACTTTAATTACTATAAAATTATCAGACAGTGTATTTGTAATTTTAATCTCCTAATCCGCAAAGTACCTTTTTCCCTTTAGTGTTCCTAAACAAAGTAAAATAGCTTTTGGTTTCCTTGCCAGCTTTTCGGGGATCTTTGAAAACTGAGGAGAAACCTCCCACAAACAGGCCAGCTGTGGTTAGGAGGTTTCAGGTTTTTTATTTAAAATATTATCCTTTATATGAATGCAAAGCATTTAAAAGCAATAACAGGACCTATCCCAGCAAACCCGCCATTGGAGTTTAAGATTTCTTTGGTTACCTGAACAGTACAAAGGTAATGCACAGTATAAACCTTCCTTAAAGTGCTGAGGTTATGGCAAGGAAGGAAAATCCCAGTAGTCAAACTGAAAACCAGTAGTCAAAGAATGAACCCAGGGCTGCTCTCTGTTATGTTTCCAGCTACTTCATTTGAAGTGTTATGGCTGGAAAACTGCACTCAAAATTTTGCACTGAAGGATCCCAAAGTACTTCCCCATGGTATAAACAAGGGTTCCTGACCTCTGGGGCTGCAGACAGTCTACATACCAGCCCATCTTCTGGGGTGACCCAAGATTCTCCAGCACAACAGGGATGTTTGTAGAGGCTGCTCCAGCATCCCGCTGCAACCTCTGGAGCTCCCAGCTTGGAGAATCCCTTGGGCTGCCCAGTGATGAGAGCTGGTGATGGCTTTACCATTCACCAGCCCTTGGAGCTGAGTTTGGGGCCCATGGTGTTTCTGATCTGTGTGAAGCCTGACACACTGTCAGTTTTTGTGCTTGCTGTTTGATCTCCTGGAAGGCGAGCTGGAGAGGCTGGCCAGAATGTGTGGGATTTTACTGAAGTTTATTGGATCTGTAGGGTCCAAGCAGGGCTTAGCTGTTAAATCCATTTTTTACAGACTTAAAAATGCACCTGCATTGGATGGTTGAGCATCTCACAGCTTTTATTATCATACCCCATGACTGCTACTTCTTTTCATTTTGAGTTGATGAAGGGAGGCAATGAGAATGCCAAGTGATATGTCGAAGGTCATGCAGGAAACCAGTAGTGAAAGGATCTGAGCTTCAGCCATAGTCTAAGTTCTTGGCTGTGGTACCATCTGTCTCTCTATGATGTCTAAAACAGGCTCATTGCTCTTCTATTTTGGAGAAAGCACCTATTTTCCTATTTGCTACCTCCTCTTACTGGAGGGAATTATTTTTAAGCACAAAACAGCAGAGTCATTGCTATTAAGCTACTGTAGGAATAATCTTCATGGAAAAAAAATCAGATGCTTTCCCAAATAGGAAGTAATTTAGATTGCAGATTAATGGCTGTGACAATGGAAATATATAAACCCTTTTCCTGATGTGGAGCCCAAACCATGGCTCATTCTTATCTGTGGTGGACACAGGTGTGAAAATTCACTTGTGCTGCACAGGAGGAACACACACTAATGAAAGGCACAAATATCTCTGTTACACAGAGTTCACAGCCTGCAGTTTGCATTTAAAGGGTGAGTCAGCTGGTTCTGCTGAATGGCTTAGTAGCGGGCAATAATATGTTTTCCCATATCCCCTATAAACTGACTCTTAAAACCTGGTTCACATGCAACTTAGTGCAGCACAAAACCAAACTGTAAGTCCTTAGTGCTGGCAGAGATTGTGCTACTATATTTATTCTTTCCTTGCTGTTAAAGAAGCCAGTTTTCAGGAAATGCTGATCAGAGTCCAGGGCAGGCACCAGGAGCTCCAAGTACCCCATGCAGCACAGCTGCCCTAGTCTTTGCCAGCCAGTCAGGCAAATATTGCAGCCTGAATGGAGCTGCTCTGTCAGTGATCTCCTGCTGCTTCTTTCAGAGCTTCTGCAGGAACCACAGCTGTGGGCTTGCAACAGCCCTTTGTTGTGCACCTTGAGCTGTAGGAAGGAGATCCAAAACTTCTGTGACCTTTTGCTTTCACCAGGAGAGCATGGCCTTACGTGGCTGATGTTAATCCTGCGAAAGACACGGGTCATGTGCCCCTTGGAGATGAAGGCCCACGGGCAGGTGTGGAGAACCAAGTGATCTTGTAAATACGATAAGAAGGAGGTCAGTGGTTACCTTGTAGGAGCTACGTGGTGCTCACTCAGTTGTGCTCAGTCTGCCAGCTCAGAAGTTTGGACAGCTACTGGCATCCCCCCTTGTTTGTCTGAAAACACATCATCACCTCTGTCTCTGATACTGCAACTGCCCCCTCTCACATCTAAAGCAGTCTGTGTGCTGGACAGAAATACAGGGATCTGAGAAGATTATCTCATAAAGGAAATTATTTTGCGCATTTCCAAAAAGTTTTAAATAGATGAGAACTCTTTGTCTTGCAAGTCTTCCTCTCTTGCAGGCACTCTGCCCTGATCCCACTCAGGGAAATGAATCATGCTCCTAGAAATACAAGCAAGAGTGAGAAGTAGGGAGGATCAGGGCATTGAGTCATTCTCTCTGGGACCTATAAATCCTGAGTCCTGACAGTGAAAGGAGCTTCACAAAAGGAAAATTAAGGGTTGGAGTGGACAGCTGGGATGGAGGGAGCCAGCACAAGGAGCAAGCCCAAGTCTGGAGCAATGATAGTATTCTGGGTTGTCAGCTGCAGTTTGCAAAGGAACTGCTTAAGTTTCCCCCACTGTTACTGCCTTGTGGGTGGGATGGTGCCAGCCTTCCTGGGGACAGCAGCACTGCAGTCTAGGGCTTTCTTTGCAAGCACCTGCTCAAACAGAAGAAAATGTCTCTTTTATGCAAGCCTTAAGCTGTACATGGTCAACAGCACATACCTCAGCAATTCAGATTCCATGCAGCAGACAGGGACCTGTGTGCAGGCAGAGCCAGGGAGTTTGGGAGGGAAGTGAGGGGAGAGAAGGTTCAGATCTGGATTTTGTGGCAGAGGGGCTGGTGAGGTCTGTACATGGAGTGCTTCTTGCTTTGCATAGCATGAAGGCCCTCTGCATTCCCCACGTGTTCCACTCACTGATAAGGTTAATAGGATAAAGAAAATGTTACCAAATGCATTTTAACAGATGACTGCAATTTGCACTTAGCTCTTAGGCTGCTGGGTTTTTGTGTCTCAGGAAATGCAGAACAGAAAACCCCAGCCTGAGTTATCGAGAGGGGCAAGATGAAAGTGAGGGGCTAATAATGATTGCAGAGTGAATCTCTGCAAATTTCTCTTGCACTTGGTCAAACTACAAATAATCAGATTAAGCCATAACTGTATAAATGGGGCTTGAGTGTGTTTGCTCTGCTGACTTGGTCATGCATTCAGGACGTTCAGAGTGGTGTAACTACAGCCCAGGAGGAATTAGTCACGCTGGGAGAACTTCAGTGAATATAAGAGGGCTTCATTTGGGCAGTTACCAAGGCAACTCTTGCTAATATTTCATTACAATGCTTTCGCCCTCTGCAAGTCCCATGGATTAGGACTGGGAATCTCAGAAAGAAAAGTTGATTGTCAATATTGTGCTTGGATTGAATGTGTCTAGAGGGAAAAAAAAAAAGAAAGGTAAAGCATTTCCCATAGGCAGAGCCCACAATGCACAGCTGGAGCTAAACTCTGTTTGTCATCCAGCACTGCCTTGTGCCCTGAGGAGAATCTTGGGTAGTAACTAATCTCCCTCTTTTCAGCTCTGAAATAAGTGGAAAATGCAGGTATGGGCTCATCCTCAGCTGTGTTGAGATGATGTTAAAACACCCTGCAGCAGAGCTGTGCCAGGTTCCATTGAGAGTGGCTGCAGCACAACTTGCACCAGCACAGGGGGAACAGCGTGCCCCACATGGGCCACCTCCACACTGCACTGCTGTGACTGTGACCAGTGTGTTTGCTGGAATGGTGGCCCCAGTGCCAGCATGTAGGGGTGTAGCAGACAGAGGTTGTTTGACCTTCCCAATTTGTGGGGACTGAGACATTGCACATGAAAGTCTGTTGACTTTTTTTCTTTGCATTGCAGCTTCTGCCCTGCTAAAAAAGGGACTGCTTGGCAGAGTTAATGGTATCACGCTGTTGTCTCCTCATGTGCTTAAATCAAACAGTGCAAACAAAAGGGTGTTTGACATTGATGGTGTGTATACCAGCTCCTTCCATGTGTCCACACTGATGTCTGATATTCCAGAGGAGTTATCTCTTCCCTCACCTTTTGTTGCCCTTGCCCCGTTTGAAGCGAGAAGAAAACACAAAACTTGTGTGTTGAGACTGGTTTTCATTTTTTTATGGCTGGAATGTGTCTCCACTGCTTCGTTCAATTTTGTGCATTTCTAAATACCAAAGTAAACTGCAGATTAGAGGTAACAGGGAAATTCCAAATGCAAATGTTTGTTCTGCTAAGTCCTACAGGTCTGTGGGATTGCTGGCTTTGTGCACCTTCCTCTAAGTGCATTCCTTGTGACTGACAGAAGAACTGTTGCTGACTCCTTTGGGAGCCACAGCTGCTGTGTGTTGGACTGGGCAACCCCTTCATCTGAAAAAATACACATGAAAACAACAGGGCATTTGCTTGCGTGGGATACTGGTTTAGATGCTTCTTTCTCTGGGGCTAGCTTGGCATTTGTAATGTTGCTGTTCCTAATTACACTTTTTATTAACTATGCATTATTTCTCATTAATGAAACAGGACTTAGGTAAATGGTAATACTACAATCCTGTATGGCAGAGAAGATTAGAAGTACTATGGGTTTTCTTTTCTGCCACCAATAATTTCCATCTAGATTTTGAAAAACTGGATATGATGTGATCTTAGTGGAAGCCAGCAAGGGTCTGTCATGACCAGTGCTTGAAGGATATTTTTGCACATAGCCACAGGGCACAGAAACAAACCCGGGTGAAGTAATCTGTGGGAGGATGAACTTCCCGGTATTCAAAGAAGCTACAGTGACATAGTAGGAAAAGTCCTATTCTCTGAGTCAGGCTTGAGTCAGTTTCCCATTTGCCATGCTGCATGTGTCCCACCTTTCAGACAAGAAGCAAAGCATGTTCTGTCTCTGTGTCTCCAGCTTGACCCCACTGCTCTTTCACACTCGAATGGGTGTGTTAAGTCCCATCATTGCACTGGTTTTCATCCCAAGCACATTCACTCACCCCCCCTGCTTCCTCCATGGATTCAACTTGACACGGCCGTCTTCGTTCTCCTGCAGTGCTAAGCAGCTACCAAGGCTCACCCCAGGAGTAGCTGCACTTTTCTGCTGGGTGAACTGATCTCTGTTGACATGTCAGCTCGTTAAATCTGCAGGGCCCTTCTGGCTGAAGGCTGAGCTGTATGGCAGACATTTAAAGCATGATTTAGTTATTAACATAAAAGCAGCTGTGTTCCTGTTTGAGTTGTGCAAAGAAAAACACGTAGCTAATGATGGCCAAGCCTGGAGCTTGCCTGGGAGACAGCATTTGTGGATGTTTTCTGTGCACCCCAGAATAATACGGAGTTTAGGCTTTAAAAGAAAGTATTTGGGTCCTTGCCAGTTAGACAGACAGTATGAATGAAACACCTGTTCGGGCTTTGGGAGGGTTTTGGAACCATTTGATTACAGGGAAGGTACCGGCTGACCTTAAAGTGAATTGAATTCTCTGGTGTAGAGTAACATGTCCTGCTACTTTATGAAACTTCTTGATCTCTTTGTGAAAATGTCCCCAGCAGACAAAACACAGATGTGTGCTGCCTTTTGGTTTTAACTAAAAGGTGCTGCCCAAGCATGGCAAATTGACCAGCTCTGTCTCAAACCAGTCTTTTTCAATTTTGAATATATGTTAAAGGAGCAACAACACTATAAAGGAAACAGAGATAAAACACATTAAAGTAATTTTATCTAGAGAGGAAAAATAACTGCCCATTACAGATGTGTCCTAATTCATCTCTTGCTAATGCTCATTGGGACTTGGCAGTTTTTTGGGGTTGCATTTTCCCATAGTGTAATTCAATTCCAAGAAGATATACAGAATCCTGTCTTTCCTAGAGCTGCTTCCTGTTGCATCGCTTTATCAGTCTGGTCTGTATAGCTTTAGCTATTTCTGTTAATGTGGCAAAACCAGCACCAGGAATACTTTCATAAGAGCAGAGCTGTGTTGGGTATGACACCATGGGGTAGAAATTTATGGCCTGTGGCAAACAGCAGATGAGGTAGTGAAATGACTGTGGTCGTCCTCTCTGGCTTTATGCATTTGCAAAAGCCAGTCTGAGAAACCAAGGCAGATCCTGGTCAAATTCCTTATGCCTTCAACAAAACTCTTTCAGTCCTTTCCCACTGTAGATTCAGGCTGCTCCCTAGTTCCCCCAGTGCAGAAGGGTTTAAAAAGCTGTAATTGAGCTGTCAGTTTGAAGAACAAATGGAGGAAATATACTTTGGGTCTCTGTTTGTGGGCTGTTTGCAGAACTGTCTGTATGTGCAAGAGTGCAGGGGTCTGTATGAACAGGAGGGGAACTCCTTTCTGTGCCTCTGTGAACTCAGCAAACTCAATGCAAACTCATATGGAACCTGCTTATGCCTTTTGTGGTTTTGTTTTACAGTCTTCTCAGGTAGAGCCTGTGAAGACTGTAAATTTATAAAGCTGGAGATGTGCTTGAAGGATATTGATTGTACTTCTGGCTTGTGTTGGTTCAACTCCAGCTCATGTGGAATTAGTTCTTAGCTTCTAGTAGCTGTTCTTGACACACTTGTGTCAAGACACGACATGCTTATGAAAATGGTGAGCTTGGTATAATGTTCTTGGATCACCACAGAGCACAGCTCAGGAAATGCGTTCCTTCACACGGCTTGCAGCAGGGTAGCATAAAAGTAATTAAATCTTCTGTAAGATAACATGTTCCTGACCCTATGCCATACAAGAACCATATGCTCACTTATTTTTCTTGGCTCAGGCCCTGCTGTTACTGACACCTCTGACTATGGTGGTACCTTAGTAGGAAGTACTACATATGAAGGTAATGGGTCTTGTTCCATTGCCCATATGTTGGTTTTCCTGCAGTGAGAAGTCCTTTCATTTCTCTATGTAATAGACAACACAAACCCAGAGAATTTATTCACAGTGAGCAGAATGTGTCTGTATCACCACTGAATTACTAGACGGGCCTCACTTCTGACTGTGGGATGCTTCCCTGTGCTTCTGCTGTATGTATGTGAAAAGGGTCTTTGTAGACAAAAAAATTCTTATTTGTAAGTTGCAGAATCTTTGTTCAGATTTAGGAAGTGGGTTCCCTCATTGAGGTAAGTTGTTGGGAGCCCATACACTGAATTTGCTCTCAGACCTTGTTTAAGCTCTTCCTGTCCCTCCCCACTCCCAAACCCCTCCCGTCACTCTCCAGCTTGCTTGAAGACAGGGCTTGTGGTTTCTGGTGGCAGCTTCTGGCAAGCTCCTCAAGGTCCTGTAGTTCTCAAGGAGGCAAAAGTAAAAACTTGAGT
The DNA here is from genome assembly GCA_013396655.1 of Campylorhamphus procurvoides. Taxonomy (NCBI): domain Eukaryota; kingdom Metazoa; phylum Chordata; class Aves; order Passeriformes; family Dendrocolaptidae; genus Campylorhamphus; species Campylorhamphus procurvoides. The sequence continues at coordinate 2,202,944 of WBMV01004063.1, forward strand.
GGAACTCGGCTGCCTTTAATGGATACAGAGGGATTCAGCATGGTTGAAATCGTGTTGCTACACGCAGGCTCAGAGAAGACTGGAATAGGAATGCTACAGGCTGGATTTTTTTCTTTTTCCCATTTTTTTCTGCATTCACTGGTAGTGGATTGGATTTAAATGGAAAAGTCTCTTTTGCTTCAACACCTCCTATTTGAGAGCATGTCACTGTGATCAGTAGCTTTGTGAAGCCGAGCCAAGAAGCACCATTGCTAGGCTCAAGAAACTAGTAAAATTCAAAGAGGGATCAGAGGAGGTAGTAACAGGAATGGCAAATATCCAGGGATGTTGAAATTAATGCTTAGAAAAACTTCTTAAATGGAAGAAAGGCCTCAGTACTCAAGTTCTAGCTGTATAGATCTGGGGACTTCTTTTTTGGGAGCAAGGTGTTCTTTGCCCATCCATGGGGGGTTTCACCTGAAATGTTTGCTTCTAGTGACTCTCAGATGAGACATTGGACTAGATGGGACTCATGTCCAGTCTAGATTATCAACTGGACTTGTTTTCCTCAGTGTGCTAAACAGAGATCAGAATAGCCATCAGGATAAGACTTCAAGTTGTTACCCTCAACTTTTTGGTTAACCTCTAAATCACATGTTTAGCAATGTTAGAAACGCTATATCCCTTTCTTTCTGTCCTGGAAAAAGACCTTCAGAATGCTCTTTCTTTAAACCATTTCCATTGTTTCTCAGAAAGCTTCAGATCCTCTCAGACACAGGAGGCCTGAGTACAATTTCAGTCTTCAAACTGTCTTTGAAAGTAGCTCTGTGGTTGACTAGAGGCTGGTTCACACTACAGAAGGGTCATTTTTCAGCCTGGTGCTCCTGAGCCTGTGCCACAAAACCCACGTGCTAACTGTGATTTCACTTTCCTTAATTGCAGTTTGGAGGGGAGATTAATTACGTGCCACCACGTTACCACTAGAGGGATTACGGATATTATCCTGGCCCAAGTCTTTTGCCTTGAAACTCTTGTGGGGGTGGGAGAAAGTTATTTTCTTAATCTGTGCCCTGCTTTCCTCGTTAACTCTTTTTACATATTCACAGGTGCTGCGGGGCTCAAGTAGCTAATTAAATACGGCATTTGATAAAGTTTGAGGAAGTGTTAATTCCTGTCCCCTGGAGTATCGGTCTCCTGTACATAAACATGTTAGTTAACCATTACTGCATAGCACAAGTATTTTCAAAGGTGGTTGTTCCACCTTCCCCAGAGGAACTTACCCATTTTCAAGCACAGTTTAAAGGGCAAAGACTGCCTGTTCCCTTGATAAGAATTTGTTTTTAAAGGTTCTGTTTCCCTTTTAAAGGATACATTCATCCACGGAGCGATAAGATCTTGCATTAAGTGGGGAAACCAGGGGAAAGGTCTTCAAAGAGACGGGCAAGCAGGAAGGGGCTAAACGATGCCTGAAAGCCCTTTAGGAAGTCTTTCTGACTGAATGGGCTTGGCGGCTATGCTTCAGTGCTCCCTCGACATGTGGAACCGGGCACCTCTCACCGTCCCGCGTTCACAAGTCCTGATGTCATGCTAATGCATCCCGGAGTAACAGCTGGCACTGGATGGCTCCCCTGATGGCATGTGGTCCTGCACTCCTGCACCTCCTGATGCTGAGACCCGCCAGCACGCCCAGCCAACACCTGGCAGGAGGGCTGTCTGGGGCACAGGTAACCGGGGCTGCACCCTAGGGTATCTTACTGTATGGCAATAGATGTTATCCCACGTACGGTGCTTCAGATACAGTAAAAGGGATCTTTCAAAGGTCCCTGAAAATTATGGAATGAGTGTAATTGCACAGCCTGCCAGATACATGCCACATGCAAATGTAGTCTGTGAAAACTACATACTAAACTACACAGATCACAATGCCTTTTTTTTTCCTTTTTTAATTATTTTAAAGAGCTATTCATATTTAAGACTAACTTTTCCAAGAGGGCTGATTCCTGCTAGGTTGTCCACAGAAGAAAGAAACAAAGAGGATGATGTTTAGCAAGGACCAAATGCCCAGCAGCAGGCTGTGAAGACCTGGACACGCTTAAGAGTTTGTTTTGCTTCCTGTGGGGTTCAAATAGTGCAGGAATCCAACTGTATGGAGTCCAGACCTGGTCTCTTGATATCTCCCAGTTTAAAGAAACAGTCTTGTCCAGTTCAGGCACAACATTTTGTGCTTATCATTTAATTCTTAGATTTAAAAAAAGTCTGTGTGTGCTAGAAAATCAAAGCAGGGGTTTGATGGGTTAATGTGTTGAGATATATATCTATATATATATGTATGTGTGTATGTATATGTTCAGTTTCTTATCTGTGAAGTGTCTTCTCCCCAAGCAGTATATAAAGACCAGACAGTGTGTGTGTCCTTGCAAGTCACATCACAGAGGGACTGTCCGTGGGCAGCAGAGCGATGGGAGAAAGCTGGGTTATCGCTGAGCTGCTTCCTTCACCCTTAGGTGAGAAGGTAAAATCAATTCCCGAAAGCCATCCTTTCTGGGGAAAGTGGAAGTAAAACTTTCACTGTCCGGATTTAATGAGAACCCACATCATACCTCGAGGACAGTGAACTGGATGTGGTGGAGCCTTCCGCCGGTTTGTTAATTAGTAATAGAGTTTTTCCTGTAGATAACCCATCTATCAGTTAATGGAGTTTCACGTACCAAAACACCAGCGGAGCCTGCGGGCAGCGCAGCCCCACAGACACAATGGGCACATTGTTCCCCGGGGCATCCCGTCCGCCCGTATTTGGGGAGGGGAAGGGGGGCAATCCCTTCACCCCCTCACCCTTCCTTGTACCCCCTCACCCTGCCGGGGCGAGGCGGGGCAGGGAGAGCGGCGGGTTTGCCCCTTTTTGGGGCGGTGAAAGGGTTAAGGCGGTGTCGTCGGGGCCCCTCCCCGCGGACGGGGCTGAAGTACCGGGGCGGTGCGGCCGCAGAGCCGGCAGGCTGCGGGACCGCCAGGGGCTGTCCCCGCTGTCCCCGCCGCTCGGGCAGCCCCCGCTGAGGATGGCGAGGATGGAGGGGCTGCTCCTGGTGGTGCTGCTGGTGGTCCCCGCCGCCGGGCGGCCGCCAGCCTCCTTCCCCGGCGATGTGAACGGGCACAGCCTCCACCCGCCCTACTTCAACCTGGCCGAGGGCACCCGCATCGCCGCCACCGCCACCTGCGGGGAGGAGGCTGCGGGAGAGGGCAGCGCACCCCGCGCCGTGGAGGACCTGTACTGCAAACTGGTGGGGGGCCCGGTGGCGGGGGGCGACCCCAACCAGACCATCCAGGTACGGCCGGGAGAGGGGAGGGATGGGGAGAAAGGGTGGATGGGGGGCGGGAATGGGGAGACAGGGTAGATGGGGAAGAGGGGGATGGATGGGGTGCGGGAATGGGGAGAGGGGATGGATGGGGAGCGCAGAGCCCGTACACGGAGCGGAGCATCGCTGGGGCAGCACGGTCGGGGCGTGCTGGGGGGTCCTAGCCCCTCTTTGTGCTCCGTCGTCCCCTACCCCGTTTCTCGGGGGCCGGGAAGAGCAGGGGGGGTTGTGTTTGGTGGTTTTGGTGGGATCTCGGGGCTGGGGGGGCTTCACGCGTGTTTTCCCACGCATCCCCGGCCGCCCTGCTCGGGGCTGGTCCAGCAGCTCCGGGGGATGTGGGGGGCGGGCAGGGATGGTCCCAGCGCATCCCCCTGTCCGCATCCCCCCGGAGCAGGGGGAACACACGTGTTCTCTGCCTCTCCCACCCCTCCCGCGAGTTGTTCGGATGAAACGCGGCTCGCTGAGTTCCCGGGGCGTTATTTCTAAAGCTGTGGGTTCTTTATTAAAAAATCCCGGGCAAACCAGCTCCCACGTTCCTCTGCTAGTCAGAAAATCGTTATGATAAACGTGATAATATTTACTTTGATGTGTTTTAAACGTGATAATATTTGCCGTGATGTGTTTTAACTCTGCGGTTCCCCTTGTGCTCAGTGGGGCATTGGGATGAGCAGAGGGAAAGTAACGAGGGTGGATTTTACAAGCGAATGTCAGGTGACTTATCTCAGGGGTCCCATTTTAAGCTGCCCAGAGGGAGCTTGCAGCCAGGAATGTGGACAGTAAAATCTGCAGTGCTGTGTAACAGCTTTAGCTCTCTTGGACAGAGGAAAGAACAGGCTCATAAAACACCAGTTTTAGCTGGGGGAACCTGTGCCCCCCTCCTCTCAGTGCAGCCCAGGCAGGGAAGAGCAGCTCTGGTTTGAAATGCTCTCACAGCCTGAAGCCAACCGTGCACCACCAGTTGCTGCTTGCCAGTGTTTTCTGGGTGTTGCGTCTGAGGGTTATGGTGCCTGTTCACCTGTTGCCATGGAGCAGTGGGGTTGTCCATGTTGTACCTAACAGTAAGGATGAGCAAGGGAAAATTGGCAGTTTCTTGGACTGAGCCTTTCTTAGCCTCGTGGTAGGGGTGGCTTTGTTGTGTAGCTGTCTCTGAATTTTTCTCATTCTGGCCACATTCTCCTGAGTTAGTGCTGTACCAGGAATTTTCCGACTATTGTGCAGTTCTGACACAGAGTTTTGCTCTCTACATAGTGTAAGTTTTATTGAATGGCAAAAACCTGACATACCTTCCTCTTGAGTTTTGCCACCTTTTAAAATGATCTGTTTAACTTTGCTGTACTGTAAAATAACGTAAGTTGAAGAAGCTTTGCTTTAAGATCCAGTAGCAGGAGGCTTGCAGGGACCTCACTGTAGTAATTGTGCCTACAACGAGGCAGAGGAGTAAGGAAAGGTGAAGAAGTAACTGTGCTACTGTGTGCACTTGCAAACGAGTGTGAATGATCTGCCAAAGCTAAACTGGGAGGACTAAGAGTGCTTGGAAAAGCTGGCAAATGTGGGTATGCATTTATCACTCTGCATGTGTCCATCTGTGCTCCGGCCACCCTGCTAGCTCAGCATGACACACAGTGCTAGGGATGCTGGTGACTAAAAGAAACTCTTCAGGCTGTACCAGCTGTGGGGGCAGCCCTGGCATCCCCCTGCTGCCAAACACGGCTCCCCAGCTGTGAATTTCTGCAGCTCTGGCACAGGGTGGCTTTGATCTGAGCACCATTTCCCAGGGCAGTGGTCTTCAGTCAGTCTGAAAGCTTTAGAAAAATCCTTTTGTAGTGGCTCCTTTCTATGACCACAGGCAGCACCTAAAAGGGAGGGGAAGAAACAGGAGGCATCACAGCAGAGGTCAGAGTTCCCAATTCATCCCCTTTAGGGGTTTCGGCACCACCCGGTGACTTAAAGCAAGAAGGGAGGTGGGAGGGAAGTGTTCAATTTGAGCAGACTGAAACAACAATAATGAGCTCCACAGGCGTGTCCTTGCTGCCTGCATGTCACACAGACCAGAGTCCCTTCACCTGCTCAGTGCTGCTCGTGTGTGATGTGGCCGTGGCATAAGGAGGTTTGGTCAGGAATTTTGGAAGAATGCCTGTTGGGATCCTCCCAAGAGACTTCCACGTGCTGTGGTGGTGAAGGGACATTTGCTTGGTTAAAGATCTAGGATAAACATTAATACAGTCATCTAATAAATTAGGTCTGTCAGTTCTCTGTTTTCTGCTGGTTTAATTTGACGTTGTAGAAGACTTCAGAAAAGGGAGTTCACTGACTTTAAAACATGATGGTCTTAAAATGTCAATAATCATTAAGCCTTCTGAAATAATGCTGCTCTAAAGACACTTCGCAGTGGGTTTGGCACAGCTTGTGGGAAGGCTGTAAACCTTTTCAAGGAGTTTCCTTTGCTTTATTCAGGGCTTTTTGGCAGAAAACAGCATTTCCAACTGTGGGGGGCTTTTCAGTGTGGAAGGATGTGATGCACAGCAGTGCTGAGGTGTGCTGAAAGGGACTTGCCATGGAGGTTTGCTTCCCTTATTCAACTCCCTCTTCAGCATGGGCAGTCCTACCTTAATGATCTTGTCTTGAAGATGGGGCAAAAGAGAGGTCAGATTTTTCTGATCAAGTTTTACTGGAGGTGCTTGTAGCCGTCTTCCAAGACTGACAACTCTGCAAAGGCTTGGCCTGTGCTCATGTTCCCCAACCCACCCTTTTGCCTAGGGGGCTGTTCCAGCACGGCTTGTACAGTGTGCTTGGAGTGAGGCACAGCGGTAGAGGATTATTTCAGGAGATAAGGAGTATAACAACAAGGCAAGTTCCTAGCATTAATTGAAGGAATTCTAGACCTCAGAATTCAAGAACATACTACAAACCTCAGTGATTTCAAGTCAGTGCTACTTTTGCCTTCCTCTGAAGCCTGTCTTTACCCAGGCTGCGTGCTCAGAGCACTGATGGGCGTGCTGAATTGTGGTACTGAGCTGTACCTGCCCAAGCAGTGTGGGCATTGACCAGAGGTCTGGTCCTTTCGCTCTTCCAGATGTTAACAGATGAAATCTGAAGCTATTTTTCACCTGAGTGTCCATGAATTAAGTGGTGTTCTCTTTTGCAGTAGTCAGTGACTATTTGTCCCACTGCTTCTTAATCTCACCATGTCTCTGGTGTGTGGTGCTGTGTGGCAAGGGGAACCTGGCTCAGCCCAGAGCTCTCCATGCTGCAGGTAACAATAGATGCTGTACCTCTCTGTATGTGACTCTTCTGCATTCACATATGTGTTAGAGTTGGACTTCATGGGTTTAACTGTGGCTGAAAAATGCAGGTTTTAGAACCAGGTGCTTGCCCACAGAAAAGACACCTGGTGAGCCAGCATTGCTTAACTTAACTGCCCCAGTGGCAGCTTGCAAGTGTGCGCTTTACTTGTCTGAAACTGTACTTTTTACGCCCTCATTTCCTGCCCTTTTTACCTTATCCCCAGCAGCCCAGGCTGCCCCATGCTCCCTGTGGTTTTCAGATAAATCAGGTGAGGAGAGCTGATGGTGGGTCATGGCAGGGCCAGGTAAACTGGGACAAAGCCACCTGTTTTCCCCAAGGCGAGTGGTGCCAGTGGGGTGCCTGGCTAGTCTTCATGCTCAGGGGAAACTTCAAAGTTCCCAATGACTGGAGCAGGAACAGGATCAGGCCTTGCAGGTCTCTGGAAGCTGCTCCCCATTCAAACCTCCTCCTTATCTCTCTCTCTTTGCAGTTTGCTCTGATAGTGGCAGTTTTGTGTTCTCTAAGCTGCCCTGTAACTTCTTGCATTGCTTTCTTTTTGCAAAGCTCTTTCTTTGGTGTACCTCAGCAGTGCCCAGACCTCTCCCCTGCTCTGGCAACCTGCTGTCTTCACTAAGCCTGGGGCTCACAATTGCTTTTTAATTAAAATCCTCTGCTGATGTCAGAACTCCCCTGTAGAGAACCTGACACACTATGCGGGAGCCTGAGTTTCTCTGAAATACAAATAGCTGGAAATGATTCTCACCAGGTTTAGGTTTGGCTCTAATTAAACAACTAATGAGCAACTGGTGCATCGGAGAGGCTAATCACACTTCTAGCAGCACACTTGGTTCAGCTGTTGATGTGTTCCCTCTCAGCTAAGGCTGCACAGCAGTGGGCAGGGACAACAGCAACATTACGAATGTGGAGCAGCTGATGCTAATTTTTAGTCCCCTCTTGCTCAACTTGAGTTGACTGTTGCCCATCAATGTGAACTTCGGGTTCAAAATGGATTTTACATCTGTGGCAAGAATTTAAACTATGAAAACACTTTATTTTTGTTATTTATCCCCACTTTGTAACCTTGCCTCACTTCCCCCCCTCCTTTCCCAGTGTTGTGCATTGTGCGGCAGAAATTTCCACACAACCTGTTGCACCGGTTCCTGTTAAAGGTTTGAGCTGAAGAGTTGGGTCAGTTTTATCTGGTCTGCTCTCCCTCCTGGCTCAAAGCATGTTGAAACGAGCCTTGTCCTGACCTCTCAGTACAGTGGGTGCTCCCTTCATGGCTGTCAGGGTTACCTGGATGGTTTCAGCTGCCCCCTTTTCTTTTGCCTTGTTCTTTCCTATGTACTGTTTTCATATCTCCAGAAGACTTAATGAAAATGTGTTCTTGTTCAGGACAATTTGTGTTGCATAATTGCCTGCAAATAACATGGCTGTGGGGAAGAATGCTGTGAAATCTGTTTCCTTTGCACTGAGATTCCTCTGGAGTTTGGAGCATCTGGAAAATCACATGCTCTGCAGTGGCTCTGTCTTGCCTCAACCCTTGTAGGGGTGCAGATGCAGTGAGCAGGAAGGGGATTGCCTGTCTTGAGATAATGTACCTGGTGTAATATTAATGCTGGCTGCAGCTGGAACAGGCAAGGGCAGCATTCCTGCCTGGGGATAACTGTGCCTTTAAAAGGAGAACTGCCTGTAACAGAGTTCCCTTCTAGGCTGTAGAAGCAGCAATTCAAGTGACAGAGCAGTGGCTCCACAAAGGAAATAACTTGCCAATTTTCAGGGCTATTTGCAGGGGTTTTTTTTAAGAGTGGGTCAGATTCATTTGTCCCTTAATGGGAAAGAATTGCCCCTTACAGCTCAGGTCTTTGTCTGATGGTGCCGTTAAAGTTGCAGGGCTGTTTTCTCTGGCAGCGTGTCCATGGAACTGACAAAACCACCCGCACCACAAAGGCAAGGCAGAGAAGTGATTGCAGTGAGGTCCCTGGCCAGCTGACAGCTCGGGCTGTCCCTTTTTTCTGGCCTTGCATTGCAGCATCATCAGCAAAAGAAGCTGGGCTGAGAGACTATTGAGCTTGAAAACGTAGCTGAAAGGACTATATTGTGACATGAATAGGTGGACAAGAAACAGAGTGCAGGGAATTGGGCAGAGGAACTGCCAGTCTGAGTCCCTAGAAATGACTGAATGGCCTGGGTCATGATCTCTGGGCATCAGCAGGGATGTGAATGGCAGCCTCAGCAGAGGAGCTGGTGGCCATGGAGCTTGAGCTGCTGCTCTCCACTGTGGTGTGGCTTCTCCCTCTGCATCTGGTAACCAGTCCTTTGTGTCTCGGTTCCTTTGCCAATGCTCAGAGCATATCTGAAATACAGAAGGGATGATGCTTAGACCAGCCCAAATCCCACACTGGGTGGTTGAGGGGATTTTTGAGCCTTTTCATGTTCCTTTTTCGTTCATGCTTTGAATTGGTGCAAACAAAAAGTTTATATATTGGTCTTCATTAGTAGGCTTACACCGTGTATTTTCAGAATTGCTGTGATACCTGTCTGCTTTGTACCACGTTTTTCTGACTGGAGTTAAATGCTGATTCTGTACTTTCCAACAGGGCCAGTACTGCGACATCTGCTCCTCTGCAAACAGCAACAAGGCCCACCCCATAACAAATGCCATTGATGGGACGGAGCGCTGGTGGCAGAGCCCCCCTCTTTCCCGGGGGCTGGAGTTCAACCAGGTCAACGTCACTTTGGACCTCGGACAGGTAACCCAATTCCCTTCTTCTTGCTATGAGCCCTGCAGACCTTGTTTGGGTTCTCCTTGGCTGGCAGGTCCATGGGATGAGGTAGTTGTGGAGCTGTGGACAGCTCACTTCTTGCACAGGGAACCTGGCTGCTGTGATTGCCTCTCAGGGGCTGAGTCACTGTCCCTTTGGGAGTTTGCACTGTTTGCAGGGATTTTGAGCCTTGTTGGACACTGAAGCTTTGCACTGGCCTCAAAGGTAGCTTTTTCACTCTCTCTGATGGAGTAAAAGTTCATTTGTCACTGTGGTCTGTAAGGTGTCTGACTCCACATTTACAGCCATGGATACCTATGTTGTATTGATGATGATGCCTTTCTTTTAGATGCCTCCAACACAGATTTTAGTCCCCAGCGTTGTCTCTGATCCGCTCCCTGCCCTGCTGTAGCGCTCTTTTGGAGTCTCTCAAACACCACGAGTCTGTTCTCTCCCACAAGTGCCAGCTGTCTAAGGCTGTGCTGTGCACAGCACCAGTGAAATATCTGCTAACGCCTGGGGCTCACCCAGCATCACACAATAGCTGTGTGGGCAAAGCCTCCCGGGGCTGCACACACTGTGCTGAGCCCTCGCCAGCGTAGGTGGCATCTGCTCTGTCTTTTAGAAACATCCCAGCTGGCAGGGATGTGCTGGTGGGTGGGTGGATTGCTTTGCTCTTTCCCTCTGACCAGGGGCCAGCCTGCAATGTGCCTTTCCCATCGCTCATGTCTTATGGAGAGGGATTTTCAAAGACCAGCTTTGCCTGGGAGCTTCTCCTCCTCTTTGTCATTCTCTGTGGCAACTTCCTGGCTTCAGGCCAGAGCTAACCCAGCTGTTCTGTGTTCCAGCAAGCTGCTGCCTTTGGCTCACCTGGGAGTTTGTGCCTTTCAGAGATGCTGTGCTGGGAGACAGAGCCTGGAATAATTTAGAGGGGGTGCAGTTCTGTTAAAATTGAGTTGGTCTAAGCTGCCACCTCTCCCCTGCCCTCCTCTTTCGAGTCTATTTGTCTGTGGTACCCAGGGAGGAGGGATTGCACAATTGTTTCTGCAGGATTGGTACCAGAATTTGCACTTGGTCCTGGAGGCAGATGCTTCACCTGGTGTGGGTTTTCTCTGGGCTCACAGACTCTGTTTTGTCCTGCCTGTGCAATGCATCATACCCAGCTGGACTCAACAGCAGTGCAAACCTAAGGCTCCCACCCATTTTTGATGGCTTCCCCTTTATATGTGCCCTTATTGCATGTAATTGCTATAATAACCTGTTTATGCTCCTGGTGAGAGTCAGGTCTTTGCTTTTCCCTGCTTTGTTTTGGTAGGTCGGGCAGTAGAAACAAGATGAAATGTTACAGAATTGCTAATTTCCTCCTTTTGAAGTTGAGTCTGGTTCAAAGCATGGAAGAGGGAAAGGGGAATTCTTGGGACTCAGCAGGGTGAGTGCAGGATCAGGCCAGCATACCTGGCAGCCAGGCTTTAGAAATTCCTTGGATACCTGTGAAACAGCACAGGTAACAACACCCTCAAAGGCACGTCTGAGAGCACGGCTTTATTTTGGCTGCCAAGCAAGGTCTCTCCTTGCTCTGTGTATTCCTTTAGGGAGCTCTTGGACCAATTAAGATTTAATTTGAGGGACTCATGGCCACTGAAAGCTTTTGTCCCTTTGGGGGTCATGAGTGCCTGGAGTGCTGGAGCTGGTGGTGTGGGAGCACGGCAGGGGCTGGCACACGGGTTATAGTGTCAGCCCCTTCCTTTGCTGCTGCACTTCCCTGCTGGCTTCATCCCTCTCCAGCCAAAAGTGCTTAATTACCAGTTGGAATCGGGTTTCTCCAGCATTTGGCAAGGCTGTGGCAACTGGGAGAGGGGCAGTTAATTAAGCAGTCTGTTGGTCTTTGCTTTTTCTAGCTGGAAGCTTGCTCTCCTCACAGGGATGTTAAAATCCTATGGGAAGGAGAGAAGGAGGAATATTCACAGCCAGCAAATAAGTTAAAGAATGGCTTGGGCTGGCCACCCAGCTGGTGTGAGAGTATTACACACTCACCTCACGTCATCTTAGTGCCAGCAGTGGGCTAATATTAATGGCTTCATCAGCAAGGCAGAGCAGAGCTCCCACCATGGCTTGGGAAGAGGCTGTGCTGGGCAGGTTGGATCAGAATTGCTGGTGCTGTCTCTGTTCCTCCCTCCTTGGGGCGGAGTGTTTTTTCTTTGTGTCTTCTCAGAATTCTTGGGGGAAAGGCTAGAAGAGGAGAAAAATTAGCTTGAGGGTTCTTAGGTCTGGGCACCACAAATATAACTGTGGCAAACAGCTCCAGAGAGGAAAGTTAAATGGATTCTAGGGCTGCTGAGAAGTATGAAGAGGAAGGGATTTTTTAGTTGCTTTTAATCATGACCTTTGCTTAAAGATTTAGTGTATTTAGGATGAATGGCTGGGCCATTGCATGGATTTGCTGCAAAATACATCGTGGCATCATGATGAAGCACAACTCTGGTGTTGGAGGGTGGAAGAATTGAGGGTACTGTGCTGGGAGGACACTGTTGTTGCTGGACAATCTGGCCTTGTCAAAATCCCAAAACTGGCTGTCCTACCTGTCTTGAAGGGCAAAAGTCCAGTTGTGATGGATGCTCCTAAACCTGCCCCACTGCTGCTCAGCTCCAAGCTCTCTCCTGTCCTGCCTGGAGCCTCCTGACCAACTGGAAATGGGAAAGTGCCTCTGCTACAGAGGGGCAGAGGGACAGGAGACTGTGACTCACTGCCACCATGGGAATTGTCCCCTGTGATCCTACTGTGATTAAGTGCCACAGTGGGTGGAGGGGAGGAAAGGGTGTGATGGAAGATTCTTGTTTTTTTCTTTTTTCTTTTTTTTTCCAAGGAGGTCCTTTGAGTCAGAGCTGACAAAAATCAGGAGGTCTAAAGGAACATGAATGGCTGGCTTATTGCCAGGGCCTGACATCTTCCTTGCGTGAAGGTGAACCCAGGCCAGCCCTTCCCAGAGATGTTTATGGATAGCTGGTGCTTTATGATAAACTCTGTGGGGAGGAATGCTCGCAGTCATGCAAGAGCAGGAGCTTCGTGCCAGTGCTTGCTTGAGGTTAATTACTGCAGTGAGAAAGTGGCTGGATGCATCCCCCATCTCCCCCCACATTGTCTGCTGGCCCTGGTGTCACTACAGAACAGAGTTTTTCAGACAAGCTTTGCAGGGAGTTTTGATTTACACCCCAAAGGTATTTAATCCAGCAGTGCCTCAGGGAGGGCACACAGCCTCCCCTACACATCGGTCACCAGCAAGAAGCAGCGATATCCACTCACCCTGCTGCCCAGGAGAGAAGAGAAGCCTCCTCCTTTGGAGAGCTCCAGGGTGTTACTGCTTAAAATGCAGCTCCCTATAGGGTTAAAAAGAAAGGGAGGGGAAAAAAAGGGGGTTTCATTCATTGGTAACTTATGAAGATGGAAAGGAAATGAAAGGGATTGTGAGCCAAGCCCCTGGGCCAGTCTGAAGGTGTGTTTGTAGTCACTGTAGGATGTGTCTCAGCAAGGCAGTAGACTGGTAACTTACTGGGTGCCTTAAGATGCAATTCTTGAGTTTTCTAGTAATTACAATGCCAAAGCTGCTAATTTTCCTGGCCTTTGGACTGATTAACCTACACTTGCCATGGAAATTGAGATGAGTCTCTTCCTTTCCTTCCCCTTGGTGGGCAATGTCTTCTGCAGTGTTTTGCCCAGCACACATAGGTGGGAAATGCACAGTATCCATTTCTCCTAGGGACACAGGCTGCCTTATCTGCTTGATAGGTTTGTCATAGAGCATTGCAAAAATGTGTGAAGATTTAAGCTTGCTCTTTTTTTTTGTACATGGTTTTTACTTTACTTAACTTCTCTTACTGTTAAACGCTCCTTGATCTTCACTGTGCTGAGGCACTGCTGTGGGAAAGGGGTAGGAGGGCCTAGTGACATTTATTGTGAGCTTTTGCACCTTAAATAAAGGGCTGGGGCGTAAAATCTCTAACAAAGACGTCCTTTCTCCAAATTGTTCTCCAGCTCTTGGAGAAAAAGCAGTATTAAAAATAAAGCATGATAAGTAGGCTGAGCAGAAATCCTTTCTACTTTGAACAGCTGAGCCTGTGGTCTCTTCTGTGTAGAGTCCTCTGCAATTGCCACCAAATCCTTCAAAAGTAGATCAAGATCTTTATCTGTTTACAGACTTTGGAATTGTAGTTCCCTGAGCTGAGATGGTCTGTGGCTCCCATTTAACTACAGAGCCTGTTCAGTGCTGCTGTGCTTTGCTGTGGAGTGGAAGTGGGGTGCATATTTGTAATGGTTTTCTGAGAAAAGCAGAAAAGGTGTGACTGTGGGAGTGTGCAGCTCTGGGAGCTGGCACCGAGCCCAAGTGGATGGATCTTCTCTCCTAATTTATTTTCCCCTCTACTGTTTAAATTAACTTAGCTGTGAAGGCTGTTCTGGTTTCTTCAAAGTTGCAGTTCCCCTGACCCGGACCAGCAGCTATTTATTGGGGGTTTTTTTATGCTGATAAAGGGCGATTTTTGCCTTGACTTGGCACTTCTTGACCTTTCTGTGCCATTTGCCAACTCCCACCAGATTCCTGGCTCCAAGGGCCGTGTGGGAGCTGCTCAGGTGAGCGGGAAGGGAGTTGTCTGGTTGTTAATCAAGTGGGGATCTGTCTCCTCTGGCAGCAAGAGCAGACCCATCCTCTCCTTTTCAAACAGCCCTGCCAAACCAGGTGCCAAGCTCCAGGATCCAGAGCAGCCAAGGCTGAAATTTCTTTCCTCTTTGTTACCACTGCTGTGGGTTGCTGAAAGGGAAAAAATATGCAGAATACCAGTGTAGGTAAATCATGGATGACACATGAATTTTCATTGTATGTTATGTTTACTCAAGTCATGAACCAGTACTGCTTAAAATCAGTCTTCCAAGGCTGCAGTGAGGAGGATTTCAGTCGTAGCATTTGATTCCTGATGTCTGCCAGGCTGTGAACACAGAGAAAAACACCGGAGCAGGAGGCTCTGGGTGGGTCACTCAGCATTGTGGCACCATCTGTGGCCTCCAAGGAGGGTGTTTTTGCCCGTCCTTTGCATCTTGTACAAATGACCCTTGTGCTTCAACGTCTTAATCTTCCCAGAGGCTGTGCTTGCTCTGCCTAGACCTGAACCAGGTGTTAAAATAAGCCTCAGCCTCCCCCCGCCTTCAGAACAGCTCCAGGTAATGACTGATGAAAGGATAATTACAGTTTCTAAGAAGTGCGTGCAAGATTTCCACAGTAGTTTTCCCCTAGATATCGCTGCCTATTTTTAATTTTGGTGTGATGAGAAACAAAGAGGCTGGTGGTGAGGTCTCCTGCCATTCCCTCCAGGCTGTCCCTTCCTTCTCAGCTCCCTGGGATTCTTCAAAGATTAGGAAAAAGCCTCCGGGCGAGTGTGAGCTGGGGAGAGGTCAGGCAAGCTGCAAGCTGGCGTATGGGAGGCTTTAGTTTGTAATGAATAGCTGGAAGGCAAGCCTTGTAATTTCTTGCTGTTCTCCTGGAAAGTGTCTGCTTGGCTGGGCTGGAAAACAAGAGCGTGCCTTGAATCGGGTGTGAATGTGCGTGGATACACGTGCTCTGGGGGTCAGCTGTGTCCAGTCTGTTTGTGGTTGTACCAGGCAAGTTAAAACAGAGCAGAACAGTCTGGGTCAGGCCCCTGTTCACTGGGGAGTTGTTTTCCTGCCTCAGGGGGATGTTACAGGGAGTGTTTTGGGAAGGTTGGGGTGCCCAGTGGGCATGGAGAGGTTCACAGCGCTGACATGGAGCATGCTGGCATCTGAATAAGTGAGTTAGAATTTTCTGTGATTTGGCTTGTCCCATCTCCAAAATGGGAATACTGCATCCATCTCCATCATTTACTGTGCACAACCTGTGTGCAGGAACCTGCACAGCCCCAAACCAGTGAGTACAAAAGAGAATGATTTCTGGAGTCAAGCTCTTGGCTTGGCCCCGTGCAGCCCTTCTGTTCATTGTCTTCCTCCACAAGTGACAGCATCCCTCACCCCCTTGGAGTGCTCTGCTGTCCATGAACTCCTGTCCTGCACACACACCTGAGTACACACTGCTGAAGCCAAGGGCTGTGAGCCTGGACTTGCTGCCAGTCCTGCTCTTCTTGAGGGACTGGGAGACAGGCTCATCCTGTGGCATTGCACTGTTGGTTCAGTTCTTGACGCTTGTCCTGGTCAAGATGAGAAGCCCCTTAAGTGAGCTTTTCCTGCTTCCTGGGGCATGTTTCCAGGAGCTGTCCTTGCACTCCTCAGCTCCAGCATAGCTATGTGCTGGCTCAGATCCACTGGGCTGGCAGGGAGGATGCTAAACACACTTCTGATCATCTGCCTACTCAGCTTCTCTGCTCTTTCAAGCCTATTCTAGCCCCCTACACCTTTCTTTTGATGCTTTACCAAGCCTGGCTCAGCCTTGCTTTAATCTCTGCCTTATCCTTTTATTATAGTCATAAATGTGGGCCTCCAGGCTGTGCCCAACCTTGATCCTCAGCTGTTTCCTGTTTTCTGGATTCAGTGCTCTTCAAATTCCAGACCTCCCCTCCTGCGTGTAATGCCAAGCAGTGCAATAAACAGTACATTGCTTCCCATTTGATAGAAATGAAAAGGGAGACCAGTAGGAAGACACCAGGTGAGAGGCACATGCCTGGTGTGATGGGTTGGAAGAGTCTTTATAAATGGCTTGCGAGGGGAATCAAGGTCAGTGACAGCAGAATAGGAGAATGTGGCCTGTTCACACAGACCTGGTAACTGAGGTTTTACTTCTGGAGGTGTGCTGAGGGGATGGATAGAGAGGAGAGGTTGGAACAGGAATGTGTTGTACTGGGAGATCCAGGGAGGAGGAGGAGGGCAAGGCCTTGATTACTATGGAGAAGGTGAAGATTGGGCATTGGTTTGGGGCTAGTTTGATCACCGGGTCCTGAGAAGAATGAGGGGAATTATATTACTTTGTTCTCCACAGAAGGACTTGCTGAGCATTACTATAAAAAGCCTTTGTTACCATGAGGTCACTGCTAGTGGAAGGTGGGTCTGGATGGTGCCAGCTCCTGTTTGTGCAGCATAGGAAGGCACGGTTCCTGTTTCCTCCAGGAACCCCAGCCTGGCCCCACACACGCTGCTTTGGCAGGGCAGCCAGCCAGAGACAGCGAGAGCAGAGGTGGAGCTGCTGGTATAGTTCAGGGACTCAGCATCCACTTCCCTTCTCAGTGCCCTTCTGAGATGGTTTATGTTCTCTAGGTGCACTGGCTATCACTTACTTGATGGCAGCAGTCTGGATGTGCTGCCACTGCTGGGTTGCCAGGTGGCTCTGGAGCAGCAGGGATGGAGATGTGCTGCTTCCTGACAGGTCTGCTCAGGGCTGACAGCTCTGGCAGAGAGGATGAGCAGGTAATGGGCCAGCAATTGCTGCTGCAATAAGACTTGCCTGGGCTTGTGAGTCAGAGCTCCTGGAGGACAGTGTTAGGATGGTGGTTTAACTGTCTTCTCCTTCCTTCTGTCAAACAGCAAAACATTCATGGGAGATCCTGTGGTAGGAAGCATCATGCCTCTTGTTCCCAGCTGCAGCTACCTGGAGAAGCTGAGGCTCTTCTTGCCAGCAGGGTTAAACTAGATGAGCTCCTGTTGCTGGGGTACATGGTTATTATCTGGAAGTTGGAACAACTTCCCTTAGAATAAAGTTGCCTTTGTCCCAGAAGATTAGTATATCACTGATGTCTGTTTCCTTGTACCTGTGTGCTGGAAACTGCATCTTTGGTGGAGCAGATCTCCTGCTGAAGGCTGTGTGTGTAACTTGCTCTAGTTGGTGTGCTCTGCCTGAGAATCATTTTGCATCTTCTGCTTGGCATCCTGAGTCTTAGCAGTTTCTGTTTGCATAACCCATGCAGGGACAAGCAAACAGCCAAACTGAGAGTTGCCACAATTTTTTTTTAAGTTGCTCTTTCCCGTTTCTTTCTCTGCCTGCTTTGTTACAGAGCTCTCCCTCACACAGTCTCAGCTGAGCTCTGTTTTTGGGTTCCTGAAGTTCCTGCCACTGTGGATTGCAGCATGCCCTGTGACCGAAATCCAGCTGGCATGCTGCTGTAGGCATCTCTTGGATCTAGTTAAATGTGCATGATGCCAAGCCCTGATGGGAAGAGGAAAAGAATGGCTTTCTGGTATTTGGACATAGTTACAAACTGTAATCACAGACTCATGACTGCAAACAGAAATCTGTATCACTGCCTTCATCATGACTTCACTGTTGTTGTCCTGGCTGTTTGCTAAAGCTATTCCTTAATCCTTTTCCAGGCTTTTGCAAAGTCTGCATCCACCCAAACTTAGTGGGCACAAAAGTTTTGGATGAATTCCAGGACGGGGTTTGTGTTTTTTTTTTTTTTCTTCTTTTCTTTAGCAGTCATTGCTTTCTGCCTCAGAGTACCCTTGCTTCAAGTCTCTGTAAATGGGGCTGTAATTAGGAGGAGGTCTTGGGGGATCATGAGGGCAGCAAACCCCATGTTCTTGTGATCCTCATGTGTCCAAACAGCAGAGAGAAGTCCACACAAACACTGTAGCTGCAGATCTCTGCTGGTGTTAGCAGTGCTTTGGGAATGTTAATCCTGCTGTGACCCTGGTATGTGCTGCTGTTGGGTCAGCTAACCCGGCTATGAATGGCAGTGTCATGGTGGGGAAACTTGCTGACAAATGCTAACATAGTGCGTGGCTGTAATGCAGATTTTCAGAAGAATAAACCCGCTTGCACATGTGGGGATTGGCTTTGTTGAAATCTGCTAACGACCAGAGCTTTAAACCCACCGTTGTCAAGGCTTGCAGGGACCCTGCAGAGGAGTTGCAGAAAGGTGATGCTGCTCAAATGCCTGGAAGGTGCAGCTGGGTTTGGTGCAGGCACCTAATATGTGGTGCAAGGGGCACTCTCGTCCTCTTGGAGCTGGCTCTTCTCAGTCAGTCATCCAGAAAGGGACCTTCTAAAACCACTCGACCCTGGGAATTAAGGAACACGGGGAATGGAGAGTGGAAAGGAAGTGGCATTTGCCATCTTCTAAAATTGGGTTCAGAAGCAGACAGAAATAAGGTGTCAGAGCTGGAGTATCTGTATCCTTTTCCAAATCCAACCGAGGAAGAATTTAGCTGTACTGCTTTTGGGAGCTAGAGGGCTTGGGGTTCCTCTGAGGTTTGTGTGAGTCACTTGTCTTTGGCACTTGGCCATTTAAAATGAGAAGCCTTTCAGGGGTTCTGGTGGCAAGCTGAGACCTCTCACGTTGTGCCAATTTTTAGCTAATTTGTCCTCTTCCGTTTCCTTCCCCTCCTCACCCTTCCCATGCACGCAGGTTTGTGACAGGATATCCACTTCATTCAAGGGAATGGGGGAAATATTTGCTTGTAGCATGGCCAGTTGCCAAGGTTGCTTTGTTCTCCTTGTCACTAAAAGAACGGCCCAAGGAAACCCTCGGAGCTGAAGCTGGCATGCAACTTGGAGTGGATTTCCTGCAGCTCTGGAAGTGAAATCTATGACATGGGGATTTTTTTTTATTTTTAAATGTCGTAAATGCAAGCAAAAAGAGTACCTGGGTGGGTTAGGCTGGGTCTGAAATTCTCTCTTTGATGGGAAATTGCTGTGTCACAGCTGTGCAAGTTTTGCCTTGTCAACGATAGAATCAGTCTTGGGTTTTTTAGTTGAATTAAATAGCTGAGCTTGCAACAGGCCTGGTATTTTTAGTAGAATTCAGGTGTGTGATGAAGGTGATGGTTTCCCCCACATCATTCAGGGTGTTGTAGCTGAAGGCTCTGGTCAGTGACACCCAAGTGCTGGCAGGATTGCGAAAGGGCTTTTTGTCACAAATTCAGAGCTGTAGTGATAATGGCAAGGAAAGCAGTGAATTGCAGTGTCTGGAGTTCAACTCCTTGGTGTGGCCCAAGCAGGGATGTCCAGGGCTCTGGGGTGTTGGGCTGTGTAGGGAAGATGAGATAGCTCTTCCTCATTGTGATGGGATGACAGCTGGGCTGGTGCTCTGACACCTTCCTGTGCCCAGGAAGACAGAAAATTTGGCTCCTGTTTGTCATAGCAGATCAGGTGGCATTTATCTGCATGTCTGCTGTGTTGTGGTGGGATCATTACATCACTGCCCAGGACCCTCAGAAAGCTCTGAGAATGTCACAGACATCTAATTTACTGTTGGCCATAGAAAGAGCAGATGCTGTTTCACGTCTCATCCAGTGTCTAAAGCACAAAATCCTATTTGTATCCTATGGAAGGGGAATCAAGCGTTTCTTTTTTCAGCCCATGATTTAACCAAGGGCTTCTTGAACAAACTGAGAAAATCAACAAGGCTCTGGCAATGCTGAAAATAGTCTCGTTATAGCTCTTTTATAGTACTTTTAAATTTTCTTGTTTTAGTACTAGGGCCTAGGATGCCTGGTCATGGAGCAGGTCCCAGATTTGTCCAGCTCCTAGCATACTCTGGAGAGCCCATCCCTACAACCTTGTGGTCCTAGCTGGTGGAGCTGTACTTGTAAAACTCTGGGTGTAAAAAGCAGCCTGCAAGTTGTCTAAAGCACAGACAAGTATTCTTTTGTCTGGCTTCTCCCTTTCAGTTTCAAACTGGCCCAGGAACTCCTAAGAATATTTAAATACCTTGTGCAGTGAACCTGTATTGATACCACTTGCTGCAACTCAAACAACTCATAGAATGTACAGTTGGGAACATTTGTTTGCTCTGGATGGTAGGAATGTCCTCTTGAAAATGTGCTATGCTTTGGTAAGTATGAATAGAGGGTTTTTCCACCCCCCTCTCCAGGTTTCTGAAGGCCAAAGTCTTGAAACGGCTTAGAAAGGCTGCTGAAGCTGTGCTGATAAGATATGCAGGAAAAGTGCTTGAGAGACTAATGTAGGAACAGAAATGTCTAAGCTGTTTGCTTTCCCCTTAACAGTGTGAAAAATTAATACGTTTTACTAAGGAGCCTGGGGAACTGTGTGCTCACAGCAAGGGCTACACTGAGATATTATTCCTGGCTTAAGTTATCCCTGGGGCTGGCAGCTGAAACGCTTGGTTCGGAGTTACTGGGGAGGAAAGTGGAGGTGCTTTGGACGCTGCAGAGCCTCATTGCTGCAGTTCCATTTCCAGCAGGCTCCCTCTGGCTCTGAGCTTGCTGTAGGGATGGAATGACTGCTTCGTACAGCAAGTCCCATGGTGTTTGGAGATACGATTTTTCTATGCAGTTAATTCCTTGTTGTTTTTTTCCACCACTTTGTTGTTAGCCTTCTTCAGCCTGGGGGGCACATTATCAAATTATTTTGATAGCAGGTCTGTGCACCTCTTAGAATGGTGTGTTGAGAGCTTTTTTGAGAGGCTGGATTCATATGCCATCAGTTTGGGGAGGAGGCTGCATTACCCCCTCTGTTTTACACCAGTGCTACTTTTTGTCTGAAATGCATGGGTGTTACCCCAGGCCATGGGGCAGAGGAGCAGGACACTCAGTGGAGCTGTGGGATCCCACCCTGCACACCCTGGGCTGCTCTGACATCCATGAACCATCTGCAGGGGGACACTTCCATGAAGGCCAAGTTGGACATATTTCATCAGACTGTGGCGCCATGAGAATGACAGTGCAGTTATTGCTTAAGAGCTTGGTTTTTAACCTCTGAAGTAAATGACATACCTGTGCTATGCCCCCACCCTGGACACATGCCATCCCATATGCCCACCCTTCTTTCAGCAGTGTTCTTTATTTCAGTGGTGTGTACTTACTCACCCAGACCTCTTATCTCCACTAAATCAGAGGTTTCTTAAGCCCTTGTGTTTTCTGTAGCACTCCCCTTATCTCAGTTCCTTCCCAGGGCTGGGCAGTGGGAGCAGGGAAGCAGGAGGGGCTGAGCAAACTGTAAATGCCTCTTTGCCCTGCAGTGATGCTGTGTAGGGTACAGCATCACTGAGAGCAGTAAAAGCACCTGTAGGACAGTTGGGTTTTCCCAAATTGCTGGGCAGCTGGGGGTTCTGCAAGGCAATTTCTTTTTACAGGGTCTGAGGCAGTAGGACTTGTAGCACGTTAATACAGCACAGAAATTAAGTCTCTCATGTGGATGGCAGATCATAGAAAAGGAAACTGGCTTGAAGGTTGCTGTCAGCTGTATCTGTGGTCTTGCCTCTGCTCTCTGTCCCCTTGTCCTTTTTCCCAGCCATCAGAATAAGGGTGTTGTGACCCTGGGAAGTGCTTTCAGTGACTCCAGCCAAACCAGGCTGTGCAGCCCCATGCACGCTGCTATGCCTTTTGGTCCCATGTGATGCTGTCTGTAGGACAGTGTGGCTGGTGTCCTGCCCAGCTCATGAAACCACTGCTCCCTATGAGTGTTGTGGCTCTTTCTGTGTTGTCTTTCCCTTTTCAACAGTAAGCATTCAGTCAGCAGTGGCTTCACAGCATGAAGTCACCTCCTGTAGCTGCCAGACTCTGGATCAGCCCTGTGTGTGTAGGGGGCTGTCCATAGGTGTGCATGTGCTGTTGTCTTTTTGTGGCTGAATCGGTAGGAAATATGGTGGATTTATGGCTGCTCCTTACAGGGACACCTTGCTGGCTCGTTGACCCTTTAGGATGGAGAGTGCCAAGTCTGAACTCCACTTCCCAGCAGGTTTGGCTCCTGTGTGGGAGTTTGCCATCCATAATGATGGACAGCAGCCCCACAGCTCACCCCACCTTTGCCTCATTCCATAGCCAGATAACAAGGTGTGTGAGTGGTGTGGCATCAAGAATTGCATTTTCACGTGCTGTTTTGGGGGAAACCTGTGCAACATGGGAGCATGTGGATGAGATATGATGCCTGCTGTGGTGCAGGCAGCTGTGTGAACGTGCATATCCTTTGAATAATGTGAAAATAGTTCTACGGCACTGTGGATTCGGCTCAGTTTATAAGGCTTCTGACCTTTCTTTTGCTAAGGCTTTCAACAAGTCAATTTACAGTCTTGGCAGGGACCACCCAGAGCCTGGCTTTGTGGCCAGGGGAGAAGGAAGGGAGGGAACTCTTCAAAGACCAGAGGAGACGGAATTACTACTGTGGCCTGTATATTGATTTCATGAACCGTGAGGCTCTGAGTCAGATGCCAGTCTGCTTTGCTGTGATCTTGGCAGAATGTGACCCCTGTCCCTCAGCAGCAGAGGAATGGAGGTGATCACGTTTCCCCAGGCAGATCCAATTTCTGGAGGCTGTCAGGGCGCTGTACCCTGTGCCTGGGAACGGTGCTGGGAGGCATTGCAGGGGAGGCTTTGGCTGTGCCTGGTAGACACACCATCTAGTACAAACACCCACGTCAACAGCTCTGGAGGCGAGTGCCAAGCTGGATTGCTTGTAGCTATCCTGTTTGCATGAATGGCTTTGCCTCCCCTCCTTTGAAGATGATAACTCTTTTGAAAATAAGTGATCAAGAATCTGGTATCAGACATGTTGAAAGATGCTATTTACAAATGTTTATTGTGGAAAATATTTATGAAGCTCCCCTTGGGAGCAGAGCTGTACAGTACAGTGGCCTCCCTTGGACTGAAGTACAGCTGTCTAACAGCTCATGACCCAAACCACTCAGGTTAGTGTGCATCCTGATAAGATCCTTCTTCCCATTTGCCACTTTTTGCAGACCCCATGGTGTTTATGTTGCTGTTACACACGGTGCTGTATTCAATGCTAAATTGCACTTGCAAGGGCCATGCCTCTAGAATAACTTGAGTGTTTTTAAAAGGATAGATGAAAATTATATGGCTGCCCTCTGCAGCTGATCTAAAGGTATTTTGGGATATTCACATCTGATCGTTAAAAGCTTCTTGTTGATCTCACAGTAGAATGACATACTACAGCAATGCTACTGCCACCTTTAAAGTACTGGCCCTGTTTCCTTGATTCTTCCTCCAAGGAGCAGCACAGATTCTGGTGGTGATCAGCAATAGTGCAGGGTAATGTGCACCTCCCCACCTTGTGGTTATGTGCACCCTGCTTGAACAAATGGCAGAGCCTGGTGGAGATGAGCTCCGTGTGCCTGCAGCACTGGTGTTTCCACACCTCTCTGCTGAGGACATGTGCTGGATGTTCCAGGCATGCTGAGTTTGTAATCCTGTGCTTACGCTGTATCCATAACTAGTACGTGAGTTCCAGTCCTTTTCACTTGTGTTGAGGGGTAGTAAATCCTCCTAGTGATGCTATTTTTTGGGCAGGGAGTGGAGCTCAGGGCTTGGATTTCTGCCATGGTGAGACTGATCAGTTATCATGTACGTACACGACCAGGAAGGAGGAAACATGAGACAACTGCTCTGCAGGCTGGGATGTCATCTTTGGTGCCGGCCTTGGAAAGGTTTTGGGGTTTATTTTTCCCACATCGCAACATCCACATTTCACGTCAGCAGTGAGTGCTGGTGCGGTTCAGTGTCCCCAGGGCTGGGACAGGATGTGAGCGCGTCTGTGGCGTGGCTGCCCAGGGTCAGGTTGCTGAAAGGGAGAGGGGGTGACAGGTGCATCACTGGCAGTGCAGCCAGGACTGTGGCACAGCTCCCTGAACTCTGCGAATAGAAACCCCCCGGATTTGAAACTGGGTCAGGAGCGTGACCTGAAACACACCGATGGGCTGGAGAAGTTCTGGGCTGTGCCGCTTCCTCCTGTCCCTGGCCAGAGATTCGGTGTTAGAAATATGAGCAGGTGGGTTCGTGCTGCTGCTGGCTCGATGCTGACTGAGCAGGAGCACTTACAGTGATGCTGTTTGCAGTTGGGTGTGCTGAAACCTTTCTAACCAGGATACCTGGTGTTGTGGTGAAAACATCCATTCTCAGCTTTGTGAAGCTGCTGCAGTTGGGCTGGGCTTCTCTGTCAGCAGCAAGACCTGCTTTGGGCAGTACAGAACCTCCAAGGCAGCCCTGGGGCAGGTCAGAGGAAAGTGTGGCTGCACGGTGAGCAAAGTAGAGCCCCTGCAGATGTCTGAGCCACTGGGGCTGGAGAGCAGAGTGACCGCACGTGTCTGCAGCGTGCTTCGTCTTAGTGTGTTGTTTATTTGATGTGCTGTTTGTTCTGGCACAGCCCCATTGCATGCTGAGATAGATAACTCTGGAGAACAGCGTGAGCTAACTCTGCTTCTCAAAAAGAAATGTCTTGCATTTGCCAGAAGCATCCTTTCTTCCAGTGGCTGGTACATGGCAGCCAGGGATTCAGGAAGGGAAGGGAGTTGTCTTTGCCTGTTCCCAAGGCAGGGGAGGTAGCACACTTCCTTATTTTTGGAAGTGTCTTTGGTGTCCAGCATAAGTGCACCAAACACAGACAAAGGCTTTAGTCTTCACGTGCCCCACAGCTATGGGGGACAGAGTGCACTGGATGGGGCACCTGGAAAGGTTTTGACTCTGGATTCTGCCTTCCCTCTTCCCTTATATCTGCTGCTCGTCCTTTGAGGGGTGTGCAGTGCTGTCTGCAGACCCTGCTCCACACCCAGCAGTGACAGCCAGCACACAGGACAGGGACATTGTGGGGACGGTCAGCAGCCTGCCCCAGGGACCCTGCCATGTGTCCCACCACAGGGAGAGCCATTAATTTCCTGTTATTGGTTACAATAACACAGCACCAATTTAAAAACAACCCACTAGTCCTCCGTCGGAAAGAATTCGAACCTGTCATGAAAGTTAGAGAAGCATTTTCCCAGACATCCCATCCAAAGGGGAGCAGTTCTGTTCTCATCAGCTGCTCGTGCTTCTGGGAACAGCAGTGGGGGCACCCAGAGCAGGGATTTCCTGAGGTGTGGGGGCAAGGAGCACTGTCCTGGGGAGGGTTCATCGGGCAGGACCTGTTGTAGCCTCCCCACCTGCAGTGGAGGCAGGTTTGGGCAGCCTGGCACCAGCTTTAAGTCGTGATTCAACCGTGATGAAGGGCAAGGGTCTGTGTCAGCAACTACTGTGTATTCCTGTACACCATCAGTGACTGGCTCCAGGCCTTGGGGTACACTCAGAATGCAGAGATTAGTGGTGTGACAATGAAAGGAGAGGAATCTGGAAGGGTTAGTGTGATGGTCTGGCCTGGACAAAGGAGTATTCTGCTTGCAAGTGTGTGTGCCATATGTCATTCCCTGTGTTCATGCCAACCCAGGCTGGAGGAGCTTGTCCCAGGGACAGCTTGAAGCTGAGGGAGTGAAGGGGGCTCACTTGTCATCCCAGGGATACAGGAACATGTCAGCATTGCCCAGCTGAAAAGGTGTGGGGTGGAGAGGAAAATAATCCCTGCTATTTCAGTGGCTGATCGAAACCATACTGAAAATCTCTGCCTGGAGGAGTTGCTGCGTTTCATTAAATAAAAACAGCCTCTCTTCATCCTCCTGGAGTCGAGCTGCCAGGGCAGACAGAAAACACATTGTTGATATCACACTCACAATATGATCTTATCAGCCCCTGCCTCTGAATTGTGACCAGGTTTAATTGACTCTTTCCTTGGGTTGGTTTGAGAGGGCTCCTCTTCCCCAGAAATGAGTTTTCCAGATGCTTACTTTAAAGGGGAAAAAATAGTTAGGGATTTTCTTTGGCCACCTTTCCAGCTTCCAGCTGTTAAGTACTGGAAATGTGTTCTTCATTATGTCTGAGAGAGAAATGTTACTTTCTTCCGATTGCGGAGGCAATAAATATTTCAAAACATAATATGCTGTAGACAAGTGAGTTAGGATCGTTTGTTCTCGGGACAGGACCAGCAGCTGCTGTGTGATGGACAGGGCAGGGAGTTGCTGTTGTCCTGCCTTAATACATCAGCTGTGCCCAGTCACTTTGTTGGGTTATAGATTCGACAGTCAAGTATCTGGTTCTGCCCTCAAACCAAACCCCAATGCAGAAATCATCAGTAATCCTTAGCACTTTCTTTGTATTAACCTTCCAGCACTGCCACTTCCAGCCGACACACTGCTGCCTTCACAGCACATTTCCAGCCTTTCTCCTTATCTGACCCTGGAGCAGCGAGTTCTGGATTGAGGCTGATGAGCCAGCAGTGGGGCTATTTTGGATTAAGAGGAGGAGGGGTGAATTCCAGTTTTGTGGAGTATCCTCTCCTCTGCCAGTGTTGGCTTTGCTCCTAGCAAGGATGCTCCAGCTTGCCTCTAGTGATCTTTGCCAGAGTGGCCAGGGCAATTAGAGATTTCCAGCACTTATTCCATCTAATTTTAGGCAATTAAGTCTCTGAAGTTTGGCACATAGTTTCCCTCTTTGGTCAAGAAGGTGCATGTAGTTAGAGCAGATAAATTTGGGCATCTGCAAGAATTTGTCTGTAATTGCTGCATCCAGCTTGGTGGTTATGCCAGGGACAGCAATGACAGTGGCTGGATCTGATGGGATCTTCTTGGAAAAGGCAGAGATAGAGAGAGCTCTCATTGATGGAAACAGCAATCCATGATGTAAATCAGTTCATGAAAGTGGTGGTGTAATCAGGGTGCGCTTGTGAAGCAATCCTTGGAGCAGAACAGCAGTGGCTGATGCTGTAGATGATAATTTATAGCGTGAAAGGAAAAAAGGAAAATTTAGCTATGGGCTGATTGAAATTTGAAGGAATATGAGCCAGTATGAGCCCCACAGGGAGATGAGATGGCTGAAAGAAAGAGTAGAGCTGGAAAATGGAGCTGAAGTGTTTCTTGGACAGGAAAGGAAGGAGTAGCCCAGTGGATGGGAAGGTGGTTGAGCCACGGAACTGGAGTTTCTCCCAGGGCTCTGCTGTGGTCCCTGTCTTTGGGGATGTAGGAAGGCACAAGTACCCACAGGAATGGTGGGCAAGTTACCAATTGTTTGTGCTGTAGTTGCCATCTCTACAAAGGCTAACCTGAAGCTTAAATCACCAGTTGTGCTCTCTCCTGACTATGTGCCTTTAAAAATACACATCCTTTTTGCTTCTCACATTTTCTGTGGTAACAGCCTGAAGCTAATGGGAAAGGCAGGATGGGACTTTTCAAATGTTCTAGACCTTCATTCCCAATGTGGGAAATGCTTTTAAAATATGTTTCACCCACAAAGACTGCAGCATATTTTTCCCTTTGAAATAATGTTTAATAAGATTTTTTAGGAAGAATTTAAATACCAATAGAAGCAGGAGGGCATAAGCCAAACATTAAGAAAAAACCCTTGAGGATAAAATGAGTTTTTGAGCAACTTAGTCTTGAACTCTGTGGGAATGGGACTAAATCTGTGAAGTCTTCCCGGATATCCCTACATATTGGAGCCCTAAAAATAGCCTAAAACTTGAATAGCCTGGATGACCTCGAAGCTGCTTTTCAAGAGACTTTCAGTGTAGCCAGAGTAGGTGAACACCCTGCAGCACATCTAGTTTTCAGGAACCCCTGATAAGTCAGCTGGGGGATTGCTAATTGGTTGCTGGTCCTCGTTAGCATCAGGCTTTGATTCATTGGGCTCCCGGGTTTGCTTTCAGCAAAGGGTGGTGGGGGACAGTGGCCTCTTTTGGGAATGTGAAGCGAGTCTAAAGGGCCCAATTAAGCCGGTCCCAAGGAGGGCTGTGTCACAGAAGGCTGCAACCCTCACTGCTGCTGGCAGGGAGCCCTCTGCAGTGATTTATTCCTGATCTCCAGAGTGACCCACGGGGGCCGAGCAGCTTAGTGGAGGAGATGCAAGGCTGTGCAGAAAAGGTACTTGCAAGGGAGCTCTGGTTTGAAACAAAGCAGCCAATTTCCTTTCACCACAGACAAGCTTTATCTTGGGAGATTACGTTTGTCTCGGATGGAGCCTCTGGTGTCATAACCGGGCTCTTCCTGGGCAGATAGAGAGAGGCTTGCACAAAAATCCCACAGCAGCAGGCTGGGCTCTGGTGTGGCCGTGACTCACTGGGATGTGTGGGAGGTGCTGGGACCAGGCAGTGGCAGTTTGGGGCTTTTTGCTTAGTTTGGGGGTTTTTTGGTTGTTGTTTTAATTGGCAGATGAGAAGGACTGCAGGA
This sequence comes from Campylorhamphus procurvoides, assembly GCA_013396655.1. NCBI lineage: Eukaryota > Metazoa > Chordata > Aves > Passeriformes > Dendrocolaptidae > Campylorhamphus > Campylorhamphus procurvoides. The sequence continues at coordinate 2,231,270 of WBMV01004063.1, forward strand.
TATGTTGTCCTGCACGTTGCCAAGAGGTCCAACTTGGGTGCCTTTCCAGACATCTCATCAATGCCTGAGTGCTGTTACGGGTCTGTGCCCCTGCAGATGTGTGCATCCTGCTGTGCTATTGGGAAAGGGATGCCTGCTGCCTGGGATCTGTCTTCCTGCTCTGACAGGCATGGAGTTTTCTCCCAGTAGTCATGAATGAGCTTTATTCATGAATAAAAGTCTTCTCTGGGGCATGGTCTCCTTAGCTAGGCAGAGAAAGTTTTCTGCAGCTCCTCAGAAGCACTTCCCAGTGCACTGTCACAGATGAAATAGCAGGAATCAACTGCTGCATGGGTGTTGTCCAAAAGGGTTGCAGCCTGGATTGCAGGTGGGCTGCTTAGTTAATCCATCATACCCAAGAGTGTTGACCAGGTTTTGCAGTCCTGGCACAAATGTAGCCAAGGTGTATTTGTCTTTTCTCCTCCTCCTCTGAATCCGATGGATACCACCTAGCTGGAGATTAGTGATGGACTGCAGGTAGGTTGGCCTGGTTTGACCAGTGCTTTACTGAGCTGTGCTCAGGGCACTGGGGGAGTTTTGTGGTTACCCTGTCCTCATCAGCCAGGGGAGATTGCTTCTCCTCATCTCTGCAAGCAAAACACCGTCCTGCCTCCACAAGTGTGCTGGGTGGCCAAGCTGATGAAGAGTTTAAACTGGGTGTTTATATATACTTTTTTTTTAGCTCATTCATATTGTTCTGTGATGCTCAATGTTCTTTTTGAACCTGGGCCAGGAAGAGGCTGGAGATAAGACAACAATAAAAGGCTGGAGTAAACTCTGCAAGCAGAGATAATGCACTTCAGAGAATACGGGTGAACTGGCAGACTGGAAAGTTCAAGGAAGTTTGAACTTTTGGCCAGCCAGGATGATTACTTTTCCCACCAACTGCTCTGCACAGTCAGCTTGGTTTGTGGTGTACCTGAAACTGCTTTTAGTTTTACTTGGACCACCTGTTTAGATGCAAGTTCATTATGTTCAGAGCTGTATGACATCATGTGTATTACTTCACTGAATTATTTTTCTTTTAGTATTAATCCATTTAAAGGATTTTGCTCTTAATACCTGGCCTAAATCAAAAGGTTTCTCATGTACCCTCCTTGACTTTTTCTTCTCTACGTTCTTGTTCTGTGAATCCATCTTGTGATGTCAGGCACTTCTGCAATGAATCACTGTGCATTTTGTCATGATTTTCCACCTTCCCACCCCAGCTTGCTGGGAAGTCAGCATGATATCATTAGGGATTTGTTAACCCAATGGAGAGAGATCTCCTTTCTGTCTGCATTGCAGGTTTCTCTCTGAGTCTCTGGGTTTGGGAGGTGTTGAAGGCAGAGTGATGACAGGGAGAGAGAGTGAACTACAGAACTGGTTGTAGGGTCATGCTGGCTCCAGGGGATTTAAGACACATTCAAACAAAAATCCTCTCTTGAGGGGTGATTTTGAAAATTGCTGAGGGCCTTGGTTCTCGGATTGAACCTAAACTGAGAACCAGGCAGACTCTTTCCTGACTCTGCCAATTTCTATGCTTGGCTTGAAATTCCTTCAGGAGTTCCACATTGGTAGGCTCCCCATCTTTATTGGGGTGTAATTTAACCACAGGCAGCGTTTCCTGACCTTAGATATCAGCAGTGCAATGTGGTGCCACATAGTCTGCCACGCAGAGATTTACCTCGGCACTCCCCAATCTTCAGCAGCCCACACTGCTTCCATACCAAAATTGTACAAAAATTGATGTCCAGGCTGTGTTGCTTTTTAATTGCAGAGGAGACAAAATGAAGTGGTATGAAAGGTCAGACCAGATTTTTTTCAGTGGGGAACTGTTTGGAGGAAGTTGAGGAATTTTGGCCCAATGCACGCTGAAATTCCTGCTTGGTTGTGTGGGAGCTTTGGCTCTGGGGGAGGCAGATCCATTGAGGACAGGAACGGTTTGCATCTTGCAGGCTGCACTGTGGTGGCTTTGCAAGAGCAGGGCTTGGAGGAGCCGTGCAGAAGAGAAGGGCTCATGGAGAAGGGGCTGTGGCATGGGCAGAGCCTGGGGGAGCCAGGCACACCAAAGGCTCTCAGCTCTGCTGTGCTGAGCCTGTGCTTTCTCACAGCTGTGCCCATACATCTGGGGCTGGAATGTGCCAGGGTTTAATGACTTGGTCTCATCACGACCGCTGCCAAAGTCACGGATTCCTTCTATATGCTTTAAAAGCAAACAATCCGTGACTGTGGACACTGTTCTCTGCATCTCAGCACACAGTGCAGCTGGTGAACAGTTAACCAAATTAACTGGGAGCTGTTAAATTATTCTTGGAGGAAATGAGAAAGATGGGCAGCAACCCTGGGCTCCGACTGACAAACTCGTGGTGAAATCCTCTCACGGTGGTGGTGTCATTGGATGGTAGAGGGATGAGCATGGGCTTTTAATGGGATTCTTTTTCTTGTGCTCAGGGTCATAGTTTCTCCTCTGTTAGGCTGCACACTGATAAATAGGAGGTACCAGGCAGGGCTGTCATTACCAAAAGTATTGCAGCTCTTGACTTGGAGCCCATTCTCTCTTTGTCCTGGGAGCTGATGCCCAGATGGGTGCAGAGTAAAGTGGATTTGAAAGGTTGATTTGCAGAGCAGTGCCATGCTGGTGCTTACTGCGAGGCACTGAGCCCTTCATCCTGGGCACAGAGTCATCTCCTTCCAGGGCAGAGATGTGTTCCTTGTCTGAAATTTGCCATGGTAGGATAGGACACTCCAAGGAGATTTTTTTTTTTTTCTTTCAAAGTCTATCTGGCATTAAAAACTGAGTCAGTTCTTTCCCCTTAGTTACAAAAACTCCCCTACTCTCCCTGTGTGTGAAGTGACAGCTCACTGGAGAGACTGTTCCTTCTTGCTGTCTCAACTACAACTTGAGGGTGACATCCCTCAAGTCAGGCTTTTTCTTAGAAATTTCAGATCTAGGATGCAAGCACACAGTTAGTTTTAGCAAGTAGGAACTCCTTGGTTATTTCTATTTATAGGAAAGCACATTTTTCTGTATGTTTTGGGATTACTAGTTTTTACTGGTATAGTTTCATTATGCTAAAATTAGCCTCAAACTCCTATTAGTTCAAGCCAGGAGAATTAAGGCAATGAACACAAGGGCCTTGGAAAATCAGCCTTGAGAACAGTGTGGGGTTTTTTTTCCTTCTCAAAGCCATCATCAAGTAGGTGACAGGATATATTTAGCTGGCTGGATTTGAGTGACTTGGAGTTAAATTCCTCTAGAATACCAAGTCTTCCTGTGACACCTGCTCACGTATCTACGTGAAGCTGCTTGCAGGCACTTTGGCTTCTTCATTTTTGCACTTCAGATAGCACAGCACAAGCACATGTTACTTCACAGTGGGGGCCATTAATGCCCACCCATCAGTGCAGTTTGTGCCTCTATGGGCCCAGAAATGTATGTTCTTTTCCATTTCTCTTAGAGTCACTTTTTTCCTTATCCCTCTTTTCATGTAAAACCATATTTTACTGGCAGGAAGACCCTGGTATGAACTGCTGATCCTGCCAATAACTAATTATTGATGCAGATACTTTCCCAGAACACCCCACTCCCAAAACATTCCCAGAAGCTTCCTAGAAGCATTTAACCATCAAAGACAATTGTCACTTCAAGGTAAATAGTCTGAGAATCTGAAATCCTGAATATAGTTACCATGTCTTATCTCTGCAGCACCAGGAAGTTTTAAGAGCATCTTCACAGCCACCTGTGTGCTGGGTTTCTGCTGGTGTTTGCAAGAGGATTAAAGGGACTGGGGAAGGTGAGAGTCCTTGTGGTGGGGATATCTGCTCCTTTCCCCATTCTCTGGCCTCAATCAGCACCTGGGCTGGGCTGGCCTTGCCTGCCAGTGTTTGTACCCCTTTATGGGGTGGCCAAGGCTGTCCACATTGTAGTGACAGGAGAGTCACCTTAGCCCTTCCCTGAGTGTGCTAACTCAAGTTTGAGATAACAGACCAATATTTAAGTCCTGTCTGTAATTTACACTTTATGCTTCACCCAGCAACTTAGAAAGTTGCAAAGACCATCTCAGCCAAGTGCAGGAATCTTCTAATGCACAGAGAGCCTAGTGTGAGCAAGGTCCTTGTCTGTAAGTGGCTGAAACCTCATCCCAGGAAATTCCAGCCATCCCCTTCTGTCCTGACCCACTTTGCTCTGCTGAGATTCCTCTGGTTACATATGCCCACCTCAAGCATCTCTGGCTGCAGTGACACTTGAGTTAAGCACAGCCTTGTGTTTAAGCATGTGCAGGTTGGTGTCTGGGCATCCCTGAATGCTGCACCTGTAGCTCTGTAGCACTTGATGTTTGCAGCTCCAGGCAGGCAAGGATTTAATGGGATGCCCCCCAAACCCCATGTCCTGCCCATGATTCCTCCGTGCCTCTCCTTGGTGCCAGCTGGCTGAACCTGCTGGGAATCAGGCTCTTATTGCTACTTTATTGGAGGTTATTTTCTAAAACTCAGCCACCCAAATCTTTGGTTCAGTACTCTGCAGGCCACAAGTGATGGCACTGCTCTGCCCTGCTATGTGCCAAGTGGCACAGATTTGGTCCCCCAAGGATTTTTGGCAGGAGGTGTGTCTGGTGCTGGCAGAGGGAGGACAGCTCGCACAGGAGGATGCTGTGAAGATAAAGCAGTGCTGTGTGTGAAATCAGCAAATGAGCCAAATCCTTCTCAGAAGTGGCGCTTAAATAAAAAATCCTTTGTGGAAAATGCTCCATCAGCTGTTCACCTAAGCCAAGCTGCTTAGGGAGGGAGCAGGAGCTGTTTAGTAAATAGCATCATAAAGCATTGAGTTGCTGTTGCTGCTTGTTATGACACTGAGCAGGTTTCATGCTGGCTGGTAGTTGTGAATCTGTGTTTTCCTGAAGAGTGTTTTCTTTGATCTCTCTCAATAAAACTCTATAGAGTTTTGAGAGAAAAATTTGAAAACAGGTGGTGAAAACCTGAGTCTCTTACCTGTGTTCCAAGTTTCAGTGCTTGTCTCTCTCCCAGCCCTGCAGAGATGTTTAGTAGCTGCCACTTTGCAGCTCTGTCCTCTCCCCATGGGCTGGGGTCTGTGATGGGCTCTGGCTCTGTGACCCATGCCCTGGGCAGGCACTGGCTGTCACCTCCTAGGGCAGCCAGGGCACTGATTCCTCCAAGCCTCTGCCTTGTCCCAGACTTTCTGGAGGAAGGGAAGAGCTAACCCACCTGATTAGAGGCAGTTCTGGTTTCTCTGAGAGCTGTGGGGCACCTTGAAGGGCTTCAGAGTATGAACATGATGAGTTGCAATGGACGCTGCAGAAAGTGGAAGGAATGGGTGGTTATTTCTAAAGCTTGGCAATTAATATCTAGGCTTACAAGCACGGGGATCCATCTCATTCAGAACCCTGTAATCCTGCAGGAATAACTTGGAAAACCATAATTTTTTGGAGCAAGGACTTGACACACAGATGTATGAGAATGAGGCAGGAGGTGCTGTGAGCCAAAGTGCAGAATAGGGGCAAAGTGTGTTTCAGTACCACACCTCTCTTTCAAACACTGACTTTTGTGCCCTTTTTTTTTTTGTGGGGGATTTGTTTGCTCTCAAGGACTTGAGTATTTTATAAAGAATGGCTGGATAAAAAGCCGTGCCTGCTTGGAGGGGAAGCACATTTTTTTTGCTGCCTAGAAGTGTTGAAGTAGTTCTTGTGTGATTGGAAACAAAAGGTAGGCACACACTTGCCCGCAGCTAAATGTGAGAGATTTTAATAAAGGATTCTGATGGATGGGCTGGGGAGAAATAAATCTGCTGTAGGACAGCAGCAGCTCAGCAGGGGGACAGTCAGTTGTTAATGAGTAAATCCATTGCTTCCAGGAGAATCAATTATTACAGGCAAAGGATGCAGAAGGGGCAGATCACTGACCTAGAGAAATTCAAAGTGAGTCAGAAGCTCTCTGCCTTTCTAGGGCTTTTCCACCTTCCACGTACTTGTTCATGGGGATAAAAAGTGCACAAAGAGGCTTGATCTCTTGTTAGCTTTAGCTTCTGCCACTGGTGCAGTGCCAACACTTTGGGTGTTTCCAAGCCTGTCGAGAGCTCGTGGCAGCTGAGCAGCCACTTGCCCAAAAGCTGGTGACCAGCCTGTGGACAGAGGTGACCTGTGCTTTCAGAGAGCTGCTTTCCCCTGCTGCTGTGGACTGATAACCCCATCCAGGCTCTGGCTCTGCCACATCTTCCAGGTGGGCTTGCAGCTGTAGTGAGGGACCACAGCAGTGCTTTGGGGATGGATGGGCTTGGGAGGGAGCAAAATCGTTTGATTGCTTTTGAAAGTGAGAAAAATATTTATGACTCCCCCACACTTTCCATGGTGGTTCTTTTTCTGCTTTCCTGCCTCTAGGTTTTTGGAGATACCTGGAGCTGCTGTGCAGTGACCCAGACTCCAAAACACTGTGAGTGCCCACTGTACATGTACTGAAGCACTTTTCTGTGTGTATCCAGGAGGCCTCACCTGCCCCTAAACAGAGGGATTTATTGCCCATGCACTGCCATGGAGCTGCACCTGCTTGGCAGGTCCACCTGATCCTTGCAGGAGTTCCCAGGCAGGAACAAGCAGTGCCATCCACACACACGCTCTGCAGGGATGTTCAGCAGCAGTGGGGAAGAGATGGACTGCTTTGTTTTCACATGGTGCTATTTTCATAAGTCAATGACAAAGGTAATAAATCCGTCCTGTGGAATATTAGTGGGTGGTTTGCTGTATAAACTACTGCTGTGTGCTCCAGGGTTGAGGGCAGAGCTGTGTGCAGCTCCTGGCCAGCAGAGCCAGCTCACACCTCTTTGTCAGAGGACCAGAAATGGCCCTTGTTAATCCAAATATAGCTGCCAATATTGGAATGATGCAAAGATTTATTTTGCTTGTTGAATGTTACTCTATGGTTTTGCGGTGCCTTGGAAGTATCAGTGAGACTTCACCAGAATTCCCTCACCAAAGGAATGCAGGACATTCACATTGTTGTTTTGTTCCCACGTGTGCCTTCCAGAGCTAAAAAATTGAAATCAGTGTCTCAAGGGAGGGAATAGAGGAGAAATGTGCAGGTTTGCCACTGTGTGCTGCTTAGACAGGAGGATGGATGAATGAATGGACAGAGAACATGCTGCCCCAGAAGCAGCTGAGTTTCTCTTGTCTCTCTGGAATCTGCTTTTACTCTTCAAGTTTTTGCACTGTCACACTGGGCAGTAATCAGAATTATATTTTCATGGGATTTTAGTGCTGTATAAAGCTGCCAACCATCCAGATATGCACAGGGATGGAGCATGGGAGATGGAGGAAATGCCCTCATCTCCATCTTACTCTCTTGGCTCCAGCACTTTCTCCAACTTTCCAGGCACTGAGGTGGCTTCAAGTGATAGTTACTAAGGAAACTTGCTTCTAAAACACTAACAAGCAACATCAGCTAGATGTAGGGATGTTACTATTTTCAAAGAAATCCGGTTGCTAATTAAAATACTGTCAGAATTTCCTGGCTGAAATCTCGTTTCATGAAATCCCAGGCACTCATCAAAGGTTGAGGTGGACCTGGCATGCTTTCAGAGGTGGGGAGAGCAGGGAATCTGTGTGCCTGGAGACAAGTTGTGTGCATCAGATCTGGTGCTTTACCTCTTTTCTCCATGAAGAAGGGAAAAAAAAAATTGCCAAAGCAGCTGGGAGCATAGAGGTTTTTATTCATCTGACTGATAATAGGAGCTAAATAAAGGCTTTGGAAAAAACCCCAACCATTTCTCTTGCAATATTGGTTGGGCAGAACTGTACTGGAACTAAACATGGAATGAAAAGTCTGGCTTTTCTGCCAGCTCTATTTTTAGAGCTACTTCTCCATCTTTGCATCTCTCTCTGAGTTTTCTCAGCAGATCCATTTGAACCAGGCAATCTGCCCTTATTTTTTCCGGCAAGCTGTGATGTTCTGCAAGATAAGGATGTTGGATGGAGGGGCAGGAGGCTCACCAGACATGACAAAAATCCCTCTGAGTACCAGATGTGGGTCATGTTCCAGGTTTGGGTTCACTGCGGTCACAGACTCCTGAATATTTTCTGTGCTCCATTAGGAATGACCCTAACCCTTCCATGCTGGAGGGGAGTGGTTGTGCAGTGTTGGCTGGCTGCTTTGTGTCCCAGAATTGCAGTCAGGATTGGAATAAAATTCAGCAGCAGCCCAACAGCACACAGCAGTGCTAGCAACGGGTTTGGGTAAGGAGGCTAGAATTGTATTTGGCTTTGGGAGTGAATATCTGCACTGGGCTTCAGGTGAGGTACTGCAGCTGATCCCGAAATAGCCAGCAAGAACCCAGAGGTTATTGTAATTCCCTGTGAAAAGCAGCAATAAAAGATAAAAAGTGTGCTAGCCCTGGTCTTGGACATCTCTAACCTTGCTGGTGGGACTGGGACTGGCCTTTCAGAGAGCTCCCAGCAAGCACAGACACAGTTCTCCCCAGTGCCCACTCTGTGTACGTGTCTCCCATGACTCAGAATGTACTGAAACCATCTACATCATCCTCTTTCAGCTGGAGAGGGCATGGATGGGTCAGGAGCCTGTGTCCACCCAGACCTGAGTACCCCAGGGGCACTTACCCAGACCCTGCAACCACCAGCACTGAGTTCTTTTTCTGGCTGTTGTTTTATTTTGTGAATCACTGAGCCCCAGGCTTGGTTTTGTGTCAAGTTTCAGTGTCTGTGCACCATTTTGACATGGAATGGTAATCCATGCTCTCCAGAGAGAGGGGACTTCTGAGAACTAGAAGTATCCAAAGAGTTTGGACTTAAGGGCATTTAATTAGGAACATTTCTTTCCAGCCTAAAAGTGGATAGTAAGGAGGACCCCTCCCCACTGAAACTTCGTGGGATTTATTGACTGTAAATTTGTAGCTGGCTTTGCAAAAAAGAAATGCAGAAGAGAGGGATGCACTTCACATTTCTAAATTTATGTTTGTGTTTGCTGTTCATTCAGAGCAGAGGCTCCCCCAGTGCCTGAGGCCAGAACATGTAAAGGCACTCTGAATCTGCAGGGAGTTTTGTCCAGCTAAAGGCAAAGCTAGATTCCAGCAGGAACATTAATGTATTCCCAGCAGAATAAAGCTGGAGGAGGGTTTACAGTGGAGGGAAGGTGTAACTTCACAGGCTGGTGCTTAGCCCTGTTCCCATGCCAAGAGGCAGATGTTAAGCTGTGAGAACTGGTTCTGCAGAGAAAGCAGCTGTCTGAGCTGAAGCCTCTTGGGTTTCACTATCAAATAACAGCTCTGCTGAGAGGGCAAATGGGCAGAAAACACTGTTCCTCCAAAAAACCTTAGTCCTGTATGCCTTGAAAACATGTAGAAGTCGCAGGGGGAACTTAGGGCAGCATTTAAGTCTGTTTTCCCTCAGTTTTTACCAACTTGAAAAGGTTGTTTGTTCCCCCCTTGACTGGGTTTGCAGTTCTTTTGTGCTGGGTGACCACTTTGGTTTCTTCATTCTGGATGGCACCAGACCTTACCAGTGCAAACCCTGAGAGGTGACAAATCACACCCTCCTGCCCCTTCCCAGCTGGAGAACAGCCTCTGACTTGCTGGGCTTCATGCTCATGTAGATTTCCCATCTGGACCTACTTAACTCCCCCCAGCATCATTCTCAAGCCCCCTTAACCTACACTCAACTGTGATTTCAGGTGCCACCAGCCTGAGCAGTCCCTGGTAAGTGGCGGAGAGATTGCCCAGAGCCAGAGGAACATTTGGCAGGAGCTTGAGGAGGCTTTTTTCTGTATGTCCTGCTGAAGGGGAAAGTGAGCTGATGCCAGTCCATGCTCTTGCTCCATACCCACACACCAGCACTTGGACCCCTTGGCTGAATGACCATAACAAGATAGGTGCTTTTTGGATGACTTGATAGATTTAAATGCCTCTTCCTTGTTTCTTCCGCCCTTTAGAAAGTCTTCTGTGGATTGCCAGGGCTGTTTTGGAGGCATGTTATTATTAATACTTGCCTTCTGGCTCGGCAGTGTGTGTGGCCAGGGCAGGGCTGAGGTGGTGGCTGCTGTTCTGGCCCTCCTGCAACTGGTCCTGGCTGGCACAGGTGGAATGAGATGGGCACAGAGCCATCCTTTTCCTCACCTTGCAGAATTGTCCCTCTGAATAACAGTCTTTGGGGGGGTATATGCTCATGGCAGCTCCAGCTCTGCATGAGGAAGGACTCCTGAGCTATAAATCTTTGCCTTTCAAGCACTAAACTCCCTTTTGGGTTGTTTTTGACGTTAGGAATTTTCTCTGATAAGAAAACTTTATTTGCCTTTAAATATCACTTTGTGACAGGATGATGGAATGGGGATTCTTGGAGCAAGCCGGTGCCAGCCAGGGAAGGGAAATTCTGCTGGGGCTTTTGTTTCTCTCTCACGTTGACATTTTAGCTCTTTAAAGAGTACGTTTATTTTATACTTGGCAGGAGTGTGTGTGCACACGTCAGTGTCCAGACAAATGGGAGCAGCCCAGTGCTGGGGCTGTGCTGAAGCCAAGTGGGTTTCCTGCTCTCCCCTCCCTGTGGCATCTGGGGAAGGGGAGCTGTGCTGGGGCTTTGCTGCAACCAGGTTCAAAACACAGGTTGTGTGGGTGAAGCAGGGCTGCCAAGTAGAATGCCTTAAAAAAAAGCAGGATGATTTAGTGGTATTGTGTGCAAGGTGTTGGATATTGCCCATCTGGCAGGCCAGTGTGTCACCTGTTACCTCTAGAACAGCCCAAAAGCCAAGTCCCCCAGAACAGCATCATAGCTGGTTTATAGTGCTGCCTGCTTAGGTCAAGGCTAAGTCTAAGGTGTCACCCAGTACAACCTGGGTTCAGCCTGTAGCCACAAAGTCTGTGCTTTGTTTACACACGGTGGGAGCTGATCTCCCTAATCTGTCTTCCTCCAGCAGCCCTGTTGTATCACCATCCTTTTAGATACGGAGGATTTTGCTCCACAGGCTGATTTTGACCAGCAAGATCTGCAAAGCGCCAGCTCGTTTATTCCACTTGGATCCCACTAAGCTCTCCCTGGTTCTAATGCCTCAAGCAGCCAACTGACTCTGTGTTCTTTTCTTTCAGCTCTTCCACGTGGCATATGTCCTGATCAAATTCGCCAACTCCCCTCGTCCTGACCTCTGGGTGCTGGAGCGATCGACTGATTTCGGCCTCACCTACGAGCCCTGGCAGTATTTTGCCTGTAAGTATTCCAGTGTTGAAAGAGAACTGCAGCTTAGTGCCAGGTAATGAGGCTATGGTGAAGATGGCTCTTTGTGCAAGTACAGGGCTGGGTTTGGAGCTATTTCTGTGTCATTGCTGTGATGCAGCACATGACCTGTGTTTCCTCTGCCCAATAAGGCTTTAAGAATTGAAGCTTAGATGCTCCTAAGGGCAGGAGAACGTTTTTACTCTCTAGGTCTGACTGTATTTTTTAAAGTATTGTCACTGATGCCCACCCAAGTCTATGGGGATGTCAAATTTGGCACCAGCATCAATAGTTGGGCATTACTGATCTAGGTCTGGAACTGAGATTTCTTATCATTTCCTCCCTGCCTTCTCTGTACTATCCCAGACTGGTGTATTTCAGCTCTTCTCCAGAAGCAAACCAGCAGTTTGCTTCCAAGTGGCTGCTGTCACAGAAAAGTTTGGAAGCCAAAAACTGTCCCTTGTGCTTGGATGCAGCCAGTGCAGGGCAAGGCACCATGTCCTGCCACTGCGTGTGGTGGGATCAGAGACAGCTGCCTGGAAAGGATGGCTGCAGAGATCCAGTCTGTGCATTTGGCTTCCCCATTCTCTGATTAAAACCTTCAGAAACAGCTGGTTCTACAAAACCCTTGTCCCAGAGGGTCTGTGGGGTAGCCGGATGCTGAGTAACTTGTTAACCACCAGCTCCTCCCAGGAGCAGCAGCAATAATTGGGAGAAGATGTGAGTTAAGATCTACAGCCAGAGCTTAAAACCTGGCAAGGAAGCATCTGGGAGCACTCAGAGGCCTTGCCCTGGGCTGTCCTTGAGGGCTCATATTTTTAGCTTACCTGTCAGCCTGTACTTTGGATTTCTGGCCCCTTATTGTGCAAGAAAGAGCTGCAGACGTGTTACCGCTGTGTTGCCTTAGCGTGGTAGCTCCTCTCCAGTGCAGATGTTTTCCTCTCTGCTGTGTGCTAGTGGGGAATTACTGCTGTCAAAATTCCTCCTTTGCTTTTTTCTATATTCTCTGAGAATTTATCTTCCAGCTCTGAAGCCTCTCTTGGGGCCCATTACAGTTGTGTTGTTGCATGGTCTGGGGCTGTGCAGGGAGCTCTTGCCCAGCTGGTTTGTTCCTGTGTGTAGTGGCAAAGCTGCAACATCTGGAGTCCTCTTTCCTCCTGCAGCATCAGGCCCTGTTACCACCCCCCTGGAGAAGTGACACGCAGTGGCACAGCCCAGTGGAAAATTCCCATGGAAATAAAGAGGTGGCTGCTCCAAAACCTGCCAGATTTCGCTAGCACAAGAAGTCCTTCTCGGAGGTTTATTTTTGGCATGGGGAATTCTGTAGGTGGTCTAATAAAAACACTGGTCAGGTCAGTAAGAGGGTTAAAAGCAGCTGGCAGAAATGCAAGTGTTCCCCAGAGACGCCAGCAAGCCTTGCCAGGGGTGACACTGTGTGTGCACCCCAGCTCAGCACTGCCCCTTGAGCCCCGCTCATCGTGGGAGGTGTTTGGTTCCCCAGGCCCCCCAGCCAAGCTGCTGAGGTGCTTTTGGGCTTGGCTCTGCAGGAGGAGGGAAAAAGTGAATGCTGAGGAAAGCATCTGCCCTTGTAGCTGGTGGATCCTCTCAGGGAGGAGGGCTGGAGGGAATGTGGCAGTGTGGATCCTTGGTTCATCCTGGAGAGGGGACACTGTGCTTTCCTCAGCCACCAAAAGAGAAACAGGAGTGCTGGAGAGAGATTTATGGGGGTGTTTATCTCCATGAAAGGTTCCCCACACAGCGTTTCAAATGGGGGCAAGACATGAAAGGTGCCTGGTCCCATCTGTCCATCCAAGTTCACAGAGCCTCATCATGTTGTGCAGGATCAGGGCGCAGGATTAGCCCCTTTGGTTTTGCTTTGCTGGGCAGTGCCAGCACAGAGCAAGGCTCTGTCCTTTTCTGTTTCCTTAAAGCCCTGCTAGGATTTAAGGCCGATGGGTTACTCTGTTTTAGCTCAGAGTGCCTGTCTTCTGGCTCAGATGGTTGTGTAGATTTTGCAATAACTGAAGGAGTTCTTTGGTTTTCCTGAGTAGCTCCTCATGCTGAGCATCCTGTCTCCATGCCCCGCCATGGCAGCTCTCTTGAAATCAATCATCTTAAGCCACTGATGACAGGCTCCTTGCCTCTGGCTTTAAAAATAAATTGCCTTTAAAAAAGCACCTGGTAAAGCAAAGCTTGGCAGCCAGAGGCTGTATGTTAAGTGTTTCCACATCTTCCTGTGGATGCAACTGAGCCCTTGCTGTTGCCAAAACAGTCTTTCCTGGAGTGAGGCTGTGTTGCTGGAGACAAGGTGTGGGTGGGTGCAAGCCAGGGGTGAAGGCAGGGAGGCAGAAGCTCTCTGCTCCCCCTTTGCTGCTGCTCCTGCCTGGCTCAGCCTCCCTGTGCAGCGCATGGACTGAGGGACCTGCCTTCTGGAGGCACACTGTGACAGATTCTGGAGATTATTCCCGTGAATTGGGTTAGCATTTCCCCATCAGCTTCCTGTGTGAGCTGTACACTGCTGGCAGGAACAGCAGGTTGAGTTGGCTGCCTTTTTTCCCTTCTCCCTGTGGAAACACCCTCCGGAATGCTGCGGCAGCATAGGCTTCTGCACACACTGCTGTGAGCCCCTGGCACAGGTGGCATGGGATGGGAAGGACCAGCAGCCTTTGTCCAGGCTCTCCCTGGGGGAACAATCCTTGAGAGTGACACAGTGTAGGTTTTTGCATGGGTGAATGTATGTGCTCAGCACCCTGCACGATCCAATTCTGAACTGCCCCAGTGTGTTCACTGTGGTTTGGTTGGCACTGCCTGCACGGGGATGTCAGACATCCTGGGGACAAGGGTGCTGGACTTGCAGGAGGAGCTACACAGGGACCACGGCATTCCTGAAACTGCAAGGAGAGTCTTGGCATGCAGTGTGCCCAAAGCAGGTCGCTGAGCCAGCAGTGTGGCTCTCCCCTGGCTTTAGCCAGCCTTGCATTGCCACTTAGTGGCAGGAGCCCTCGTTTGCTGTCCCCAAGGGGTGGTTCTTGGTGGCTTTGGCATTTCTGTTTTGTAGTGTTGGTTTAAGAGCAATTGCAGAGTTCAGAGTAAGGTGGTAGAAGGAGACATCCTGCTCTGCCTCACCCAAACACTTCAGGTCCCCTCCCCACACCCCGTGTCCACCCTGCCTGGTGGGAGATGTCCCAGTGGTGGCTGTGGCTTGTGGTTGCTCCCATTGTGTGGTTCTGTGCTGGCTTTGGGTCTGATCCAAGAAGTTTAAGAGCTCTGTGATATGACAGCGCAGCTCCTTCATCAGGAGCAGAGCCCTGGCAGCAAAAGGCCCTTGCACAGTTCAGTGGAAGCAGTGCAGCAAACCCAGTGCCAGCCAGGCAACAGATCCAGACCAGGGTTAGATCTCAAGCTGCTTAAACTGTGAGCTTGATGCCAAAATTAAGGAGTGGGTTCCTCTGCAGATGGTTGCAGTAGGTTCAGTGGCCATTCTCACTTCCCTCATTTACTGTGGGGAGGTGATTTGAGGGGTTTTCTGCCTCTTACTGTTACAGTGACTCCCTCCCTTGTGGAGTACGTGTATTTAGCCATGACAGACTTAATGACACAAAGCAATCTGTATGCAGTAAATGCTTAATGAAGTTTGTGCACCAGTCTCTTCCGTGGTCAGCGTGGGAAAATCCATACAGGGCTCGGAACTGTTCCTTTTCTCTTAACTGCTCTCCTCTCTGGTTGATAAACAGCTTCCAAGAGGGACTGCATTGAGAAGTTTGGGCAGCACACTGTGGATCGTATCACCAGGGATGACCATGCCATCTGCACCACTGAATACTCCCGGATTGTGCCTCTGGAAAATGGGGAGGTGAGCAGTTACCCATTCTCATCCCCTGGAGTTTCCAGGGTCTCTAAGTGACTGTAGATACTTTTACTAATTAGTTCCCTCTTGATTTTCAGATGCCACTTAAACTACTCAGTTAAACCAAATGAGGTTGGCAGGGAACTGATTCAGTCATCTTGATGACTGGGCTCAGCTAAGGGAGAGAGTAATTTCCTCCCATCCCACAGGATTACACAGATTTTTCTTACAGAATCACAGAATGGTTTGATTGGAAGAGACCTTAAAGACCATTCCATTCCAACCCCCCTGTCATGAGCAGATGCACCTTCTACTGGACGAGGTTGCTCAAAGTCCCATCCAAGCCGTTTTTTTCCTCCTTCCATTCACAGATTGTTGTCTCTCTGGTCAATGGGCGCCCAGGGGCCATGAACTTCTCCTACTCTCCTCTCCTGCGGAATTTCACCAAAGCCACCAACATCAGACTGCGCTTCCTGCAGACAAACACTCTGCTCGGGCACCTGATGGGCAAAGCTTTGAGGGACCCTACGGTGACAAGGAGGGTAAGTCAGGCCTTGATACCTCTTGCTAGTGAGGTGGAGCTGTTTGAGGGCTGTGCATGCAACCTCTGGGGAGAAGACATCCCTGGATGTTGCCTGTGGGGTTTATTTTACTGCATAAAGTCCTGCTGAATCCTGAGTAGAACAGTTGCAAATTTTATTTGTAGAGATACTAATGGCCAACTTTTCTTGTGCTCTCCAGTATTACTACAGCATCAAAGATATCAGCATTGGAGGGCGCTGTGTCTGCCACGGCCACGCAGATGTCTGTGATGCCAAAGACCCTAATGACCCTTACAGGTACCTTTTTCAAAGTCCCAGTTCTGTGTAAAAGCATTTGAATTACTGTGCTAAGAATGGAGATACTCGTGTGAGTTGTGTCCTGTCTTGAGCTCATAATTGTGTCGTCACTGCTGATCGTGGCTCTGCCCTGAGAATGAATCAGAAACTGCTCCAGCCAAAGCAGCAAAATTTAAACGTTTCATCAGGCTATTTTTCATCCAGATCAGCTCCCTGATCTGGTTTCTCTGCCCACAGCTTTGCCATCCATGGGAACAGAGTACTGGAATGGGAAGGTGGGATACTAATGTTGAACATGGAGGTTTCCCATCAAAGTCCAGGTCTGGTTTCTGAACTAACTCAGCAGAGTCAATGGCTTCCTACATGGCTTCGTAAGGATTGGGGCAATGCTCTCATAAATAGATGAGACTGAGAGTCCCCATGAAACCAGAGACTCTGCTACCCATTTTTACTCATAAGAACCATAAATTGGTTATGTACATAGCTGAACAACTACTCTGCAAAAAGAACAAGAGCATGTAAAGCAGTTACTTTTTGGCTTATGGGGCTCTTCCCATCTGCCTTGGCAACTCAGAATGCCAAAGAGCTGCTTCCAGCCATGAAAGTTGTTTTTAGCCATCTGTTTGCAGCTTGAATGTTGCCTTTATGCAAGGGATGGGTAGATTCAGCTGGACGAGGGGAGCTTGTATTTCGTTCTCATCAGGATCATGTAGAGCTTTTGGATCTTCTAAAATAAAATTCCAGTGAGTCCCAGCCAAGGTTAAAGCTGTTAAGTATTAAAACAAAGATGTATTGGTAAGCAAGTTTCTGTTTGTGTGCCAAACTCTCTGATAAAAGGAAGTTCATGACTGTTTGAATGTACAGTTCCTTGTTTTTCACATGTTGGTGTTGCTTGGTGCCAGTACACCTGTGTACTGGGGCACAAGGATTCATGGGGCCAAGTGATTCTTTAACGTGGAAATGTCATGACCTTTCTTGGGTTGTATCCATGGCTGGGGGCTCTCCAGAAAGGGAGGGAAGATTGAGCAAGGAGAGATGTGTTGGAAATCCTTGTTCAATGCCACTTCTGCTTGCAACAGTCTCTGCCTCCCACAGTTCCCCTCTTCCACTCTCATTTGGATGTGTTTGGCATCTTTGCTCTTGACCCCAAACTGTTCTCTGATGTTGCAGCACATGTTGGTAAGCAGCTGTTGCATTTCACCAAGAGCAGATCAGACTGGCCTGGAGGAGAAAACATTTCCTACTTCGGTGCTTTGTGTAGTTATCACATAACAGCTGTAAGTCCTTTGGGGTACAGCAGGGAAAGGTCCTGGGTAAACAGAACTTCTCAGGGCATTGCTTTACCCTGTTAGCAAGCCCAGGAGCAGAAGTATGATACTTTGAGTTGAGAAAATGAGTAATTGGTGAAATGCTGCCATTCTCCAGGCTCCAGCAACAGCTGTGTCCAGCCTTCCCACTGAAGTGGGCACTGCTGGGAAGGCATCCCAGCCCTCCTGCCCTGACACAGCATGGACCCAGTTTTGTGATACCTGCTGCAATGCCACATGCCAGGAGGCATTGCTGGGGCAGCTGGGACTCAGACACACTGTCCCCTTGAGTCATGAGCCCCAGCTGACAGGAATGTGCCATGTCTTCAGAAATCTATGCAGTGTGTCCCTCTGCACATGTCCTGCCTCTTCAGATGCTGATGTGTGACAGCAACAGGGCAAGGAAATGCAAATAGAGGAATGTGGATTGGCCTGGCCCTAGGAAAAGTCCTAGTTATTGTCTCAGCCTGTTGGTGAGGTCTCTGCTTCTCATTTTAACTTCTCTCTTTTGCACAGGCCTGTGCTTCTTGTGCCTGTTGCCCAGAAAGGCAGGATGAGCTCTTTGATAGAGGTGAGGTGAAATCTTGGCAAAGACTTTAGGACGTGATGAAGCATGTCTGTGAGCTGGCTTCCTGGCCATAAATGATAATGTTTATCCAGCTTTGGAAAGTTTCTGTGAAGTGCCAAGCTGTGGAGGCTGCACATCCAGCTGTGTTAAGCTGGCAGCACGTCTGTGTGTGTGTGTATGTGCAGGGACCTGCAGTGTGTGGGCAGGTACAGCCTCCTCCAGGCTCATTGCACTTTTCACAACTGTCTCTCTTTGCCCCAAGATGGAATGGGCTGAATTAAGCAGAGGGAAGGAATGTTCTCCTGGTTAAAGATGAACACCAGCAGGATCAGGCACAGCCCTTTCTCCTGGCAAATGCTGGGAGCAGTGAGATAAGCATCAGTAGGAACCTGGCATGGAGAGTCCAGACAGAAGTCTTGTGTTAACATGCAGCTGCTCAGGTGTGTTAACATGACGTGAGCTCAGGAGAACTCTGCAAGGGCTCTGCATCTGTCTGATAAGAGCAACTGTTTCTGTGGGTTCACCCATCAGAGATGCCACAAGCAAGAGGGGAGACAACTGAAGAGTCCAGCTCTGCCTCTGTGCTGGATGCTGAAGATAACCAGCAAGACAACAGCAGGCTGGCTGCTCAGATGCACATCTACAGATGTGGGATGCTTTCCCACTGCTGGATCCTGAACTCCAGCTTGCTCTTTCCCATTTGGAAGGAAAAGCACCATGTGTGCTGATAGATTTGTGCCATCTGTCAGTCTTTTTTTTTGCAGGTGGTTTTTCCTCAGTATAGTCAGAAACAGAGGAAGGGGCTTTTTCACTCTCTTGATGATGCTACTCAGATGTCCCAGCCAAATCCAGATGCTGCAGTGCTTGTGTGCTGTTCTCACCTCTGCCACAGCTGCTCACTAGAAACTGTTTAGTCTCTGTTATTGAGCATCAATTCCAGCGGGAAGACTGTGGTTTCATCTCTTATGTCAGGACAACCAGGAAATATGTGTTATGTGAACACAGCCGTTCCCTCTTCTTCCTTGTATATATTCAATCAATGGAACATGTAAATATTGTAGTTTATGCACATTTGTGCATAACTCATTAGCAGCATGGACTCGGCACAAGGTACGGTAAAGCTGTGACAGATGAACTCTCTGAGAGGTCATTGTTAACTCTGGACAGCAGAGACTAAATAAATAACTCCTTGTCCATCTGAAATGTGCATCTTTACCCATGGGGTGCCATCTTATTGCATTCTGGGAATGGAACCAGTGCTTTTCAAACATCTTGAACATTAAAGAGCTGGGGTGTGTGGCTGGAGCCACGTCCTCCACTCAGGGGGATTAACATTGCTCAGCAGGTTTATGAGTTCCCTGACTCGGTGACCATCTTTCTCCACACGTATGTATATGGATGTTAAGCTCGATCTCCAGCTGCTGCCATGGAAAGAAACCATAAAATTTTCGGTTTTTGGATGTGCTGAGTGGTAGTCAGCCAGGTGAGAGGTCTGTGGGTAATTTTCTTACAGGCATGGCCAGGATTTGCCTCTCATTGAGTCTCCTCCTTGGGTCTGCAGAACACTGGGAGAACAAAGCTCCTGCTGAATGTTTCAGGGCTCTTTTCTGCCACTTGGGCTTCAGCCAGGACTCTGCCAGCCACAGCCCAGTCTGTGCATGTGGGCAGGGGCAGGGAGTGATGAGTACTCAAAGACCTGACTCCAGCCAAGCGTCCTGTGGCATCTGCAAGGAGAGGAGCAGTGGCAGGACTGGGAGCAGCACTGGGACCTCCTGCCTCTCAGCCACTCTGGCTGCAGCAAACATGCTGAGTGTGGATCTTGCCTGCATTCCCCCAAACTTTCAGATCATCCCATATTTTTTTTACAATGAGTTCATTTGTCCCAGGCTGCTGCCTCTGTCTGGCAAGGTCCCACATCTTGAAATTAGGTGTAGGTGGAAACCCTGGCACTCAGCTCACAGCAGCCACGGAAGAGTGTGCCTGCACTCCTGCACTTCACCCTGAATGACTGCTCCTTTTGTCTCTGATGTTTGAAAAAAATCACATTTATTTTTAAACACTGCTTTTGAATGGAAAAGCATTGGAGGGAGGGAGAGATGGGAGTGGCAGACAGGCCCTGAGGGGAAATGAGTAATTGCACAGATAAAAGCTGGAACATGTTGTATTATCCATAAGTCTAATACAACAGAAAGCGTTTGTGTTGGATGGGAATCGCCTTCTGCTAAGTGGAGGTTTTGGGGGTGATGTCACTGATGTTAATGAATCACCGTGGTGGGGCAGGGACAGATCCATGGGTCGACTGTCGAGATTTCTTGCTTGGCGCCTCCGGAGCCGCCTGTTTACCCAGCACAGCCCTGCCTGGAAAGCAGGAGGTGCATTTCACAGGGAGTGTGGGGCCAGCAGCTGCTAAAACCCTTAATCCAAGTTTCACAGCCTCCTGTCTGCAGCACAGGTGTACCTGGAGGAGCAGATAGCACCTGTGTGGCCCCATCCCTCTCTGGCTTCAGGCTGTCATTTATTCCTTTCATGCTGCCCCCGCACAGTGATGGGGACATCTTTGTGTCCTTGCACCATGCTACACAAAGTCAAGTAATCTTAGTTTTCTACCACTGCCACCTCCAACCATTCCACATTTTCTTGTCTGCAGAGCTGGCTAGGCAGTGGCATGCTGATTTTTCTCTAATTCTTGTCTCCCTGTGAAGAAAAGAGTGATGGTGGAGAAGAAGGAAGGGAGAAAATGGCGCTGGAAGAGCCAAGTTTGGTGTTCAGTTCAGTGATTAAAAAGCTGAAATAAATGCTTTAGAAGCCTCTTTTCTGGAGTATTTGGATTAACAAATCTCACTCACTGTGTATCTGAGCAGTGACAGTTGCACAGAGCAGGGTCACAGGGCAGGTCCCCATCCCACACATCCCTGTCATCACCCCAACCTTGGCTGTGCCCTGTTCTCTCCCTGCAGGTTGCAGTGTGACTGCCAGCACAACACCTGTGGTGGGTCCTGCGACCGCTGCTGCCCTGGCTACAACCAATTCCCATGGAAACCTGCCACTGCTGACAGTGCCAACGAGTGCCAGCGTGAGTTGGGGTTGGGCTTTTCCATTCCTCCCCCAGCTGCTTTGCAAAGCACAGCTCGACCACTATCCACCAGCCCTGGATGCTGTGGTGTGGAGAAGGGCTCGCTGGACTGGTGGGGTTGGTGAGATTGGGGTTGGAACTGGGTGAAGGGGAGGTCATTGGCACAGCACAGAGGATCGTGCACAGTGGTTGATGGTGCTCAGTTGAGGCTCACACAGGGGGGGTCCACTAGGTCTGTGTGGGGACTTTGACTCTACTTATGTTCCAGCTCCTCCTGTGTGTCCAAGGGTTCGTGCAGACAAGCCTAGTTGCTCAATTCTGTCTCCGAGATGAATTACGTTTGGATGTGTTTACAGACAGGACATCTTTATTTGTCTAGAGAAGCCTTTGGTCAGTGCCGGCAGTGGAATTCCTGCTGTAGGAGGAATGCAGAGCACGGAGCATAGTTACACCACACCGTGTCTTATAAATGTAGGGTGGCAAAGGATCTTAATCCTGTGCGTTTATAAAGCCCCTTCACAGGGTGCTGAATTTACAGTTCACCTCTCTCCAGGGTGGGATAAAAGAGGCAAGAATGTTGTTCTCTAAATCAGACTACTTGAGGCCCCAAAGCTGTGTAGTTTCTCTTTCTCATCCATATACTCCTGCATATACTCCTTCACTTGTGATTTTGTGCCCACTGTGCTCTCCTGGTTGCAGACCAGACTTTGTGAGAGAGTTGCTGCCTCTGTGCTTTTGAACTGAAAGACTTGTGGGAGCTTGGGACACCCCCCCAGATGCATTCAGCCATCTTTCCTCATGGAAAACTAACCCGTCCAACATCAAACCCATGAAGGAGCTTTCACATCTTGAGATGCAGCTGGTAACTGAAGGATTTCTGTGGGCTGGTGGCTTAGCTAACATCTCTTTGTATTTCAGCCTGCAACTGCAATGGCCATGCCTATGACTGCTACTATGACCCAGAGGTGGATCGCCACAAAGCTAGCAAGAGTCGTGAAGACAAGTTTGAAGGGGGAGGTGTTTGTATTGACTGTCAGGTAGGGCTGAAGAGTGGAAAAGGCTGTTGCAAATGTTTGTGTTCGTTACCACTGTCAACCTGGAGTTCAGCCTTCCTGGCACCTCCACCAACCCTCTCACACACCCTTTGTTTTCTAAATTAGGTCTCTCCCTGGAAATTTACTTTCTTTGACATAGATTAAAGGAGTGTGCACCAGTAATGAAAACAGAATTTGGGTTTCTAGCTGTCCCTTGGCAGTACCATTACCTTTATGATGCTTTAGGGTTAGGTCTGCTGAGGCACTGGAATTGGGAGGGACGGGTTACTGCTCAGCACAGTGGGGAGTCCCTGCCTGGTTTGCATCACTCAGGTACTGCCATCTCCCTTGGATCTCCTTGTGCCCACCAAAATGTCAGTCTTCTCAGTCTCTGAAGTTCACAGTGAAAGTGGGAAAGTAGCTCTTCCCTACCCAAGGTGACTGTTAATTCACTTGGTTATTCGTGCTGGTTAATTCACGCATGAAACTTCGCTGTGCTTTCTTGCTGGGAGGAAACAGGTTGCTCCCATCCTCCAAGCACAAAGTGGTCAGGACATTTTACCCTCTGAAGGAAGTGAAATGGACTCGAGGTCAGATATGAACCTGAAATTCACTCTGTGTTTATGGGAGGACACAGTTTGGAGGAAATGCTTTGTTTTCAAATTGTTGTATGTGGAATTTTGAGCAGATTTATGCCTTCTGTGTGCTGACACTCCTGAGCTGCTTCCTCTGTAACCTGGGGCTGTTAGTAAATCTGGCAGATGAACCTGAGTCCTGCAGAGGAACTGATGCCCCTCTAACCCACTTGTCTTTCAGCATCACACCACCGGCATTAATTGCGAGAGGTGCATCCCAGGATACTATAGATCTCCTGACCACCCCATCGACTCCCCATACATTTGCTACCGTGAGTGTGAAGTCCTCTGCCCACTGTAGGTGCCCTCCTGGACTTGGTGGCACTGGGAAGGTGGTTTGGAGGACTGGGCTGGGAGGTTTTTGTGGTGTAGGGAGTCTGGGGTCTCAGTCAGTGACACCACTGTCCCTCTCTGCAGGCTGTAACTGTGAGTCTGACTTCACTGATGGCACCTGTGAGGACCTCACTGGCCGCTGCTACTGCAAGCCCAACTACACTGGGAAGCACTGTGATGCCTGTGCTGAGGGATACCTCAACTTCCCCCACTGCTACCGTGAGTCACATCTGGCACCCCACAGACCCAGGGGGTGTGGGAAGGGCCAGCAGCTCCAGTTGTGGCTGCTCTTCAGGTGTCTTTTCACCATGCCACCTGCCACTCCTGTCCCAGGAAGAGTTCTTGCAGTTGGGGGACAACTCCACATTTAGCTTGGGTGGAAGCTGGACCAGAGTTAAACTGGTCCAAACCCGGCTCTCTGGGGTCATTGGGAGCTTCCCATTTGGCTGGAGTTTCATCTCTGACTTTCTGTAAAAGACAGATTGACAAGGGCTGTAATGGATCCTTGTTAAGTGAGATATCCATGCTTTGTTCCAAGTTTCACATTTTCATTCAACCTGTTCAGCTTTGGGACTGTCAAGCCTTTGATATTGCAACAGGATTTCTTTGAGCGTGTGTGATGACCTGTGCAATGTCTCTTTCTCTTCTTAGCTGTTCCAGCTTTCACTCACAATGATACTGGAGAACAAGTGCTTCCTGCAGGACAGATAATAAGTAAGCAGTGCAGTTCTTGATGCTTTGGCAGTCACTGTGATATCATTTCTGTTGTATCTCCCCATCCAATGCACCATCAGGTCTTCAACTTACTGGGCACATATGTTGTATGAGACAGCCCTGACACAGAGTGGTCTGAGAGAGGAGGCAGCTGAGGATGGGAGAAAGGAAGTTTTATGATTCCTGTTTTTATAGACATGAAACCTCTAGCTTAGAGTGCCCATGTGACTGTGTGCTTTTTTATCGGGTCCAGGCCATCTGGGATGTCATTTCTGGCCTCACTATGAGAAACCCCTGAAACACCACACAGGGGCTGTGGCTGAGCTGGGAGCTCTGCTGTGGGTGCCCCTGAGATGTGCGCAGGCGGCTGCTTGTGCTCTGTCACTTTCTCTGTTGTTTAGAAAACTCACCCTTATCCCTGCTCCCCTCCACCTCCCTCCTCTCTCATGCTTAGTCCTCTCAGTTCATCTACTCCCTTGTGCTTTTTCTTGTCTCTTTTCCCACCAAATCCTCCTCTGTCTCATGCTCCCCAATATGCTCCAGATAACCTTTTCCTTCCTTCTGATATTTTAAACTCTGTATCTTCCAGACAGGTTTTTTCTTTCCTGAGCTGGAATTTCTCACTTCCCTTCTCATTTCCCCACTTCCCCCTCCCTCTGGTTCTTGGATGATGTTTGCTCATCCCTCTCCCAGCCCAGCACCCCACACCACTGCTGTCAGGGATGGGAGGGCAGGCTCAGAGCCTCAGCTCTGCTCACCCAGAGCACCTCCCTGCCCTGGCAGTGTGAAAGCTTCTGTCCAACTGAGCATGGAGTGACCAGAGAGAAAGCTCAAACCTCACCCTGGTTAGCTGAAGGCTCTGATTATTCCCAGCCATCCCATGAGCCAGGGGTGCTGGTTGCCTGGGCAGGGTTTGTTTAAAACATTTGCATCTGGTAGGAAGGTTATCAGGAGGCAAATGCTTGAGCTGTTGCTCACATGGTGACTCCTGCCCTGTCCTTATGGGACCTCAGAGCTCCACTGACAGCCGTGTGTGGTGTTGCCTGTTGTGTGTCCCCTCCCCAGACTGCGATTGCTACGCTGGAGGGACAGAAGGCAATGCCTGTCGCAAAGACCCTCGGGTGGGGATGTGTGTGTGCAAGCCCAACTTCCAGGGGACACAGTGTGACCAGTGTGCCCCAGGCCACTACGGACCCACCTGCCAGCGTGAGTAACTCACAGTCAGTGGCCCCAGGCTCACCCTGCTCACCTCCCTGCTGGGCAGGAATGTGCCTCTCCTTTCTGGGGAGAAGGAATTCTCCAGCGCCACTTTCAAGTGACAGATTCCTCTGATTTTTGCTGTTGCTTTCTACCCAGCCCTGACCCTCCACCATCCTCTATCCCAGAGGAACAGGCACTCTGGTTCCTTTCCCAGGAAGGGGAAAGATGAAGAACATACTTATTTACTAGTGCCCTTGTTGCTTTCCAGCCTGCCAGTGCTCTGGCGCTGGCCAGTACGATGGCACCTGTGACAGCGAGACAGGGCAGTGTCTGTGCCGAACAGGATTTGAAGGGCACTTGTGTGACCAGTGTGCTCCAGGCTACTTCAACTACCCTCTGTGCCAGCGTGCGTATCCATCCTCCTGAGGGCCTGGGGGGTACACACAGCCAGAGTCCTCTGGCAGGGGTTTGAAGGGCTGGAAAGTGGGTTTATGGGCATTTTGGATGGGGCATTTGGATGGGATTGTGTGGTGGGGCAGAGATTGATGGTTTGAATTCTTAGAGCAGTGCCTAAACACCCATCTGAGAAGCTCAGAGAAAAAGACCTTGCCAAGAGCTTTGCTGCGTGCCCCCAGCACAGGGCAGATGGTTTTCTCTGTGTTGCAGTGTGTGGTTGCAGTGCTGTTGGGACACTGCCGGGAGGCTGCGACTCCGCGGGGAATTGTTTCTGCAGACCAGAGTTTGCTGGGCCACGGTGTGAGCAGTGCAGTCCTGGGCACCACTCCTACCCCCACTGCTATGGTAAGGACCTTAACCTATGGTTCCTGCTGGTCTGTCACCTTCTAAAAAACATACCTGTTTTTGCAAGGCTTTGGTGTTTCTCAAAATTAAACCCATGTGGTTTACACTGTGGATTTGGGAGGCGTGTTTTGAAGGTCACAGATCATACCAAAGCCTGGAAGACAGTGCTGTTTTTATCAGTCACACTTCCTCATCACAACCCTGCTGTGACCTAGTGTCTCAGTTTTATGCCTTTTTTGTCTGTCATTTTAGTGCATTAACCTACTAAACTGCTGGGGAACCTTGAATGGGCTGTAAAAAACCCTCAGTGGTGTTTTCCTGCTATGGCTAGGACTCTAGCTGAAAATATTGCCTAATTTGCTGGGGAATTAAGAAATTAATTTACTTCTGATGGAAATTTCTCATTCTTGTGGGGCTGAACATCAGACCAGCAGTGGTTGGCCATGGTTCACATGGTTCATCAGGCTATTAACAGTCCCACTCTTACAGCTTGCTCCTGTGATTCCCGGGGTTCAGTGGACAACAACTGCAGCCCAGCTGGCCAGTGCCGATGCCACATGAATTTTGCAGGACACACCTGCAACCAGTGTGCCCTGGGCTTCTATGGGTACCCCAGCTGCACTCGTGAGTAACCCCCTTATTGCTCTCTACAACTACCTGAAGGGAGGGTGTAGCCAGGTGGGGGTTGGTCTCTTCTCCCAAGTAAAAACTGACTGGTGGAGTCACCATCCCTGGAGAGACTTAAAAGCCATGTAGTTATGGCACTTGGGAACACGATTTAGTGGGGGGCTTGGCTGTGCATGAATGATGGATTTGATGATCTTAGGGGTCTTTTCCAGCCTAAACAATTCTGTGATTCTATCCTTTTCCCTGTGCTCTGTGTTGCTCTTGGATCAGAGCTGCAGGTGCCAGGGCTGAGCAATGCCTGTGGCAGGTGCCTGTGGCCCCAGATACTCTGACCAGCACTCCCCAGCTCTGGGCAGAGCGTCCCCATCTCCCTCCCTGTCAGCAATCCGACTGGAAGCCAGATGTACTCTCATGTCTCCCAGCAAGAATTTACTGCTCATTAAAAAGTAATCCGTGATACAGTTTCCCCGAGGCAAAAAAAGAGCATCATCACCCTCTTGCACTGTACTAAATGAAGACTCCTGAGCTGTGCCAGCTGGCAGAACACTCCTCTCAAATGCTGATGCCGGCAATATGCCTTTGAAGAGGCTGGAGGCAGAGATGAAATGGTCTCACAGGAGTTCAGTAGTCATTTTTTTTGTGTGTCTCATAAAGCAGTGTCCACGTTGCAGAGCTGTAGAGGAGCCACAGCAAGAAAAGAACCACCTGATTTTTATGGGATTTTTAATCTGTTGTTTTATGAGCAGTGTTCTGCTGTTAGCGAGTCTAGGGGTGTCAGCCTAAAATGTCTCCTTTGGCAGGGATTTGAGGAGTGCTGGCTGGACAAGGAAGGCATGGGCAGCTCTCTGGCAGCTTGCTGACCTTTCCTGTGATAGGGCAGCAGGATCTCTGCATGTGTTCATGCATGGCACGTCATGCAGGAAGCCACAGAGCCATTGCCCTGCCCTTGTCCTCAGCTGCCCAGACTGTGCTGCTGGCCTGGTGCTGCAGCCCCACTGCCCACATACAACACCCACAGGGCAGACCCTGATGGCCAAATGCTGCTCTTGGGTGTCTGGGGCTTTGTTAGAGTCTGATCTGTCACTGGCAACTGACTGTTGAGGGTGAGATCACGCTTCGCACTTCTCCTCAACCAGAACTTGTTCCTGCCTCTGAAATACACATAAATGTGTATGAATAGGTGTGATAAACGTTGCAGCTTGTATTGCTTTTCTTAGAAGATGTGGTGCTTTTAACCAAAAGCAAAGAATGAGCATGTATGTTACTTACAACCCACATTTCTGTCTGCTTTGGTGGTGATGAAGGTCAGGCAGACAAAAAGAGGCTGCTGCTGGGAAACCTTGAGTGCAGGAGTCCCTGTGCCCTGCAGCTCCAGCAGTTGCTCCCCTCTCTTTTGCAGCTTGCCAGTGCTCCCAGGAGGGCTCCCTGCACGGCACCTGTGACCAGGACACGGGGCAGTGCAGCTGCCGGCCCAAAGTGACGGGTCTGCGCTGTGACAGCTGCGTGCCAGGCGCCTATGGATTCCCCCACTGCGAAGGTAGTCCCCTTCCTTCCCCCTGGTGTCTTGGGGCATAGTGGTGTGGTGCTGCTAAATGGGTTTATCATCCCCTCAGTAGCTTTGCAAGTGAAGCAGTAACCCCCGTCAGGAACAGCCAGGGTGTGAACTAGCTCTATAAGTCCCTCCTTGTGTCTCTTTTCCAGTGGGCTCCTGTAACCCAGCAGGATTGGAGATTGCAGATCCCTCACTGGCCCCGGTGAGTATCAAATGAACCCACCAACCCCTGCATGTCATTTTTGCATGATCCCCTTTATCTCATTTTGGACCAAGTTCTTCCTTAAGCTCAGCCTGAAGGCAGCCAGAGTACCAGAGCAGCAGGTGCCACATTCAGCCACTGTGCTACAACTTCTAACCTGCTCTTTTCACCCCCTCCCATTCCCCAGGGTTCCTGTGCCTGTCGGGCATACGTTGAAGGCCCAGCTTGTGACAGATGTAAGCCTGGATACTGGAACCTGACTCCAGAGAACCCCTTCGGCTGCCTGAGTAAGGAAATGGGATTGCACAGCCCAGATAAGTCCCCTCCATGCTGTAAAGGTGCAAACCCCAAACCAGTGGGGACCATCATTGCTGGATGGATACGATGCCCTTCCTTCCATCTTCTCCCAGAAGTGACATGTCAAAGCTGGTGCTGTCTGGGTAACCCCCACATAGAGAGGGGAAGGGCTAGACCCTGGAGCATTTTGCTTTGGATGAAACATCAGGTTCATGCCATTCTCAGCCCTCTCTACAGACTTTGCATACTTAATTTTTCATGGCCAAATGTGCAGAAAAGGCAAATGTCTTTGATCATTTTGTCCTCAACAGTAACTGTCCAAAGTTAAATGTGAATCCTTGCTGGTGTCCTCTGGTGTGGTGGGTGCTGATCCCATCAGGCTTCTTCTCAGAGGCTGATTGACCTTTCTTGTTCACCTCCCTCTCTCCAGGCTGCAAGTGTGACACCAAGGGCACCATCAGCAGAATTTCGGAGTGCCGGCAGGTGGGTTTGCTCCTCTGCTTCCAGGCTCCTCTGAGTGTGCTGTGTTGGGAGAGTTCAGCTCTGTCTCTCCCAGCAGCTGCTGGAAAGGCCTGTCCTGATGCTGAGCTCTCAAAGCTTGCACCACAATCTGGGCTTGCATGAGAACGTGGGATTAAGACCTGTCATAAATTAGGCACCTAAATATTTCTGGGTCTGTCCTAGGATGCCTGGATTTTTGTTTGCCTGCATTGTTGGGTAATTTAAGTTATCTGGCCCTTATCTGGCCCACCCACGCGCAGGAAGCCGTGTGGAGCATGAAACTCAAAAATGCTTCTGCAGTGTCTCAGACCAGAACGCAAATAACTGAGAAACAGCTTAGCCATGACAAGGAACAGGAGGGAATGAGTTCCCATGCCTGCTTTTCCCTCCTAGGGTGACGGGCAGTGCTTCTGCAAACCCAGCGTGTGTGGGCAGTTCTGCTCAGTGTGCAGGGATGGCTACTTCAATATGGAGAATGCAAATTACTTTGGCTGCCAAGGTGAGCCCCCTTCGTGATGTGTTTGGGTGAGTAAGGGCAGCTGCAAGAAGTGACTCTGGAGCACATGGCTCTAGATAGACCGACTGATTGTTGGAGAAAGGGGCAAGAAATGTCCCACCTCCTGCTCTGGGTTGTCATTTTGGATGATACAGTTTAGTGCTTTAGGGGTTACGATGGTAGCACTGGGTTGATGGTTGAACTTGATGATCTTAAAGGTTTCTTCCAACCTTGATGATTCTGTAATTCTATACCATGGCCCAGAGCAGAGGCTGGGTCTTGCTGTAGATCTGGAGACTTGAGTTCATGCTTTCGCCACCATTGGACACGGGTCTGGCAGGCTGGGGACTGAACATCCCGGAAGGCTGCCCCTTTGAGTGGCAAAAACTGGTGTGTGTGAACCACTGGTCATGTCTTTGCATCTGTGTCCCTTCCCTCTGCTGGGAACGAGTGGGCATGGGCGTGTGGGGTTGGCTGGTTTCCATGATGCCCATGGGAAGAGGTAGAGGAGGAGATCCGGCTGCTCTCGGCCATCCCACGCAGTCCTGGCAGGGCTGGGAAGAGGGAGCGAGGCTGCTGCTGGCGGCAGGGCTGTGTCACCCAGCCAGGAGGGTTTGCAGACCTTGTCCCTCCCGCAGCCGCCTGGAAATAGCTCGGCACTGAGGTGGAAGAAGAGACGATCCAAGTGGGGCTGGGGCCAAATATGAAAACGGATACAATGGAATAAAAATAGCGGCCCAAGGCTCCCCGCCCGCTGGGACATGCCTTTGATTAGTGACCAGGAGCTCGTTAGCATGGCGGGAATGTAAACAGGCCCTTCCTGCCCGCAGGCTGCCGGTGTGATGTTGGTGGGTCCCTGGGGCCATCCTGCGAGGAGCGGAGCGGAGCCTGTCGCTGCCGGCACAGCACGCGCGGCCCCACCTGCACCCAGTAAGCTGCCAGCACCAGGTGCACCTTGGAGTGCTCTGCTTCCCCTTCGTTCCCTTGGGGATGGTGTCATCTGCCACCACGGGGATGAGGACCTGGTTGTCTGGGCTACCACCACACCAGCCACGTGCCCTCTTCCCTCTCCCTACAGGTAGCTCAGTAGGTAACAGTGCTTTCTCCCCACTAGACCTGCACGGGACCATTATTTCCCTGACCTCCACCACTTGAAATTCGAGCTGGAAGAAGGCACCACACCATCTGGCCGGGCCGTGCGCTTTGGCTACAACCCCCTGGAGTTCGAGGGCTTCAGCTGGAGAGGATATGCACAGATGTCCTCCATCCAGGTACTGCATCCCAGCCCAGCTCCCCCTGGGGAGGATGTGGCCAGTGGAGGACTGATGTGCCTTTGGCACACATCTCTCACCCCAAGTGCTCCTCAACACCCCAAAGTCACGTGATGGCCAACATAAACAGCACAGTGTATATATATAGCCTGTTTGTACAGATATTTCCTGTAGCACTGGGGGTGGCATAGACTGATGAGGGGAAAGATCCTAAATTGGGAATCCCGTGACATCCTAATCCATTTAGACAAAGGTGGTAGCTTGGTGATTACTTACAGGGATGTCTATAAATGCACTCTCTTGGTTTCCTTTTTGCTTTTTCATCTGACTGCTCTTTCCTACAACTCTCTGCATAAGCTTTCTTCCCTTTTCCAAAAATAAGTTATCTCTGTCTTAGCTTCCATGTTCATCTTGGGCCTCTTGTTACCCTTCAGCCCCTGCCCTTGCTGTTAGCTGGTTTGCTGTAGTGATGGTTTATGCTAATCTGGAGTCGTGTAAGCCCTAGAACTGAAGCTATTTCATCTGCTGACCCTTTTTTCTCCTTGGTGGATTCTTCTGCATGGCCCCTGCGGAAGTGTGTGTGTTTGGGGATGGGATGCAGGGCAGTGATTCTCCAATGGCCTTGTCCCATGTAAGATGCTCCTGACTCGGGTGCATGTACTTTCAGTTTCTTCACTTTTTCGTGCTAAGGTAAAATAACAGAGCGACTGTTTCCCATTGAATTTGCAAGTAGGATCTAAGCAATGAACTGCGGGCTCCCTTGAGAAAATTCTAGCCTTAAAGCTTAAGGATGGAGCTCATGCTCGAGCTCAGGGCTTTAGTGTTGCATCCAGTGTTGGCATTTGAGCTAGAAAGAGACCTCAATAGAAGGGCTGGCATGTGGCTTTCTGCTGGCAGGTCTCACCTCTAGTTTGTTTTCATCAAGATCATTCCTGTTTGCTCTCCAAGTGGGAAGGTGGTGTGTAACTGGAGCTTTCAAGAACACACAGCCCTCATTAGAAGTTTCCCTGGGCAGACCCCAGCTTTGCCCAGTAGGCAGGAGGTCATTTAAGCTTAGGTCTCTCTGGAAAGGGTCAGACTTAAGCATCTTCTTATCTGGGGTCTTGCCAAACAGCATCCAAGCAGGCAAAGGGCTGAATCCCCATCAGTGGCACAGTCCATTAACCCCACTGGCCCTTTAGCACTGCACATTTCGAAGGACGAGGCACCAGCTCCATTCCCAGCCTCTTCTCTAGGTAGTTGGGCAGAGCCCCATAAACACAAAGGCAGGTGCTTCAGCATTTGGTACCTCCTGGCTGGTTATGGTGCACTAAGCCCAAAAGCAACATGCTGGTAGCAAAAGCAAGAACTTCTTAAAATCTCTCCCTTTTCATGGCATTGTGTCTCAGGATAGCTGAACCACCCAGCATCTTCCAGATGTGGTCAGGGCCTTTCCACCCCCTTCCACAGGCAGGTTGCTCCCTCGGTGGCTGGTCCCAGAAAGGGGACAGTGCCATGGTGTGCCCATGCCGTGACTGCAGTAGGATCCCTGTGCTTGTCTCCTCCTGGCGCTGTGGCATGTTGCTTTGGGAGCAGTGAGCCGAGCAGCTGCGCTTGGGCTGGCAGTGTGGGCGGTGGAGGTAATTGAAGGTGTGCTCTGCTTCTCTCCCCTTTCTCTCTCCCACCAGCCCAAGGTAGTGGTGACTCTCAATGTGACCTCCCCCGACCTCTTCCGCCTCGTCTTCCGCTACGTCAGCCGGGGGCCCGCCAGTGTGGAAGGGAGGGTCTCGGTCGTTGAGGAAGGAAAGTTTAATGTTTGTGGCAACTGTAAGTGCATTTTTCACTTCTAGACTAACTCAGAGCATCCCACGCTGCGACACTGCTCCTCTGCCCCTTCTCCTGCCCCAGCTGTGCCCGTCCCAGGTGTGCCCATCCCAAGTGTGCCCATCCCAGGTGGCCGGCCAGAGCCGTGCCATGGGATGGCGAGGGAGGGGGAAGAGAGGCAGGCAGGTAGGCAGGTAGGCAGGCGGGTCAGGCCCTCCCTCAGAGCGGGTGGGCCATCAGGAGCTGGCCCCCAGTGACGTGTGCCCCGTGTGCTCTTTTGCTTTTTGCAGAATAAAATCAGAGTCACTGTAGACGTGAAGGAGGCAGAGCTCTATCTGTTCCATGTCATCCTGAGGTATATTAATTCAGGAGGGGCCACTGTGTATGGCAAAATTACAGCTTATCAGCCACGAAGGAGAGGTAAGGATCCCAGAATGCTCTGCTCCCCTGTGCCATCGCCACCTTCTCCCCATCCCAGGCAACCTTCTGCATCATCCTTTCCAGAAGACGCTTCCATATGGCTTTACCCATTAGTCCTGCCCTTCCAAATGAAAGGCTGATTTGAGTTTGCAGCCCCCTTTATTTAACAAAGCAGCAGCAAACTGGGCCCAGCCCTGGGGCTGCACATGAGGACTGAGATCAGCCAGGCTGGTGGGAGATAACACTGTTGTACAGTTCCATACAACCTTTCCATCATGGGACGAGATCACCTCATTGCTCCAGGCAGAACTGAGCTGAGTTTCCACAAAACCAGAATGGGCCAAGTGCTGGCAAGTGGATCCAAACTTTGACAACTGGATGTGGTTTTATTTAGCAGATGCCCTGACGTGGCAGTCCTGCCCTTACTGTGCACTTCTCCTAAACCAGGCTGAAGGCTTCACACGGGGTGTGGGGTTTGGAAGTGGTGTGGAACTGCACATTATACTGTGGGTGCAATGTCTTATCAAACCATGAGCTGCTGGCAAAGAAGAGCCACCAAAAGATGTCTGAACAAGCCTAAAAGTCTGGAGAACAAATATTCCGAAAACTATATGAGCAAGACTGCAGGGGGACAGACCTGAGGCCGTGCAGGGCCCTGGTGGGTGGCTGGCTGGTGATTTTACCCCTTTGGGTGCCACAACCACATCGTCCTGCTGAAGCTCTTCCTCCAGACCATACATGCACAGCACAAGGCTGTCAACAGCAACCCCACAATTTATCAGTGTGTGAAGTTCTCTCCTCTGTCTTGAATTGGCATAGAAGATGTTCTGCTTTTGATGTGATATGCAAAGTGTGATATGCCAAGATACTATTTTTCTGCACTTTTTTAAAATTTTTATGGCCAGTCATATTATGCAGAAGAAAGAAAGGAGAAGCATGAGCATGGTCATGCATTGGGATCCCACCAAAGGTCAGGAAATATTTAATCCATCCTATCCAGCAGCAGAGCTCGTTTTCCTTATAATGTGCTTCCCTCCACGTGCAGAAGCAACACTTGATTTTTCTAGTGCTGAAGGCAAGCAGCCAGACTGGGTCATCAACAGGATCTGAGAGGGCAGCATCCTTGGGAGGCTCCAGAAATGCTCAGCCACCCTCTGTCCGGATGGAATGGCTTCACATGGTAAAGAGCAAACACCCTCAAAAGAAGATAAGTCAGAAGATGTGGCTTGCAGAAAAGGAAGCCTTTTCCAAGTATAAGATTTGCAGCCTGGTTTCTCCCACCCTACCTCCAGAAGCCACCTCAGTTTGAGCTGGGTATCATCTCAAAGGGATGTGAAACTTCAGCTTGTCAAGAAATCTACCCCATTGCCTGTTCAGGGAAATCTTTTCATTCCTTGCATCCTCACCTCTGCTTCCCATCTGGGAAAGCAAGGGCTCAGCCTCAGCTGATGCCAGGCATGTCACAGAGCTGGCACACATGGGGAGTGGTTACCCATCCCAGCAGTAACACAAGCTCTTGCTTTAGCTTCTGGCCCTCTGCTTTGTGCCTCGATGTCCACTATCCCCAGGATAGTCAGTGTGTCCCAGTCCCCACTTCCTTCTTCATCTCATTTGCTCGCCAT
The DNA here is from genome assembly GCA_013396655.1 of Campylorhamphus procurvoides. Taxonomy (NCBI): domain Eukaryota; kingdom Metazoa; phylum Chordata; class Aves; order Passeriformes; family Dendrocolaptidae; genus Campylorhamphus; species Campylorhamphus procurvoides. Next base: position 2,265,652 of record WBMV01004063.1, read on the forward strand.
GCAGCCATTCTCGGTGAATCCTCTCACCTGTGCTCTTCAGAATGCTCCTGAGACTGCTGGGCAGGCAGTCAGTCTGCCTCTAGGTGCTGTATCATTGTTGCATCCAAGTTTAATGAATTTGGAGGTTGTGGGACTGTCAGCTGTGCCCAGGAGGTGTTCAACAGCACAAGGATCAAGGCTTAAACCTCTTCTGTCCTGTCAGTTAAAAGTGATGTCTAAATTTCAGTGCAGAGTTTGTGGCTGGTGAGAAGAAAGACACCAGCACAGCTTGGGGGTCTGAGAGTTTACCATAAGACAGGTATCTTGCCTGTGAAGCTGAAGTCAGAGTATCCCCTAAGGAAAGATGCATCTGGGCAATTCTTTTTGTCTGTCTCACAATAAATTCTTCACAGATGAGTTCCTTCCTTTTCTAGCTGGCAAAATGCTCATTGGCATGCAATACTCTGTGCTTTGCAGTCTGGGGATGCAGAGCCTTCTGTGAGAGCTCTGGATTGGCATTAAGGATTGCAGTGATTTTTTTTCTCTCCCATTAAGCTACTGAGCAGATTCAGAGAGGATGTCTCTGTTCCAGGACTGTGGAATTGTGGTGCACCTGCTCTGGCAGCGCTGAGAGAGTGGGGGCCCAGGACTCCCCACTGCACCACAGAGCTGCTTCCCTGAGCAGAGCCTCCCATGTGGAGCCCCAGGTTTTCCATTCCAGTCCCTTCACAGCCTCTCGTCCCTCCTGCTCCAGGTACAGAACAGACCAAGCAGATTGTCTTTGCCCCCAGCACGGAGCCGGCCTTTGTCACCGTCCCCCAGAACAGCTTTGGGGAGCCCTTCGTACTCAACCCCAGCACCTGGTCTCTGGTTGTTGAAGCAGAGGGTGTGCTGCTGGTAAGGACCTGTGCTCCATCCACCATGGGGGCTTCAGCAGCTCCCTGGGGACAAGTGTCCCAAAGATAACAACTCTCCTATCTCTCCTCCTAGGACTATCTGGTTTTGCTACCCAGCTCATATTATGAAGCACCAATCCTGCAGCTAAAGGTTACAGAGCCATGTACCTACCAACCGGCCCCAGAACAAGCCACCCAGAAGTAAGGATCTCCACATCTTTGTGCTGTGGGGCACCTACTCAGTTCCTCTTGGCCTGGGGTTAAGGAATATACAGTCCATACTCTGTGAGGGTATGCTTAGTAGAGCACTTTGCTGGGATTATAAAGCTTGTGGAATCTGCACTGGCCCAGAAAGCCAACCAACAGATATCCTCATCCATGGCTTTGTGTTCTCATGGACCCTGAAGGGTCAGCTCACCCAGTAAGACCGTAGCCCACCTCCCTGCTAGGCTGGGTTCCCAGTTCTAGGTTGTTGTGTCAATCAGCAGTCCTGGAAAATGGCTACAATGAGTTAGGTCTTGCTGAACTGTTTAAAATGGACAGAGTCCGGTAGTGTTTGGAGCATCTCAGTGCATCTGCTTGCCCAGAACATCTGTCTTTGTTGTCAAGAAGGCTAGTTGGGCTCTGGACACCAGGTATCCTCTCCACTATAGTTCCCAGATAAAGCCCAATGCAAGGGGAAAAGGCTTTTGTTGTTACTGCCCTTGCAAGTTCTGTAATGCCCAGCCTTCTGTACCACTAACCAGAGATGCTCCTTGGCCCCTCTGATAGACCAAAAGGCTTTTCCAAACCTGGCTGGGACCAGGTTGTGTGGGTGCTCTTACAATAATCATGTAACATTTGTACTTTGCAATTTTTTTCCCTGTTTTCAGCTGCCTCTTGTACAAGTACCTGTCGGTGGATGGCTTCCCTGCAGTGTCAGGGGTGGATGCTGTGTGCAGGCTGGACAACAGGCTCCCCAGGCTGTGTCCCACGGAGCAGCTCACCCCCTCCCACCCCCGGATGGCCACCTGCAGTGGCAGTGATGTGAGTGGCACTTCTGTTTCATCTCTCACGCAGCCACTGCAGCACTCACCCCTCTGTCCCCACTGTCTGGTGCTTTACCTGCACCTGGGCAGGTCACCAGAAAGGCTTTGCAGCCATGTACACCCCTCTGGTCGTGCATCAGCCTTGCAGCTGTGTGCTTGCATGCCCTGCTCAAGGCACCCAAAAACAGTTTCACATGCAAAGGACTTGGTAAGAGTTGTCCTGTTGTCCCCTCAGCTGCTGAGGAGGTTTGTAGCATCCTGCACACACTCACTGCGGGGAGTGGAACAGAAGACCCTCCCTCAGGTCACCCCTCTGTCCTCCAGGTGGAAGTGCAGCTGTCCCTTCCTGTTGCCCAGCCTGGGAAATACGTGCTGGTGGTGGAGTATGCCAACACCAACGCCCTGCAGACAGTGGGCATTGCTGTGAGCTCACCACACTCAGCCATGCAGCAGGGCACGTTCACCTTCTACCCCTGTGTCTACAGGTATGGTCACCTCTGAAATGGGGAAAGGGTTCAGTCCTCCTCCGCCAGGGCAAGGACAGGACCCCTACAGTTGAACTTTTTCTGGTTTATCACATGAACAGTGTCTCAATGTTGCCCATAAGCTGTGTGTGTCCAAACTCATTCTAGGTGGACATGCACTCTAGTGGCTGGCCATGCACTGGAATTATGTACCTGTGCCAATATACTCCTCTAATACCTCTGCCAGGAGCTAATTGTTCCATCCATTTACAGCTGGATACATTGGCAGGGACCTTGACTTAGGGAATGACATGCAGGAAGGTTTATTGGAGAGAGGTCAAACCCTGTCTGACTTCAGACTGTAACCTTTGCAGTAGGAAACAAATGTTTGGGGTGTCCTTGGGAAACTTCAGTCTTATGGCTTGCCAGAAAAAACATCAAATGATTTCCAGGGACTTTCTGTAAATCCCTTCAGGACATATAGCTGGCAAGACAAGAAATGTGTCATGACCTTGCTCAAGGCTGGCTTCAAAATCTGTATTTCTCTTACAGTTTCCTTTGTCGAGGGATTGCTGTAGATTCCCAGAGCCGTATGGCAACTTTTGAACTTACCTCAGAGGCCACCATTCGGTTCACCTCTGATCTGGCTGACTTCTTCCTGGTAAGGCTCCCTGCGAGGGCAGCTCTCTCAGCAGGTGACAAGGAGGAGAGGCAGGAGGGGTACCCAGCCTCTAGAAGGATTTTCTAGTCTTGTTTGGACTGGATACTGGGTGTTAGCCTGTGTCATGACCAGTCCAAGGTGGAGAACGTGGTCAATAGGGTGTTTTGTAGTAGATCATGGGACTGGCATCGAGGAGAAGCACCTGCTTTTGCAGAGGGAGCTCTTTAATCTTGAAGGCATTCACAGTTGCTTAACTAAGGATAGAAGAATCCCATAAATATGTGGAGCTCCTAAATGCCTTAGGGGTTGTGCCAAGGAGGAAGGGGCAATAAACAGAAGTGTGGCCTGCTGTGCATGAGCTGAAGTGTCTGATGAGTGCGTAGTTGGTCAGCCTGGTGGGCACAGAACTGCTGTGGGCTCAAGTGGCAGAGGCTGTCATATAACCATGTGTCTCTCTGTCTCTCATGTGTGGCAGCACAAAGTGTACCTCATCCCTGCTGCCCAGTTCACCATGGAGCTCATCGAGCCAAAGGTGCATTGCATCAGTGTCCATGGCACGTTCTTATCCAACAGGTAAGAGTCTTGGATCCTTGTTTCCAAAAACATTTGTTTCCCTTGCTTCCCTCTGATTTGGAGCCTTCTAAGTTCTTGACACAGTAGAAAGAAAGCTCTGTCTGAGGTGAAGCTCCTTGCCCTTGTCCACTGAGCAGGCAGCTATGGAGTACAGACTGGGAGTCAGGCTGCTGGTCCTTTATCTGAGCACCACGCTGCCTCCTGGGGCAGACACTCAAGTGTTATCCCAAATAGGCATTCCTCTGCTTGCTCACATACTGTGAGATACTCACTGCATCCAAATTTTTGATACTGCTTTGAATAAACGTTTGCAGAGGAATTAGCCTGTGCCAGGTTCCTGTTCTTCCTGCTTGAGCCCATGTCTTAGAGCTCCAGGGGTCCTGGTAGCAAGCTCTCCCTCTGCAGGCACACTTTGTAATCTACCAGGAGTTACAGGGTGTGCTTCCCCTGCCAGGACCCCAAAGCCTCTCTCTCTCTATGTCAGAGATCTTTACATCCTCTTTGCTCCTTGTTTTGCAGCAGCTCCTGTGTCCCCTCAAGGTTCCTGAAGCTTTCTCAGTCGATCATTTTGGAGGGGGCCCAGGCTCTGCCCATTGCCCCTGATGTCCCCCTGGCTCAGTCTGTCCATGTGGCTCCATCTGGGGTCCCTGTGGAACCTGCTCCTCGTCCTCCCACGGCGATGGATCCCACTGCAGAGCTCATCCTCTTGCAATCTCCACAGGTACTGGCACAGGTGTGGGTTGGGCAGGTTTACTGGTGCTGTGACAGTGGACCAGTGGGACAGGGAGAAGTTTCCCTTATCTGTTGAGTAGCTTCATCAATTAGCATTTTCAGAATTTAATATGGACTTTAAACTTGTCCCTGAACCTGTAATTCCCATGGATTCACCTGAATTAGCTCCATCCAACCCTGCTTGGTTCTCTGGGATCCCAGGAAAAGCTTTGCAGGTGGCATTAGCAGAGGGAGGGATGTGAACACATAAGGGGTGTAATTCACCAAATTCTCAAGATCTGACAGTTGTGCAATAAGAGCACAGATTTGGGCAATAATTAGAAAACATCCCAGCTGTGAGTACAGGCATCAGACATGGATTTTTGTGTCTGTTCTGTTTTGGGCCAGACTGCAGTGGTGTTCAACAGCCGGATCCAGAGCCTGGGACGCTACGCTTTCATCCTGCATTACTACCAGCCCAACCATCCCACCTTCCCTGTGGAAGTGCTGATCAATGGTGGGCGCATCTGGCAAGGTGAGAAGGGCAAGGGCCTGGGGAAGCTGCTGGAAGTGTGCCATGACTGCAAGTTTTTTGGGGATTGCAAAGATAGAGCAAGACTGACTCATACAGACTATGGAGGGGTTGTGGTGGGGACTCCAAAGGAAATGTGGGACAAATATATTTGTTGTCTTCTCAGGTCAGACCAATGTGAATTTCTGCCCACATGGATATGGGTGCCGGAGCCTGGTAGTTTCTGAGGACCAGATTATCCTGGATGTTACTGACAATGATCTGACTGTGGTTGTTCGAGTGCCAGAGGGCAAGCAGCTGTGGCTGGTGAGCCTCTCTCCAGGAAGCTCCATGGGCATGCTGGACCAGGCTTCAGCAGGGCTGGAGTTTTTCCTTGGATTTTTGTCACTGTGTGACTGCAGGAATGCTTCCCACCATCACTCAGTCTCTTGAATTACCCTAGAAAGTTGCAATCTCCAACTTTAGCGGTTTAAAATTGAGGGTAAAATTCACAGGGACAGCTTCTGTATAACAGACCTTCACTGTCTGGTTTTGATACAAATACAAGGCTGAAACTGAAGCCATTGCTTTGCATACTTGGTTTATGATAATCCAGAATAAGCCTTACTCCTGCCCTAGCAATATTTTACACCTGCATAGCATTGTTTATCCAGACAGGTCTCATCATGGAAGCAGGTAGCTCTTGTTATCCTTAGGCAACAGGACTAGAAGATTGACCAAAATTTGGATAAATGGCTGAAAGACAGAATTGGAATCCAGATGCCTTTATGTCTAGAGATTTTAAGATGACAGTGACTGCCTCCTTGCTGAGGCACAGCCAGGGCTGCCCTTTGAGGGTGTTCTGCCTCTTTTTACTCTAGTGAATTTGGGCCATTCCTCTCATTAAGCATGAGATTACATATGGATAGGCCTCAATAGAGAGGTGACCCCATGTCTTTGCAGGTGTTGGGCACTTTGTGTTATGTTCTGTCCCAACAAGGGATGAGAGGTTAAGGGTGCATTTGGACTTCAGAGTCATTTTGGACAGCATCTGTCTGTCTCGGCTGAGAGCCTGGCTCACCCAGCTTGCCCTTGCTTTGCAGGATTACATTCTTGTGGTGCCTGAGGACAGCTACAACTCTCAGTATCTGCAGGAGGAACCCCTAGACAAGTCCTATGATTTCATCAGCAGCTGTGGCATCAACAGCTTCTACATCAAGTGAGACCCTTGGCATTGGGTGCCCTCTCTGCTGTCCACCCTCCTCAGGGAGCAAAACCATGTACTCTTCACATGGGGCACGAGAAGGGGCTGGTTAAGGCTTTCCTTATCTATTCACCAAACACGTGGGTATTTGGGAGATCTCCGTGTCCCTCCCTCTAGCTCAGGACCCATTGCTGCAGGAGATCCTGCTGGATTTTGGGGTGGTGGGGAGTCTGTGGGGAGATGTGCAGCACAGTGACTCCTCCTGCCTCGCCCTGCAGCCCCAGCACGTCATCGAGGTTCTGCCGCGACTCTGCCATCTCTCTGTCCCTGTTCTACAACAACGGGGCACAGCCGTGCCGGTGCCATGAGGCCGGGGCACGGGGCAGCCAGTGCGAGCCCTTTGGTGGGCAGTGTCCCTGCAAGTCCAACGTCATCGGCCGGGAGTGCTCCCGCTGTGCCACCGGCTACTGGGGCTTCCCCAACTGCAGGCGTGAGTTGTCCCATGTCCCTCTCTGCTTTCCCAGCTGGTTTGGGTAATGGCTGCGTTTCCCAGCCCTGCAGTGGTTCTGCTTGCGTGCAGACAGGCCAGCTGCTCACAGAGCAGCTGAGCTCTGCACCCATTCCCTGTGCCCTCTTTGAGTGCCTGGGTGTTGCTCCCCCAAACCCAGCCCTTCTCTGCCCCTTCCAGCCTGTGACTGCGGCACACGTCTCTGTGATGAAGTGACAGGGCAGTGCATCTGCCCTCCTCACACCCTGAAGCCAGAGTGTGTTGTCTGTGAGCCCCAAACCTTCGGCTGCCACCCCCTCATCGGCTGTGAGGATTGTAATTGCTCCCGGCCCGGCGTGCAGGATCTGACAGAGCCAGGTTGTGATGTGGACAGCGGGCAGTGCAGGTGAGGGAGCCTTGTCACAGCACTGGGGACATCTGGCAGCATCCCTGGTCCCTGCTGGAGTGATGGGACACGCTGGCAGGCTGCAGGGAGGAAACATGCAGGATGGGGGAAGCTCGGAAAACTCCTCACATCACTCTTGTGTCCACCCAGGTGCAAGCCCAACATCATTGGGCGACGGTGTGACCTCTGTGCCCCTGGCTACTACCACTACCCCGAGTGCCGGCGGTGTGACTGCCACGAGGCTGGCACCGAGGCAAGCATGTGTGACCCAGTCACAGGGCAGTGTCACTGCAAGGTCAGTCCCTTGATGGCTTTACACTGTGCCTTTCTCCTGCTCTGGCTGACATCTGGGGGGCTGTGGGTGCCTGGCATCCTGGAGAGAACAGGGCTGGAGGGAGAAGGAAAGTGCCTCTGTGCCTGAGCTGCGGCCAGCCTGCCCCATGGGGTGGTAGGTTCAGACTTTTCTGGCCATGAGGACTCACTCCTTGGGCTGTCACTGAGAAGATGGCCAGTCTGGCTCCAGCTCTGTATCAGAGCCTGTTGTGGGTAAAGCTATCAGCCCTATTGACTCCTGCTGCTGCTGCATGGCAGTAGAGTAACTCAAACTGCTGGTGAGCTGCTTGCTCCAGCCTCTTTGTAGGTTGCTATCTCTCAGAGAATTTAATGTTTAATGGGTGCTTTGCAAGCAAACCTGTTCAGGGACTGCTTTATTGTTTTTCAGCATCACATCACTGTGCTCTGATCGCTCATACAGCCATCACTATCCTCTTCAGAAGCTGCTGACACTGTTGAGCTTTGCTTGTCTTCCAGGAAAATGTGGAGGGTGTGAGGTGTGACCAGTGCCGCCTGGGGACGTTTTCTTTGGATGCCACCAACCCCAAGGGCTGCACCAAGTGTTTCTGCTTCGGTGCGACCGACCGCTGCCGCAGTGCTGAGAAACACCGAGCTGAGGTGAGGGTGGTCAGGGGCCACAGAGCCTGCAGGGCAGGTGTGTGCCTCCCCACCTGGCTCCCCACTGCCCTCAGGTCTCTGTCCTGCCTTAAGCCTACCCCTCTCTAAGGCACACTGTGAGGAGGGTTATCTTTGTCTCCCTGTGCCCATCTCCCACTTTCAGCCTCTTTTCCTCATCTCTGGGGTCTCCTGTCATGGCATGGGGGGGACTGTGCTGGGTGGGAGGCAAGGGTGATGCTCAGCTTTCCAGTGGCTTCATCAGGGTGTATATGAGGTGTGAGCCTGTCATCCCCCTTTCTGCCGCCCTGGGTGTTGTTCTTCTGGAGCACCAACACCTGAATACCTTCTGTAACTCCACTAGAAGACCCACAGGTGCTCTGTCCCCACAGTTTGTAGACATGAACAGCGGGTGGCTCTTGCTGAGCAGCGACCGCCACGAAGTGCCAACCACTCTGAGCCTGCGGGAGCAGCTCATCATTGCTGACCTCAAAAACCTCCCAGATGCCTACCAGGAGCTCTACTGGGTTGCACCCAGCTCCTACCTTGGGGACCAGGTAAGAACTGGACCACCCTGACTCCCTGATGTGTGCCAGCAGCGTTCCCTCTAACATGCAGGTATTGCTCGTGCTCCTATTGAACACTGACAGTTCTGTCTTGCCTCAGTGGTACAGACTTGCAGCAATATATGGGATCTGTCTCTCCCTCAGGTTTCCTCCTATGGAGGGCACCTGCGCTATGAGCTGCACTCCAACCCACGGAGAGGTGATGTGTTCATTCCCATGGAGTCCCGCCCAGACGTGATCCTGAAGGTGCAGCCCAAGAAATTCCCTGGTGTCCCCTGCTAATGCAGAGCAGGATAAGGTGATGCTGACTTCTTCCTTGCTTTACCCAGGGAAACCAGATGAGCATCATGTTTCTGGAAAGCAGCTACCCATCCCCAGGGGAGGTGCATGAAGGCCGCCTGCAGCTGGTGGAGGTGAGTTTGCACACACCAAGTTCTCAGATGCTGCTGGCAGATCAAGATCAACATGTAGACAGGGGGCCAACTGCTTTGAGCTCAGCATTTTAGGTGCTGCCTGTTGGCAGCAGAACTGCCTGTGAAGGACCAGGGCTGGAGGGAGAGATCCCAGCAGCAGGGAAGTGGAGGTTGGGCTGGATGTTCAGGTGCCTGTGCTTCCTGCTGGTAACATCAGGTCCTCTTCCACCAGGGTAACTTCAGGCACACGGAGACACACAACCCTGTGTCCAGAGAGGAGCTCATGATGGTGCTGGCAAACCTGGAGCAGCTGCAGATCCGGGCACTCTTCTCCCAGCTCTCTTCCACGGTGTCCCTGCGCCGTGTGGTCCTGGAGACAGCAACAGACACAGCTACAGGCATCCTTGCCAGCAATGTGGAGCTGTGCTTTTGCCCAGCCAACTACCAGGGGGACTCCTGCCAGGTGAGGGCAAACTGGGTATGCTGTGCCAGTCAGAGGGGAGTCAAACAGGCACATCTTGGGTCTCAGCCACCGTTAATGCTTGGTGTGGGTGGCAGCTGTGGGGTTTGGATGTTGGTGCAAAGCAGTGGTGCCAGGATACCAGCCTCCAACCTGGCTCCTGAGGGCTTCAGTTGAAATTACAACTTGGGTTGTTCCAAAGGAAGGAACATCTCCCAGGCTCGCCTCCCACCACTATACAGTCCACCTGGGAGAGGTGCAGTAGCTACATCTGCCTGGAAGGAGCATGATTCAGGTGTTGCAGACCAAAATTATGTGCCTGCGGTACCTTGGAATACATCCTTCTGTCTGGCCAGTTATCTCCTGGTGATGAGGAGCAGGAAGGAGCTGCACTGAAAAATCTTCATAGTTGCTTTTGATCTCTTTGCCATCAGTACAACCCTGTGGGAATTTTGTCATGGAAATGAAATCAGTTTCTTTGCTTTTCCCAAAGTTCTCAAGCTGTTTTTCACATCTCTGACTTTTTCTGTTTTCTCAGGAATGTGCTCCAGGTTACTACAGGGACACCAAGGGGCTCTTTCTGGGAAAATGCATCCCCTGCCATTGCAATGGCCACTCAGATCAGTGCCTGCCAGGCTCTGGGATATGCCTTGTAAGTAAACAGGGATGCAGCATGATATTTTGGAGTTATGAGGTCTTCACATGCTAGTTGAGCTGGCAGGATGGTGCCTTAGCTGGAGCATTCACTGCCATTTAAGGGGTCAGTTTAGGGTGCAAGGGAGTTCTGGGAAAGAGGAAGGACTGAAGCATCCTGGTGGAGAATTCCTAGTGCAACCCACTTTATTGCTGTCAGTGATGAGCCTTCACCTTGCCTTTTCCTTGCAGAACTGCCAGCACAACACAGAAGGAGACCACTGTGAGCGATGCAAGGACGGCTATGTGGGCAACCCCTCTGCCCAAGAACCCCTGCAGTGTGTTGGGTGCCCATGCCCTCTTTCAGTTGCCTCCAACAAGTAAGCACCCTTGGCTGGGATTGCCTGCCTGGCCCCACTGTTTAACCACTGAGAACCATGCTGTGCCCCACTGGGGCACTGGCTTGGCAGTGGCAGGTCTCCCTATGACAGTCTTGTCCTTGGCCCCAAACTGTATCCGTGACCTCTTACCCAAGGCCCCAACAGCCCACAATGAGTGATCATCTGCCCTGGCACCAGCTCAGGGGTAACTGCACCTCCCTGTGTTCCTATTATTTCAGTTTTGCCGTTGGCTGTGTCAACAAGGGTTCCAACATGCAGTGCCTCTGCAAGCCTGGCTACACTGGACCCAACTGTGAGAGGTAAGGGTGGTGGCACCCGTGTTTGTGGGGCCTCAGACATACTAATCCTGTGCAGACACTGCTGTGGCAGAGGAGAACTTGGCCTAGTGAGGACTGCAGTGGAAATGGTTGGCTCTGCCCCATGTACTTTATTCTGGCAGCACTGCCTTCAGTCCTCCTCAGCCTGCAAATGCCCTGTTGCTGTAATTCTATGTTACTGTGGGTGTATGACTTAGCTGTGCTTTGCCTTGGCTTGCAGTCTGTGATAAAGGTACTGTGAGTCAAAACACAAAGTGCTCTGAGATCCCCGAGGGCTGCAGCACTTAACAAATTGTGCAACTCCAGCACGGTGCAGGCACGAGCTGCGGGATCCCCCTGGTGCCCTCGCCCTGCTTTAACTCTCCGTGTGTCTCCAGGTGTGCCCCAGGATACTACGGCAATCCCTTGGTGATTGGCAGCTCGTGCCAGCCCTGCGACTGCAGCGGGAACACGGATCCCAACATGCTGTTCAGCAGCTGTGACTCCCTGACAGGCACCTGCTCGGGGTGCATGCACCACACGGCTGGTGCACGCTGCGAGCTCTGCGCCCCCGGCTACTACGGGGATGCCGTGGTAGCCAAGAACTGCACACGTGAGTGGGGCAGGGCAGCAGGCACAGAGGGAAGGGGAGCTTGGACAGGCTGACTATGGATGTGTTTAGTGCCTTAGCCAGGCTGCGTGTTGCCCCAGTGAGTCACATGCAGCGTCCTGGGTGATAAAAGGAAGGGTGACGTGGTGATGTTAGGTCCTAGGTTGGACTCAGTCTCAGAGGTCTTTTCCAACCTAATTGATTCTGGGGGAAAAAATGCTGCCATCAGCATCGCAACTCCCAATCAACCCCCAAATGCAAAACTGCCAAGCTGCACCCAGGCTGGAAGGGTCTTGTCACAAGCACCTACTGCACAAAGTGGTGGTGCTCCATTGGGAGTGTGGGCTTGTACAGCCCACTCCCAGCACTGCTCCTCTCCCTACTGCAGCCCACAGAAGTGGGACTGCCCTGGCAGGTGTCATGGGAATAATTTGTGAGGAGCAAATCTAAGAGGAGAGAGGCTCTGTTTTGCTCTGACTGTGATAGATAAGGAGCAAATAGGATTCTCTGTTGGGAATAAGGATTGTGACTGACAGGCTCTTCAGTGTAATACTGGGTGTGTGTTTCCTTGGCAGAATGCAACTGTTCACCTTGTGGGACTGACTCCTGCCACCCACGAACTGGCCAGTGCTTCTGCAAGGCTGGAGTGACAGGCCAGCACTGCGACCGCTGCGAGGTGAGGGCTGTCTGTGCACTGGGGACAGGGACGAGGGGCAGCCCTGGGTTGTCATCCCCAGGCCTGTGAGCAGAGCAGGGCTGGCAGCCAGCTGGTGAAGGCTGGATTTGCATGAGCTGCCTATAGGTGAAAGCCTATTAAAGATTTGACAGCAAGTGGTGGAGGCAGCATTCTGCTGGGGCAGTAATGTGGCATCCTTTGGGAAACTGCAGTAAACCCCATTTTCCTGAGTGCATCCAGCGTGGGAATTGCAGGGCATGGGCAAGTTTGCAGGGCAGTGCTATATTGCATCTGGATTCTTACTGCAGCTCCACATCTTTACCATGTTGCTATGAATTTTTGTGGTGGTCACAACACACCTAGAAATCCAGGCTGGGGTCCCACATCGCTGCCCCAGGAGGGAGGCATGTGTGTCCTCTCTGCACAGGGCACCCACTGTGTTGCTTTTCCCTAGGAGGGGTACTATGGCTTCGAGGGATGCTCGGGCTGCCGGAGGTGTGACTGCGACGTGGGCGCTGTGGGGAGCAGCTGCCACGAGCAGAGTGGGCAGTGCAGCTGCCTGCCTGGTGTCAGTGGCCCCCGCTGCCAGCAGTGTGCCCCGGGCTACTGGGGCTTCAGCCAGAGCGGCTGCACAAGTGAGTGTGGGGTCCTGGTGCCTGGGAGGGACACAGGGCTCTGGGGAAGCGTGTGTTTGCCCAGTTGCTGAGAGGTGGGAAACAGCTGGCTGCTGTCTCAGGAGTGCACAGGGAAACCCCTGGCACTGGCATGTGGAATAAACACAAAATGATGCTGTGGGGCTTTCCCTGTTGTTCAACTCTGCAGAGTGTGAGTGCAGAGGGGGCTCCTGTGACCCACGCACCGGGGAGTGCACGTGCTCCAATGGGCTGACAGGGAAGCAGTGTGATGTCTGCATGCATGAGCACGAGATCCCCGTGGCAAACGGCCCGGACAGTGTGAGGTGTGAAGGTCTGTATCCTGCAGTCCTGGGGAGGGAGCTGAGGGAAGCCTGGGAAAGAGCCTGTGCTGACGGCTCCGTTCCCCTGGCAGTGTGTGACAGCTGTGTCCTGCTCCTGCTGGAGGACCTGCAGAGCATCGAGATGTCCTTCCCCTCCATCCGTGGCCAGCTGGTCAACCTCAACGCCAGCTCCATCGCCTGGGCTCGCCTCCATGGTCTCAACAGCACTATAGTGACCATTGCTGTACGTGAAAGGCTTAACATCACTTTCTGCCTGTGTTTCCTGGCCTGTTGGCCTGATTTCCTCTCTTCTTTTTTTCCAGAACCAGCTCCGGGAGTCCCACAGAGCCGTGAGCAGGATCAGGCAAAGGGCTGATGAGCTGGAGGATGAGAACATGGACCTCACACAGGACCTGAACGCGCTGCAGCACAAAGTAGGTATTTCTCCATCTTCCTTTGCCAGAGCACAAGTCCCTCCTTGTACCAAAATTAAGGCTGTGAAGAGCCCTGTTCAGGCTGGTTGGATCTCCTGCGCAGCCAGCACTAAGCTTCATTTTTAGGTTCTCCATCTGAGGTGCTCAAGCTGGATTACCTGCATTCCTCCCTTGGGGAGCTGTTAAACATGTGATATTGATGGTATGAGAAAGGAACATAAAACATCATAGATGCAGTCTTATACACAGTCTAAAAACGCATGGTTGTGTCTTCAGAGAACTTATCAACTGAGCAAGATCTGGTTTCATCTGATTTGATTTATAAACTACCTGCTCCTAATTTAAGGGAGAGAGAGAAATCTCTACTTGATGATGTACTTTCCCAGGCAGCTGCGAAGATAAACTACCCCTGTGTGTACATACATCTTTGCTCCAAACAGCCAGACTGCAGCCCTCCACCTCTTCTGGTGTCCTGGCCAGGACCCAGGTGTGCCTGGATCCAGGCTATGGGGCTTTTCCTGTGTTAAGAGCACAGAACAGTGCTGTCATCTGTGGTCTTGGGATTGTTTCAGCATGCAGAGCCTGTTGCACTGCAGCTGCATTTGTGCTTCTCTGAAGGTGCTAAATAAGACCACCACTAAATGCCTTGTAGGACAGCAGCACAGGGCAGGCTGTTCCTGGGTCAGGGACCTCAAAACCTACACAGTCCCAAGCCTTATGGACCTTTTGGGAAAAACTTCCCTGCTGATCACATAATTTTCTTGACAAATCATATAAAATGTCATCTCATGCTTCAGCTAAGCCAATGTTTTTGTCGTAGATGACCATGACTCACAGAGAAGCAATCCGTGTTGATCAGCACACGAGGGAGACCTACCAGAGGGGGGAACAGCTCCTGCTGCACATCCAAAGCATCCAGAGGGGCATTGCAGGTATGTAAAGAAGGGTCTTCACTTTGGATTTATGCCATGCTTTTGGTTTCAACCACCACTAAGTACTCCATCACTTAGAAAAAGCCTTGGAGAGAACAAGGAGAAATACAGATGAAATTAAGATCCCTGCATAATCCCTGCTTTTACTCTGACAAGATTTTTGTGGGTCTCAGCTGCTTGGCTAAACATAGTCTTTGGAAAAAACACATTAAACTTGCACAAATGTCATTAAAATGCATAAAATGAGAGCAACCTGCACTACAGCTTTAGGAGAGATTTAGCAAAACAGAGTGGCTGGATCTGGGAGAGAAGATAAAGCCACAGAACAAATGGTTGGGATTTAGCACACGTTCCTGGCCAAGGAGGCAAGAAAAGTGGGGCAATGTCTCGGGTGATCTCAAGCAATTGGGGTGTCTGAGTACTGCATGAAAGCTGGCTGTGGCTTGTGAGGGTGGTGTAAGAGGGGAAAGAGTCCAGGGGGTTGTGAAGGATGTGGCTTGGTCCTTGCTGATGGGGGATGTGGATTTCTCTGCAGACCTGGTGCGGCAGATGAGCAGATTCGGGGCAGCAAACACCAGCACCACCTCCACGGAGGAGTTCCGTCAGAAGATGGCCGAGGTGGAAAGCATGCTGAGGGAGATGAGGGAGCGCAGTCTGGGCAGCCAGGAGGAGCTGGCAAGGCGTGAGCACGAGGAGGCCCAAAAGTGTGAGTCAGCTCTGTGGCTCAGGACAGGGCTGCACAGATCCCACTGGGTCTGGCTGTTCCTGGCTTGGAGCCCATGGGGACACTACCCATCATGGTCATGTTTAGAGAGTGCTGTTAATAAGCAAGCACCCCCAAAATATTCAACAGGAATTTCAGAGTCCCCTGTGATGCTCTAATGGGATCATTTGTGGTTCCTTTTCCAAATTCCCTACTAGCTGGGTAGTTCTGTTTGATGACCAGAAATCACAACACTTAGAACCAGGAGTCACCGCTATTATGTGGCATATTCACATTACATGTGGATGTGAATAAATCGCAACATTTTTATTCATATTTGCTGTCCCAGGAGAGGGGTTCAGTGTAACAACCAGCAGCCTGCACTACACTGTCCTGAGGGCATCCTTGTAGGAGTGAGGGCAGTGAGTCCAACTGCATATCCAGGCATGCTGCCACTGTGGGAATTGAGCACTTCTGATTAACAGGCCCTGGCAAAACATAACTCAGCAGCTGAAAGCTGGAATTATAAACTGTCTCTTCTTGGAAATAAGTAATTTTTCACAGTGGAAGTAATAGAACACTGCAACAGGCCTCAGATTGGGTTTTTCCATCATCTGGAGCCTTTCAGGCTGTGTGTCTTTCTGTTGTCTCTCACCAGCACTGGGGGTATGGAGACAGTCTTGGGCAAGATCCTGTGCAATCTAGGCTGAAAGGGAGGGAGGGAAGATGGTCACGTTTGTTCTTGATACCTGCCAAGAGAGACCAGAACCAGCCTTTAAGGCAGCCAAGCACAGAAAGAGCCTGTTACCACAGGAGGATGACTTAGCAACAGTTCTCATGTCCTCCATCCCATCACCAGTGCTGCATCGGGTGAGGAGTGAGCTGCACGCCCGCTGGCAGTCCAACCAGGACCTGGTGAGCAGCATCCAGGACCAGCTGGCACAGCACAGCTCTCAGCTGATGGACCTGCGTGATGCCCTCAACGAGGCTGTGAACAAAACCAGGCAGACAGAGGACCTGAACAGCCTGAACCGAAACAACCTGGAGGAGACTCAGGTAGACCTTCACCAGGTGGTCCTGGCCATGCAGTGAGGGGGGCTATCCCAGTCCTGCTGGTACCTAACCCTGGGTCTGTGTGTCTAGCAAAAGAGCCTGGAACTCCAAAAGCAGCACACGCTGGTTCAGGAGACCCTGCGGATGGCCAAGGACGCCCTGGCCCAGGTCTCTGACTTCCTACAGATGATGGAGCGAGCGAAGGAGGTGAGTGGCAGAGGATTTTGGCACGGGCAGAGGGCAAGGAGATGGCAGCCCTCAGGAGTGACGTGTGTCCTTGCAGGCCTACGAGAAACTGGCAGCACTGCTGGATGGGGCAAAGCTGCCCCTGACCGAGCGGGTCAAGAAGTTCTCCCCAGCCAGCAGCAAGATTCCCATTGTGGAGAGGGCAGAGGAGCATGCCCGGCTCCTGGATGAGCTTGCAAGGAACCTGTCTGGGTGAGGCACCAGTCCTGACCCTCAGTGGCCAGGCCATCTCCTACCAGAGCTGGGGATGGGAAACTGCAGCCCCTTGGCAGGGGAACAGGGGGGTGTCACCTCTAAAGCTTTATCCTGGAGCACACGTACTGAGGAGCCCAAAGACATCTGTCTGTGGGGGCATGGGCAATAACCTGAGTGTTTTCCATGGATTTGATGGCTTCATCTTGCAACACAGCATTATCCAGGGCACGAACCAGGATGGCTTTATCCAGCGGGCGATCGATGCCTCCAATGCCTATGCCAGCATCATTGAAGCTGTGAAGAAAGCAGAGAGAGCAGCCCACGATGCTGATGAGGCAGCAAGCGAGGCCTTGATGGTATGTGCTGTGGAGAGCAAAAACCAAACTCCCTTCCCTCTGACACTTGGTCACTTTGCTCTGTGCCAGAGAGCAGCGTTTCTGCCACGGCTGCAGCCAGATCTGGTATTTGGGTCTCCCTGTCACACCCCACTGCAGGTGTCTGAACAAGCATTTTGTGTGTAGTCAGAGCCAGACGCTTGAATTCCTCTTCAGTGTCCCATGTTTGTTTCACAGAATGTCATGTCAGAAAATCTTGGGGCTGTCTCCAAGGCACTGAAGAGGAACAGCAGCAGCCTGGAGGAGGCCGTGAGGAGAGAGCAGACGAAACTCAACGGAGGTGAGAATGGCTCCTCACAGGGTGTGATGTTCTTCAGGCTAGACCAAGCTCCAGCACACAACATATGCATTTCTTTAATTGCAGCTATTAAAGGCACTCTGCAGACAGCAAAGGACAAGGTGGCTGACCTCCGTGTGAGGAAGGAGCGGCTTCTGAACCAGCTCCAGTCTGTGCAGGACATGCTGGGCAGGGACCAAGGTTTGTGCTGGGGCAGCTGGACTGATTCTCTCTGCTCTGTTCTTCATGCCCAAACTGTGACTCAAAGGTGTTTCCTCCCTGCTCCCAGACATCTCAGAGATATTTCTCTTTTCTTTCCAGAGGACACAAAGGAGACCATCCAGAATGCTAAAGCAGCTGCTGCTGAGGCAAATGAAACAGCTGCAAGAGTGGAAGATAGTCTGAGCACCATGAAGAAGAACCTGGATGAGTGGAAAGACCAATATGGAGGCCTTAGCAATGAAGATCTGAATCAGGCAGTCCAGGATGCCAGGAAATCTGGTGAGTCCACTGGGCTCCCAGGGCTGAGTCTCACATGAGCCAGTGCACAGATGTCCCCAGGGAGCTCAGTGCTTTTGGAAGCTGTTCTTTGCAGCTCCAGGTCAAGAGCAGAGGGTGGTGGCAGCCAGTACTGGGTGCTTTGAAGTCCTGGCCCTTTATTTTCTCCTCTCCCTGCAGTACCTGTATCACCTATAGCTTTACTGCAGGATGTTGCACACACTAGAGATTCTCACATCCCCCATCAAGGCTGATGGATTTAGGGGATCACTCTGTGTGATTCTGCTCCCAGCTGCCACTGCTTTGGCTTGAATGTCTCAAACTGCCTGAGCTTTTCCCTTCCTCACTAACCTCCAAAACTCCTGGCTACTCTCCAACCCCAGTGTCCAGCCTGGAAAGCACCATCCCACTGCTGCTGGAGAAGCTGAACAGCCTGGAGAACAGGAGGAACAAAAACGCCACCGTGTCAGAGAACATCGTGCGGATCCGGCAGCTCATCACGCAGGCGAGGAACGCTGCCAGCAAGGTGGGTCAGGGGAGGGTGGGGCATGAAGGAGGGCTTACCTGAGGCTAGCATGCAAATGGGAGGGCATCTAGGGGAGCTCTGGGGCCACCAGGCAGGGTCCCTTTCTCATGGGAAGACTCCAGAAGATGCTTTGACTTGGTAGAGCTGGCAGTGACCAGACAGGCAGCAGCAGCAGGTTCAATGCCACAGGGCTGGATTTCTTTCCCTACAGGTGAAAGTCCCCATGAAGTTCAACGGCAGCTCTGGGGTGCAGGTCCGGATGCCCAGCAACCTGCAGGATTTGGCAGCCTACACATCCCTCAAATTCTACATCCAAAACCCCGAGCCCAAGAGCCGGCAGGACGAGACAGAGGAGGGGCGGTTCGTGTTGTACCTGGGCAACAGGGAGGTGAGACAGGGCTGGGTGGGCAGAGGGAGCCCCCGTTGGCAGCATCAGTGGGGGATCACACCTGGACTTCAGGCCCTGGATGCAGCCATCAGCCTGGCTGAAGGCGGATGGGGAGTGGAATGGGGGTGTTTGTCCAGTGCAGCCCTGGGAACGTCACGGAGAGCTCCTGCCTGTCCCAAATGCCAACACATGGCCCTGTCTCTCCCCGTGTTCAGGCCACTGGAGACTACCTGGGCATTGTGCTCAAGGACCGCAGAGTCCACTGGATCTACAGACTGGGTGATGAGGAACCAACTTCCCTGAGTGTTGACGAGGATATTGGAGAGCAGTTTGCTGCCATCAGCATCAATAGGTAGGAAGGAGACTCTTGGGACATTGGGACACATCCCAAGAAGCACAGCAGGACACGCCCCTGCGGCAGATGTGCTGTGCCCAAGACAGGCCCTTGGGCTTGCAGAGGTGGTGTGAACTCCACCATCCAGCCATCCCTAAATGATTAGCACCAAAATACCTCCAAAAAACTAGCAGGGAGATGGTGTCTTACCAATTCACGGAGGGTCTGGGGAGGGTCTGCAGGAGAGGGAAGATGAAGCTCATCAAGCTTGTGGGAGTGCTGGTAGCATGAATGCTGGCTCCTTCCAGTGTACTGGTGCAGTGCTCCCCAGTGGAGCTGCACCCCTTTCTGGAAGAGCTGTGTGGCCAGGCCCTTTGCTCAGGGAGGGCAGAGCTTGCTCCTCTCTGGGGATCTGCCCTTGTCCTGACCATCCCTCCCTGCTGCAGGATCCTGCAGTACGGGCACATGTCGGTGATCGTGGAGAGGCAGACGGTGCACGAGACCAAGGGAGACAGCGTGGCCAAGGGGGAGCAGGGGCTGCTCAACCTCGACCCACACAATGTGGTCTTCTACGTGGGGGGCTACCCCTCCAGCTTCACGGTGAGACAGCAGCGAGGGGGCTTGGCTTTTAGGGGGTACCAGCGATGCCTTTGGAGGTTCCTGGGGGGGAAAAGTGAATTGATCCCACTTGATTACACAGGAAGCCAGGACCTAATGCTGTAACTGTTGGATTTTGTTCTCAGCCTCCCCCCACTCTGCGCTATCCCAACTACCGTGGGTGCCTGGAGCTGGACACACTCAACGAGGAGGTGGTGAGCCTGTACAACTTTCAGCACACTTTCCAGCTGGACACCACTGCTGAGAAGCCCTGTGCAAGGTAGGGCACCGCACCCAGGCCAGGAGCAGCTCTGCTCCACAGCAATTACCCTGACCCTCAGCTGCTCCAGAGCTTGGAAGTGGTGTGGGATTGATGGCTGGAGTCTCTTTCCTGTGTGTCTCAGGTCCAAGTCCACGGGAGACCCCTGGCTGACTGATGGCTCCTACTTTGATGGCACTGGTTATGCAGAGATCAAGTTTGAGAGCCAGTTTGGCACAACCAAGCGCTTTGAGCAGGAGATCCGGGTGGTCTCCTACAATGGCATCATCTTCTTCCTGGAGAACCAGGCATGTGCTTGCTCCCCTGGGGAGCTTTCACCCCTCAGAGGGTGAGCTGGGACAATTCCAGGCCTGCTTGCAGGCATTCCCAGTGCAGGACATGGGAGGGGAGGGCTCTGGAGGTCTCAGACCTGCTTGGAACAGGATTTCTGCACTGTTGGGAAAAGCCACAAGAGGGCTGAACCCAAACCTCAGTGCAGTCGCTCATCTGGTGCTGGAGAGCACCCATGCACAGACCCTCCCAGCTGGCCCAGGCTTCAGTGGAGGAGGAGCCCCAGCACAGGACCATTGTGTTTGCAGATAAATCCCAAATAATTGGGACCACAATGTGTCAGGCAGTGGGATCTGCTCCCTCCAGTGCTAAAGGGCAGGTGGGCTCAGTGCCATGACTGCATCCTGGACACCAGAATGTTGGGTTGAGTGTCCCTCCTGCCTCCCCCAGGGTCAGTTCCTGTGTCTGGCCATCCGAGATGGGAAGCTGGTACTTTACTACGACTTCAGCTCTGGCCTGGAGATGGCCAAACCGAGCAACTCCTCCTCACTCACCATCAGCAGCACCACAAACAAAGCAGTAAGAGGGAACAGTGCCTGCCTGGCTCACTTGGAGGGGAGGGTTCCAGGGTGGGGAGGCACATGGACCCTTCTTTTTGTGGGGGGAAAGAGCTGAAAGAAGTTCTTTGACTAGAGCCATAAACAAGACACCTTGTGGTGCCCTCAGTGATGAACATAATTGCCCCTAATTGTTGGATCGTGTCTCTCCTCTGTCTCCAGATCCAGATTTTCCTCCTCAAAATGAATAACAAGAAGCGCATCCTGGTGCGGCTGGAGCGCCTCACCATCTTCGTGGTGGAGCAGGAGAACTCCCTGGAGAACGCTGTCTCCTACTACCTGGGTGGTGTTCCCCCAGCCGTGCTGCCCCCCAGGTGGGTCCAGCCCACAGTGGGGTGGGATAGTCAGCATGTTCCCCTCCAGAATCCCTGGCCCTTTGTCAGCCACATCTAGGGCTGTTGGGGATGTGCCTAAGCTCTGGGGGAAGTTTTTCTTTCCCTCTCCATTATCCTCAGCTTTTTAGGATGGGCCATCTCCATGTCTTGTGAGGGATGAGGTAGTGGTGGGTGTCACCAAGTCCTCTTTTGCCATGCTGGGTGCTTTGGGGCAGCCTTGTGCCTGAGGCACCGGAGATATCCGTGACCATCACGGCTCCTTCCCAGACACTTCAAAGAGCTGCAGGGCCAGATCCTGCCCAGGGCTGGGTCCTGCCTGGGGCTGTCCTGCTAACACTGGTTTCTTCTCTGGCAGCT
Organism: Campylorhamphus procurvoides; assembly: GCA_013396655.1. Classification (NCBI taxonomy): domain Eukaryota; kingdom Metazoa; phylum Chordata; class Aves; order Passeriformes; family Dendrocolaptidae; genus Campylorhamphus; species Campylorhamphus procurvoides. Next base: position 2,286,967 of record WBMV01004063.1, read on the forward strand.
TGAAAGCACTTTTCCCCACGGGTGGGCCCATCCGGGGCTGCATGAAGGGCTTGAAGGCTCTTGGCAAATACGTCGACCTGAAACGCATGAGCACAGTTGGTGTGAGCTACGGGTGCACCTCCGACCTCCTGGTAAGCACAGAGCCCTGGCAGCCTGGCCAGCCATGCTGAGGGAAAGGTCTGTCAGGGAGAGGGACCGCCATACCCCCAGGGCAGTCACCACCTCCCTCATTCACACAGAAACAAGTGTAAGACCCCCGGGTCCTCAGCATGGAGGGGTTGTGGTGAGGTGCTCTGCATGGTTGGCTGTAGCACCAGCCAGACCCAGTGAGCACCAGAGCACCTCAGTCATCTCCCAGCAATGCCAGGGCCAGGCTCCCACCTTGGCTCCGTGATGTCCCTCACAGATTGCCCGCTCAGTCAGTGTCCATGGCCATGGCTACCTGTCCCTGGCTCTGAAGGACGTGCCGGGGCTGCGGGACTTCTACAGCGGCTTCGGCTTCCAGACAGGCCAGCGTGAGGGGCTGCTCTACCACCACACCACCCAGGTGGGTACCTGCAGGTTCCTCGGGTATCCCAGCAGCGGGATGGTGCTGCTCTGCTTCCGCCTTGGGAACGGGGGGATTTTGGTGGGGCCAGGGAGTGAATCTGCAGCAAGATCTACTCCCTGAGCTCCTGGAGGGTGGTGGGGCAGTGGGGAAATGGGCCCTTCCTTGGGCTGCTGAGCAGCAGTGGGGTGATGCTTTCTGCAGGAGGGGACGTGCCAGGTGTCCCTCCAGAGGGGCCAGCTGGCCTTGAACGTGCTGGGAACCGAAGTCACCACTGACAACGCCTATGCTGATGGCAGGGCACACTATGTGGCCTTCTACAGTGATGCCCGGGGGTAGGTGTCCTGGTGTTGCATGGGGGGCTGGGGTGCCAGTGGGGACCTGCTGAGCTCCTTGTGCTCATCCCTGCCCCAGGGTCCGGCTGTACGTGGATGATGAGCTGCAGGACACAGCGACAGGCCCTGGGCCCAGCCGGCGGCAGCGGCGCCAGGACAGGCAGCAGCTCTTCCAGCTCGGGGGTTCTCCAGATCCAGGTGCCCTCAGCAGCCTCACTGGCTGCATCGGGAATGTCTTCGTCAAGCGGTGAGCGTCTCTGTGCCACTGCCAGAGGGCAGGGCTCAGCCCCTTCCCACCTCCCTGCAGCTCTTGTGACAGGGACCTCTTCTCCTCGATGTAGGATATCAGAGCCACAGATGGTGGTGGACCTTCAGCAGAACGTGGAGAGCATCAATGTCACCATGAGCTGCCCGTGGGGTGAGCAGCCACAGCAGCTCAGAGTCACTCCCAAGAAGGACAGGCGGAAACCCAAGGTACCACCTGCTGTCAAAACTCCCACCTCATCCTCCTCAGGTGCCACTGCTGAGCACCTCTGCTGGCTCCTGCAGGGATGCTCCCTTCACTCCATTCCTTGGTGTATCTTGTGTAGGTGCCTGGCAAACCTGCCCCCAAGGGCCGGCGCCACGACCAGGACAAGCTCTGCCAGCTGCACCCCCAGCCCCACGCAGCCAGGGGCACCTTTCGCTTCGGGGGGGCCCCGAGCAGTCGCTGGGAATTCGATGAGATCCCAGCCTCCTTTGGCTGGAGGTGAGCCCTGCCCTGTGCCCACCCCATGCAAGCTTGGCCCTGGTGACCACGGCTTGGAGATCAGGAGTCTGTTGCAGCTGCGGGAGAGCCAGGTGCTCCCATTACCCCCTGTCCCTGCAGGTCCCATTTCTCCCTGGAGGTGAAGCTGAACTCTTCCAGTGGGCTGCTCTTCTACGTGGCGGGTGAGCGGGGCTCCTTCATGGCTCTCCTTGTGTCCGGCGGGCGCTTTGTGTTCCTGGTGGACGTGGGCAGGCGCCGGCTGCGCATCCGCAGCAGGGACAAGTACCGTGACCGGCGGTGGCACACGGTGAGCAGGGGTTGGGGCTCAGAGGGACCTCTTCAAACCATGTCACCCCCCCGCTCTGCCCCTGCAGGGATTGGCTCAGTGCAGCCCTGCTCTGGGAATTGCTTCCTGATAGCACGTGGGACATCTGTCGTCCCCTGGGAGCAAAGGGGAGAGGGAAAACACAGCCAGGGCTGGATGAACCCCTGAGCTGAGACATCCCATCACTGGGTGCATCCCTGGGGTTCCTCCCAACCTGGGAAGCCTCCAGTCCTGGCACTGACCTTTGGTCCTTGCAGGTCTTCTTCAGCAGAGACCAGAACCGGGCCCAGCTCGTCATCGACGGGCTGCGAGCCCAGGATGCTGCAGTGGCCACCACAGGACTCTTTGTAGCCCGGACCCCCTTGTATGTGGGGGGGATCCCAGCTGGAAAAACCAAGGCTCACATTCCGGTAAGGGCCTGGCAGTGCCGTGGCATCACCTCGTGCCTCCCAGCTTTTGTCTGCTCTGTGCTCAGTCCAGTGACCTCTCTCCTCAGGCTGTGCTGGCCTCCAGCTTCGACGGCTGCCTGAGGAACCCCCAGCTGGACGGGAGGCCCCTGGGTCCCCCCTCACGCACCTTTGGGGTGACACCCTGCTATGAGGGCACACTGGAGAGCGGGGTCTTCTTCGCTGCAGAGGGCGGGTCCATCACCTTAGGTACCAACAGCAGGCTGGGCTGCCTCCCACAGCCCTGGGACTGGGTGGAACACATCCTGGGGGAATGAATCCCCTCATCCCTCTCTTCACCAGTGGCATTTCTCCTGTAGCTGATGCGGTGGTGACTCAGCAGGACTTGGAGGTGACACTGGAGGTCCGTCCCCGCAGTGCCTCTGGTCTCATTTTCCACGTTGGCACGAGGAGGAGCCACCATCTCCTGCTGTACATGGAGGAGACCAAGGTAGTGGGAGGGTGGCTTCCTCACGTTTTCAGAGGCAGTGCCCATGTCCTGCCTGTCCTGCTCAGCTCACCAGGCTCTGATGGGTCTGTCTCACCCCAGGTCACTGTGAGAGCCAGCACTGGGGCTGACGAGTTCTCCACGTCGGTGACGTGCCCATCTCTCTGCGACGGGCAGTGGCACACCATTGCAGGTGAGGTGACAGCCACCACTTGGCTCTGGGGCTCTGCCCCACCCCTGCTCAGCCCACATCTCCTGGGGGAGCCCAGGACAAGCCCAGGGCTCTTACTTGGGTGTTTAAACCCCAGCCACACCTGTATGCTTTTAATTTGGGAGATTATAGCTGCCATTACATCATTTTCTGTTTAACAAGAGCCCTTGCCTGATCTCAGTGCTGTTGCTGCCTGTTAGGAGAGACAGGGTGTTTCTCCAGGTCATGGAGCAGCTGATGAGGCCGAGGATATTTCACAGGACTGGCTCCATCCAGGACCATTATATCTTGCTGAAAAGTGGAAGCCCAACTTGGTTTTGTGTTGAGTGTGTCCAGAGGGCTCAAAGCCCACAGGTGGGAGCAAGGATTGCAGGATTCACGCCTGTACAGCAAACTCAGCCTTTAATTTAGCTGCCATTGAGGTAATGCCCCCTCTTTTTGGGGCTGGGGGTCACAGGTACAGCCCCACCTTAGCACAGCTCTATTTTAAACCCTCACCTTGTTTGACCCAGCATGGGGTGAGAGCCATCATGTGCTCCTGGCTCCCTAGTTTGTTTTTGGCTTCAGGATCTCTCCACATCCATGGTTGGAGCTGATTCCCTTAAACCAGTGTGTGCTGTCCCATCCCACGTGGAGAGGGCTGCCCTCTTCACTAGAGCTGGACATGATGCTTTGTTTGTGGCTGCTGTGGCCAAAGGACCCAGGTTTCCAGGGAAGTTGTCTGAACTCTGGGCATTTCCCAAGCGTTAGGCCATGTCTTCTGACCCTCCCAATAGTTTTGCTCTGCTCTAGCACTGGTCTGGGCTGGAGGGCGGAGATGGATTTGGCTCCATTCGTAAGGAAGCAGCACTGACTGTTGTTTTCTTTCAAAGTTACCAAATGGAAAAACATAATCCAAATTGATGTGGACACAGAAGGCAACCACACAGTGGGACCCAGCCAGCCTCCTGCACCCAGCACAAGGGCGACCTTCTCTGTGGGAGGGCTGCCAGGTGAGTTGGGAAAGTCGTGCTCCAGAATGAAATACCCCAAAGCCAAGCGAGATACAATTCCTGGTGCAAAGAGGTACTTAATTCCCTTCCCCTTTAGGAACCAGATGAATGCCTGCTTTTCCTTGTTCCTTCTCCAGAGACAGACAAGGCCAGCACAGGGCTGCTGTTACCTCCCCTCCCTCATTACGTGGGCTGTGTAAGGAACCTGCTGATCAACCAGAGGCACGTGGACCTGCCGCGAGCCGGGACTGCCAGGGGCTCCGTGGGCCTGAAGGGCTGCCCCGTGCTCTAAGTGCCACATCCACGCAGAGCCTGAGTGACACAACGCTGCTCCGGGCCCCGGCGTCACCACTCGATGGCATCGACCGTGCTCAGACACCTGGACTCCAGTGACTGCAGGCCCAGGGCTGGGCCACACCAGAGGGGCCACGAATCCAAGGGGAAGGAGGGCAGGGGAGAACGGCTGGGGACAAGGGGGCGCTTTGGGGACATTTCACAGATAGAACCAAAAAGTTGGAGCGGGATGTGGCAACAGGTGAGTCCTTCCCTGGTGGTCCAGCAGCTGCAGCAGGACTTGTGCTGCCACATGGCTCGTGGTGGGATCGACTGCCCATGACAGAGCGTGGGCTGGAGCGCACGGCAGTGTCCTGGAGCCTGTTCCCTTCACCCCACACTCACAACACACATAGATTTAGTTCACAGAACACTTGAGACTATTAATAACTGTCACAGACGGTCTGCTGATAAAAGCTGCAGGCAGTTCCTGTTTTATCATAAATGCAATTAGGACAAACTGGATTAATTCCGTCAGTTTTGTGGTTTTATAAGCAAGGGCACATTTAACCTCCCCCCAAGGGCAGTCTCAGCTCACCCACCACTACTACACAGAGCTCTGCAAGGGGGAACTTGGACAAAATTCTGCTCACAGAATTAGCATCTTATCAGGGTAATTTATAAGAATCAAAAAAGAACAGAATAGGCTGGGAGAACTGCAGAGGGAAAGCAGAAAAGACACAACCACCACTGACTCTGCAGTTGCATTTAGCACAGGTAGTACACTGACTAAAGTCCTGTTGTGTGAAGCAAGAAACTACTGCTCGAAAGGGAAGAAATAGAAGGGTTACCTCCACATCTGGCCAGGTGTGAGAGGTGGCACCTGGCCCTCACACACTCTGCCTCCTGCTCAGCCTCCCTCACACCTGGTTAGTGCAGCCTTCACTTGAAAACAGCTTTTTCTCCCAAGACACCCAGTTCACTCGTGCACTTACACGTCATATATATATTTGTGTGTGTATATATCTCTAGCCACTTGGGGACAAAATCTTGCTTCTGAAATGGACTTGTAACTTATATCATTATATTGTGGGGTTTTTTTATGAGGGGTAAATATTGTAAAATGGGTTTTTAACATGTCCATCCTAAACAGATGTAATTATGACCTGTTTTTAAAGTTGTAGTATTAAAAGATGGTCTTTGTAAATCACTGGTACATACTTTGGAGGCAAATAAAGTTTTATGTTACTCTCTTTCACTTTACTGGGAAAAACTAAGCATGAACCTAACAAGCTGGAAAAGGGATAATCGGCACCTGAGGAGACAGCACAATGGGCACTACTGTACAAAGTGAAAGAACAGTATGGCAGATAAAGAAAATTCCTTTATTTGTAGATTTATATAAGCATAATATGAAGTTAGTAATCCTACTGCAGTTGCTTAAGTTAGTATCTAGGGAATATCTGTAAGGAAGAGCAAATAATTTAATCTAAACTCATATCTTCCTCTTCATCTTTCTTGTCCTTAGAGTCTCCTTCCTTTTGGTCTGACTTGACACTGTTCTGCATGGCTTTGGCAAAGGCTTCTACATCTAGAAGTTAAACATATTAGTTATTGAACTTTGTATTTTCTGGGCCAGAGCTTACTGTCCACAGGAGCTTAAGCTTCATTACTTGGAAAGCAAACAGTTACTATGAATTAGCAGGGAAAAAATAATTAACATTCAGTATAACACATGTCCAGATCTCTGACATAGCCAGCGTTTTATGCATTTACAGGCAGTCTAAGACCAGAATTCCTGAGATAATGGAAGGGATGCTACAAGCTCAAGAGGAACATGGGCTACCCCCTGCCCCTAGAACTATGGGGCCCAACTGTGATCATTGTTTTCAGATGAATCATTAAGGACTCCCACCAAAAGGCATTCCTGAACACCTCTAGAAAGAAACAAGGCCAAGGCTGCCCAGCACATCTCTGCAGAACCCTGACTTCTCAAAATCTGCATCTGACCTCGCTAAGGCTGCTGGGGAACACTTGAAATACACGCCTTTTCCTTGTAAAAATCAGTGCAGAGTCGGCTTCAGGCAGTCATACAGAAGCAGATCATTACACTCCGTGCTCCACAGTGGCCAAAAAACACCAACAAACCACCTCCTGTCCCCACCACCAGTAGTACTTACCGCCTTTATTTGCTGCATCTACTGCCTCTGCAGGTAACCCAAACTGGCTCATTAGTGGGCCCAGCTGTCCTGAAGCTAAGGCAGCACTGAACATGCTCAAAGCCTGTGAATTGGAGTCAACAGCATCAAAATAAAGTTTGCATCGTGTTCCTGCAGCATCAGGTGGGTGCTGGGCAATAACCCCAGGAGGAGAGTGGTCCTGTCAGGGCACAGCTGGCATCAAATAATGACCAGCCTGACATCCCTCACTTCTGAGTCTTGTCTGTATGGAAGCTGCTACAGTTTAAACTAAAAACAGTCATTTAAGTCACTGAAATTCTGCAAATTGATGAATTTCAATCAACTAGAGTAAATAACTAGTCCCCATTGTTTCAATCACACAGAATGTCCTGGAATTAAGGACTGGTGTTTGAACAGTAACAAGGGATTTAGTCAGAAAACATCAGCATCTCTTCCCTTCCCTTCCCTTAAAATGACCTTTAAGGAGACTGCTCAAGCCCCTCTCTGACAGGGAGTAATGAATTTGCTAGTACTGCTGTCATTTGCCCAAGAGCATTTATAACAAAGAGAAAACTAAAGCCTAACTCCAAAAGAAAAAGTAAAAAAACTCCCATCTTGGGTGACTGCAGGAAGAACTAGTGCTCCATTAAACCATGTCCCTCCTCCTTTCCACTTCTACTGAGCAACTTCCCACTCTGAGCAGTGTCAGGAACCTGGAAAAGCAGGGTGAGGTGATTCAGGAGCATGGGGGAGGAGGGAAGGAGAAGTGCACTTCCCCCCACAGCCAGATATCTACCTGCTGGAACTGAGGAGACGTCAGGGTGTTCTGAATCTCTTCCGCAGTCTGCGGCAGGGATTCCCCTGAGGGCAGGTAAGGCATCAATCGTTCCTGAACTTCAGCATTGGCCAGGATGGGAGCCATTATCTCGGGAGTCAGAACAGCTGCCAGGTCCACTAGGACAAAATAAAGTGTTTGCCATTAGACTATGCACAAAACTCATGTTTTTGTCATGTAAATCAAATTATCGAGTCTAAAGTGTAGTTAGCACCCTTTCTCCCTTTCTCAGTTTTTGAGTGAGAATAAGACTTGGAACATCAAGAACAGCAATGAAATTTAAAAAAATAAAAAAACCAACTCCCCAAAAAAATGGCAAGAGACCTTTCAAACCAATTTGGAACAGGACAGGACAGTAAAACAGCTCCATGGGATTCCTGGATCCAAAGCTGTCTGGCCAGAATACCGTTACCTTGCTGTCCTCCTGCTCCAGCTGGCACATTCATAGTAGCTAAAATGTTCTGAAGGTCACTCAATTGAATGGGCTGGGTTGGGCTTGTGGCTGAGCTGGTTCCATTACCCGAGCTGGGAACGGGGCTGGGACTGGTCACGGAAGCAGCCGCAGGAACGGACGGGGCCGGCGTTACCCGGGTGGAAGAAGTCGTGGATGATGGAGTCACTGCAGCCGACTGGCTGCGAGAGCTGGGCAAGAGAATCAGGACAATTAATCCCCTGCAACCTCTGTATCATGAACAGCTTCTTTTCAAGCCCTTAAGAGTATGAAAAGCTCCTATCTCACTTTAGAGATATATCAAGCAGCCTCAGTTCCCACCATATTTCCCCTTCAACAGGCCCCAATTCCTCCCACAGAAGGAGCAGCTTCACATGACAAAACCCCCCAGACCCAGGGCAGACAGGCCTCCTACCTGGATGATGAACTGCTGGTCGGGGGTCCCCCACTCCCAAGCAGACTGGCCAGCCCAGGCCCCGTCAGCGCGCCCAGCCCACCTTCCGTAAACATGAAACACAAACATGTTTAGACAGTTATCCCTTCAGGTCTTCTGCACCTCTCTGCTCTAGAGAGGTTGCTCTTGTACCTGAAAGGTTTTATTTGCTAAAATAGAGGAGGGGATGAAAGAGCCCAGCCTAAGCCCCCCACCCCCTTCTGTAAATTACCAGCTCTTGTTCTCTGATCTTGCATCCCCATTAGAAAGCTGAACATTTCCAAAATGAGTCAATTTCTAGGTCTACACAAGGATGAAATTACTTTGCTTTCTGCCATACATATGTGACTATTGTAACACAGCCCTCTCCTCTTATCTACGACCCTGAAAATCCAATTTCTCTCCAAACTTTCAAGCCAAGGCCCTCAGCAGAAGATCCCAGAGGCACCTTTGAGTCACCACCACTCTCTCCCCCACAAACTGGGGTTTTGCAGCTTCAAACCTAAATCAGAGATGCAGCAGCAGAATCAGCTGAGCCCTTAAAACACTTCACAGGCAAAGTAAGGAAAACCCCGCACACCAAGTGCTCCCAGAGGAGCAGCCAGCTGGAAACCAACAGCCCCATGCCAAAGACACCAGAATCAGCCTCCTCCATCACCACATCCCAACTACCAAGGACCACCAGCATCAAGAACCTCAGCTAACAAGAGGCCTGGCTGGGCCCCCCCGAGTTGTCAGGGCCACAGCTGTCCCCCTACAACTCCTTTGAGCCACATCAGCCACACACTCCATTTATCACACTCTTCCCATCGTGGTTCTTTGCACCACAGTTAGACACACACCCCTACAGGAGCACCTGCATCCATCCCCCACCTTTGGGAGCCACCTGTGAGCAGAGGACAGGCAAGAGTGCTCCGTGAGCAAACCTGTGGCCAACTGCAGCTGCAGACTGGGGGTCACAGTGAGCCCCCACCAATCTCTCCTTGTACTGGACCCATCCCATGGAACCACATCCCAACACTTCTGTCATTCACCCCAGAGCTTCCCCAGCACCAGGCATGGCAGGAGAAGCTTTGGATGTACCACACACTGCACTGCTCAGTTTGTCCTGGCTAGGAAGTGACCCAGGAGCAAGAGAGCTCCTTTGGAGCTCTGCAAAGTCCTGAGAGATGCAAACCAGATATGCAGAAGATGACACTCCCAGGGGAAATGATCCCCAGGGATTCACCACAACCACAATTTGCAGAGGGAGATGGTTCCCCTTCTGTTACAGTAGTGAGCTTCAGGTCAAGCTGGCTTATGGCTGGACGTAAAGGCAAAGGAAGAAGAACTACTGAGAAAAAGTGAGAAGAGAGAAAGTGTCAGGATTATGTGAAGCTTCAAGAAGGAAGATCTTTTCCAAACACATCCTAAAAGGCCAGAATCTTCCAACACTAACATGAGATTTACACCTGAGCATCTCACCAATGAGATTTGCATCTGAAGCAAAAACGACATGAGCCAGATCCACAAAAATGGACTTTGAAGCTTAAGGACAGAACCATTTCCATCTGTGTTCCTTGCCTACTTCCACTTGAGGATCTGACCTCTCAAAAAATGCTTTTGGAACTCAGATAGCACTGAGAACAGACCACACCAGGGACTCCAACACACCCCTCACCCCCTTCAGAAACCAGGACAATGACCCGAGCTCTCTCCAGGGTCCCCCAGGAGAGAAAGCCCTGACCTGAGCCTTGCCCTCTGACCAGGGAGTGCTGTGGGGTGGGCAGGCTCAAACCTTCCTCTTGAACTCTTTCTACTTTGCACACAAATATTCACTGAATCAGAGACAACACCAGGAACTCCACAGCTTGGTAACCAGGACAAGCACCAGGAATGAATCCCTGGTTTTCAGCCCCTGCTCCAGTGAATATTTAGGAGGAAGAGGATGAGTAGAAAAAAGGAGGGGAAAAAAGGCAGAAGGATCAGTGCAGCAAGGAGCAGAACCAAGGTTCCTTGCAGATCAAGCCCTGAGATGAGTGCTGTGGAGAATCTGGTACCCTTTTTGGCCCTGAGCTCATCTCTGAGGCAGGGCCTTGCCTTCTCACGTGAAAGGAGCGCTATTGAGATCAATAGCACCACTTGAAAATATTGTCAGGTAAGATTTAACCTGGCAGGAGAAAATACCATTTTGGCATAAAGATATTAAAGCATTTTACCAAGTCCTCCTAAGCCCGTTGGTCCGATCAGCTGCATGAGCTGGTTATGGCTCATGTTTCCAAGAAGGCTTTGCAAGCCACCCTCACCTAAAAACAAAAACATTCTGAAACACAACATATTCACAGGTTTTTTTCACAGCACTCCAGCTCAAACAGCAGGAGATTAATTGGCATCACATTCTGTATGGAAAAACAGTTTCAAGTGTTTACTGATTCATGATCTTCATAAAAGATAAATGCAACTTGGCTTCATAAAGAGGTAAGACTCCAGAGAATCTACTGGAAACAAAGAGATTTCTCCGGGCAGTCTTAACTTTCAGCCTGCACCTACTTTAACAGCACAGTTTATTCTGCTAAAAGTATGTTTATGCTTCTGGTATTAACATCGTCCCCAACTCACCCTCCACAGCCGCGAGGAATTTCTTCCTAAGGAACTCTAAGTCCTTACTCTAGACATAAATTTAAAAAAAAAAAAAAAAGGCCTCTGACATGAAGGAGCAGAGAATGGACTGTACCTCCTAGTGCTGAGAGCTCGTGGCCTCCGCTGGCATTCCCACCCAATGCCCCGGGCATGGGGGGATTGTTGAGATACTCGTTCACCTTACGGCAGTGCTCCTCATCCTTGTCTGTCTTCGGCTCCTGCAAGAGAGGTGCTCTTGGTCCCAGTCAAACTGGGAGTGTTTTGGTCTAAGAGCTCTGCCTTTGACTCCCCACAAACCTGCATCCAGAAGAAGAGTCGTTTCGATCCCGCCTTGAACTTCAATACATACACACGGCCCGTGGTGCACTGCGGGACCCTCTTGAACTCACAGTCATCAGGAAAAATAATCAAATCCTGGAAAATGTGGCAGCAGGAATAAACGTTTGAGGAAATACATCAATATTCTTTTCATCTCCCAAAGACCTCTGCCCTCCTCCCCAACCCTTCTTCCATCTGCTCCTCAGAGCAGAGAGCATGGAAGTGCAGGTCTCTCAGTGACATTCCCAGCCTAATTTGTCAAGGAGCAGCTCAGCAATGCCAGCAGAACAGAACAGGACAGGCCATGACTTAACACCTCAGCACTGAAACCCAAGCCCATACTCACATCCTCCACATTGCCTGAAGTCCTGTCCTTCCAGCAGAAGTGAATGAGGGAATCATCGGTTTGCTGGATGTAAACAAGGCCTTTTCTCTTGTCTGGGGTGACAGTGCTGCCTTTCAGGGACATTTTCCCTGCCCGAAATTCCACCAGGTATTTGCTTGAGGAGCCACGGGAGCCTGGCACCAGGCTTGGAAATAATGCACCTGAAGACATCCTGGGAAGAGAGAGAGCAGCGGGTGTGATGAGAAACCTTCCCACGTTCACTCTTCTAGTATCATATTTCAGGTGGGCTCCACACAAACAATCTGTCCAGCTGGCTGCAGAATTCCAGGGTGATCCAGCTGAGCTAAAGTGGAACCCTGGATGAAGGCAGGCGGCTCCACAGACCTCCGTTAATAAAGGGGGTGTCCTAAGGTACTTGAAAATGAAATCACCGTCCCCTGACGCTTCCTTCTTCGGTTCGAAACACGGCTCAAAGCCCAGGGACGTGCAGGAAGCCCTGGTGTATCTTCAGAGTGCGGCTCCAGCAGCCCAGCCGAGCCCCGCAGGCTGCCCCGTGCCCCACCGCCCCTCACGGTGCCTCCTCACGGTGCCCCCCCCGTNGCTGTGTCACGGAACATGGCGGAGCCCCCCCTCACCTCCCTCAGTCCCCTCAGCCCCAGCCCAGCACGGTCCGCGACCGCCGCCTCTCCAAAACCCCCTCTTTTATTCCCATCACAAAAATAAATCCTCCTGCCCCGTGGCCCAACCCCAGGGTGCCTCACAGTGTGGCCTCCCTGACCCAAATCCCACCACACCTGTATTCCCAATAGGAGAAGAGTCTTCGGCTTGTGTTTTAAAAGCAGGTTTTGGCAAAAAAACCCCACCCAAAATCTTACTGGGAAATTGTTTCTAATAAATAAACAAGAATAAATACTTATAATAATTAGTTCTGTTCTCTCTGGGTGATTTAGGATGGATGGTTCCTGTCCTTGTTAATCCAGGTAACAATAATGATATAAACGCCGGATGTCTGAACAGCTGCTCCCAATTTACAACAGGACGTTGCCTCGAAGACAAAAAAAAAGGATAACTACAAAGTTAATTTTCACTTCTACTGCATTTTTAACACAAGTCCACCACTCCGGCCCCAGCTCATGTGAAGCCCAGTGTGAGGTCCCAGTGCTGGGAGTGCTCTCACAGCTCTTCCCAAAGCTCTTCCCATCCCAAAGCTCTTCCCACAGCTCTTCCCTTCCCACAGCTCTTCCCATCCCAAGGCTCTTCCCACAGCCCCTTCCCTATCCCAGCACAGGTTCCCAACCCTGTCCTACACCCAGCACCCCACAGCTCTAAGGAACGGAGCCCACCATGGGTTCGACACCTCACCCAAGGTTGGAGGTGCCCCAAGATCCGATTTAAATCATCTTCATCCAAAACACACCATGGTGAAATCAAATACAGCCCCCCGAGCTGGCTGAGCAAAGCCAGAGTCCTCCTGCCCCACCTGTAGGGTCTCACACAAATCTCTGCCACCATCCAGAGGCCCAAAGGGTATTTATTAAGTATTTATTATNCACTCCGGCCGAGCGGCGGGGCCGGGCCTGGGCGGCCCTGCGTGACTGTGCGGCTGTTCCCGGGCTCCTCACAGCCCGGCGCGGTGCAGCAGCCGGAGCGGGGCCGGCCCTGGGAGGCGGCACAGCCGGGCCGGGCCGCGGCGCCCCCCGCCCGCCCTGAGGCCGCCATGT
>WBMV01004063.1:2300572-2387843 GCA_013396655.1 Campylorhamphus procurvoides
TCCCACAGCTCTTCCCACAGCTCTTCCCTTCCCAAAGCTCTTCCCATGGCTCTTCCCATCCCACAGCTCTTCCCACAGCTCTTCCCTTCCCACAGCTCTTCCCATCCCAAGGCTCTTCCCACAGCCCCTTCCCTATCCCAGCACAGGTTCCCAACCCTATCCTACCCCCACCACCCCCCATACCACAGGGCTCTAAGGAACAGAGCCCACCATGGGTTCGACACCTNCAGCTCTTCCCAAAGCTCTTCCCATCCCAAAGCTCTTCCCACAGCTCTTCCCTTCCCACAGCTCTTCCCATCCCAAGGCTCTTCCCACAGCCCCTTCCCTATCCCAGCACAGGTTCCCAACCCTGTCCTACACCCAGCACCCCACAGCTCTAAGGAACGGAGCCCACCATGGGTTCGACACCTCACCCAAGGTTGGAGGTGCCCCAAGATCCGATTTAAATCATCTTCATCCAAAACACACCATGGTGAAATCAAATACAGCCCCCCGAGCTGGCTGAGCAAAGCCAGAGTCCTCCTGCCCCACCTGTAGGGTCTCACACAAATCTCTGCCACCATCCAGAGGCCCAAAGGGTATTTATTAAGTATTTATTATAATTTCTTTCTAGCTGGTTTCTCTACGTAGCTTGTATTAACATATACTAACACAGTTATTTTATATACAGTGTTTCATCAAGTTATAAAAGTGACATTCTTTCAAAAGGTGCAAAGTTATTAATGTTTCAACAGGTAAACTACTGAGGCAAGATCTGCATCGAAAATAAAACTTTTGGACTTTGAGAGCGTCAGGAATGCCAGGGCTGGCCAAGCACAGCCGTGTCAGCAGCGCAGGGAAAGGGCTCTGGAAGTGTTGTCAATGAAGAACAATAAATTAGAAGAATGGCTTTGGAACTAATCTGAAATTTTACTAAAAGCTTTACACTAAAGGAAGGGGAGAAGGGGGTGAAGATGTAGCTAATGAAGTGTTCTTACTTTGGAAATGTTCCCAGTTTCTTTTTATATCCCATGAAGATTCTCTACTGAAGTTTGGATTAAACACGTTGGTACAATTGTTTCATGCTTTCACATAATGACAAGGCTTTAGGTCTTTGATTTAAATCATGGCTTAGACGAGAGGGATGCTAACCTGTACACCTCCTCTTAGAAACACAACATCTCGTTAGCCACTACTGCACAGTTTTGTCCTTTCAGGCAATTTCTATTTATATGTATTGTTTTAAAAACAGTAATCCAGCATTAAACATACCACGTAGTTTAAGCAAGTTTTAAACTCCCAGGAGATGTTAAACTGGCCTAATACACGAATCCTTTCAATCCTCACCTAACAAAGGGTTCCCAAGCCGCTGGCAGCGAGTTTGGAAAGGGATTAGAGTGCCTGGCACAGTCATTAAAGTTCAATTTTTTATCAAAACTATTTTTATGCTGTTCCATGTGGATCAGCAATGTCCTTTTAGAAGTGCCTGTGCACTCACTAGAAACAAATATGACCCTGTTGCCTGCACTGTGTCACCAACTCAGCTCATGAGTCCTGAGGACTTGCATCAACAAGGTACAAATTTTGACAACAGAATCACGTCCCCACAGTGTGTCTCAGATTAGGCCCTTCCTTACTGCCTTGAAGATTTACAGCTTCTCCTGTTTTTCCAATGAAGACAACAATTAAATTTCCCCCAAATTTAATCTAATCATCAGATGCATGATTTGACAAAAAAATGTTTCTCTATGAATATATTAATATTCTTTTGCCTTTTAATCCTGTGTCTGGGAGAGATGCATGTCAAAAATCTACTCTCTGGGTAAAACCACAGATGTTTTGGACATAAATCAAACCAGTTCTTTCTTGAACTCCTCATGTTGCCAGCACTTAACACCAGCAATTTCTAAATTACTGTAAACTTCACAGCAGTGCAGCCCCTCTCCATTTTCGCCTGGTTGCTCAATTAAAAACTTTCATAAAAGAAGCAGCAACATTAGGATTAGTTTTAATTACTGGACTTCATTTTTCAAGCCTCTCTCCCTGCCTTACCCCCTGAAGTGTACCACTTGAAAGAAAATGAATGCATCAGTTCACTAATTGATTATTTTCAGTATTATATGGCTTCAATGGTTTGATATGGAACAAAAAAATCCCACTTTTTAACATCACGTGCTCACAGGAAACTTGTAATAGGTATAAATTCTACCAAAGCTTTAAATTGATTCTGCTTTTTCACAACATACAAAACAGACATGACCTATTAATGAAAAACATGCAAACCAAAACTTCCCCAAAATATGAACCTGGTGTGGATATACATACGGAAGTGCTTCCAAAGGAAAGTTTAGTCTAGGAGCATACACAGTGCCAAAGCTGCCAAAGGTAGTGCAGAAGTTAAGCCTCCAAGTGGTAGCAAGCAATATATTGTACATGGTAACCACCTCCACATTCCTGCTATTGCTTCCAAAGCTTCTCCTATTTTTAAGAACAGCATTTGACTCCAGGAAAAGCGTATTTTGACTGCGCCCTTCCCTTCTCCTAAGGTATGCTTTATGGCATTTATCACAGGTACACAGTTTAATGCTCACAGTGTCCCAAAGTTGTGCAGACTGTAACAGACAACTACAGTGTGAGAAGCTCAGGGTGGGTCTCATTTCCCCAAGTCTCTCAGTTATGGGATTGTTTGAGAGGGTGCTGGGAGCTCCCGTCCCCAGGGAGTGCTACATACGTACGGGGAGTGTGACAGGACTGGGCGGGTCCTGCTGGTACCAGATTGGCTTTTCATCCCTGCTCCGAGTTCCAGAAACTTCAGGTTCTTCACTATTGGACTAAGTAAGGAGGATATAATCTCTATTTTACTTAAGTTACATAGTATTCACAGATGTTATGTGCTCTACCAGATACAGCGTGTCCTGACACAGAAACTAGGGGGGAAAACGGAGAACCAAAGGTCCCTTGGAAAATTAGTGAGAACATGGTGATTTCAGGTGCAGCTTTATGGAATGAGCACAACGGTACTTAAATATTTGGCAATCCAACGTTAGTGATGATTAAATCATTGATTGTTGACTGACAGAATTTTTGTTAAAATTTACTTAAAAAAAAAGCTGGTTTTTGCTGTCGACAAAACCAGAGGAACTGGCTTGGAATGAAATCTAGGAACTAAATGTCCGGATGAGATGAGCAATTGGTTCTGTAATTTCAGTATATGTCTGGACAGTCTGAGAAATTTCTATCAAAATAGCCACCTGAGTACAGCCAATCTGAAGTCCCAGTGTATGGGTTAGTGCCTTGATGAAACCACCTGTAAAAGAAAACAGAAAAAGAGAGAAACAATGAAAGAAAAAAAGCAATCAGAGTGAAAAGTTATTAACAGGGGAAAAAAACTACTTTGCCTCTTTCACAAAACATTATAAAAACACAGTGGTATTTCTTATCAGAAAAAAAATCTCAGGAAATTATTCCGGAAATTATTCAGGAAATAGTCTGAACATGAAAATCAAGGCATTGAACTTCCTACACAATTATCACCACCTTGTAAAGCATCTTTTTTTTCATAAAGTCAAGGAGCATGAAACTGATTTTAAAATTACTGTCCTATTTTTAATAAAAATAACATTGATACTCTAGATTATACAATGCATTAATTTACTTTAAAACAATGCCAAATTAGTGACACAATCCTTTTTGTAAATTTGTCCAGAGAGGAAACAGCTTTGTTTCACAGAGCTGTGCTCTGCACAGAACATCAACAACTGCTCACTGTTTAGCCATGTTGACTGAAAACAATTTTATGTTCTCTGGAAGAGATTTTCAAAGGCATTAACTGGAATTAGTTTATAGCTGCTCCTCCAGGCCTCAGGAAGAAAATGTTTTCTCTTCTGAATTTCATGAAAACATGGGAGCTTCCCAAAGGCCTTGCCTTTGAAGGAAGCACCTGCAGGGACTGGCTGTGAGCACACACTTGACTGCACAGCACTGCCAGCTGCAAAAAGCAACTCATGGGAGCAGCAGCCAAATTATGCATCACTCCCTGATGCACTCTGTGACTGAGGAGTCACTTGAACATGCAATTATAAAAGCAGTTTTTTAAGTATCCAAGCAAAGAAATCCAAAAAGTGTGAAAACAAAAGGCCCTAGGGAATCACAACAGCTTGCTTGACTGCCAAAAGCAGAACAGGAATTGGTTAAAGGAGAGATGAGATTTAACATTTTATTCATTCTCACAAAAATATGACCTCTGTAGATTTACAAAACCCTCAAACAAACCAGCATTGCCCTAGTAGTTAATTATGACAACTTTCAGCATTTACTATCAGATAATTTGTCCAGGACAGAGTTATACCAGTTTTGGCTCCCAGCTCCCTATTTAATTGTTGACCCAGCAATGTTTTAAGTGACACTACAAATTGTGCTGTCATGGAGGAAATCAAACACATGCTGTCCTGAATAAAAACAATTCAAGCAGCATCTCCCTAACCATGGCAAGCTTAAACAAGTGCCCACCCTCCCTCCCTCCCTCCCCCTTACCGTGTGTGCCACTCCACCTCATCCTTCGCACGCTCCTTGCGAGCAGCTCTTTGTTTCTCCTCCAGTCTCTCCTTCTCTTTGCTCGCCACATCTAGCCAGTGTTTCAAGAGAAATTGGTTACTTAGCAAAACAGAAACAAAACTGCAGGAAACACAGAAAAGACTGCAGAGGAATGAAGTAGAGTTCATTTATCCATTTGCTGTACACAGGCAACAAAACCCTACAATGGTCATTTCAGAAAAGCTGCTGCTACGAAAGCAGAGTTGAAACTAAAATTTTGCTGTTTATCAGACGCACTGCACTGAGACAGCAGGAAAGAACTCAGATTAGGCATAACAGAGAGAGTGATTTTTTTCACTATTTGGCCATGTGTTTTCTCTGACAAACACCAGAGCATGTCTGCTCACCACGTGTCTTTCCAGACAAACTCCAGAGTAAGTGAGCATGTTGAGAGTGTCTGCCAGCTCCCCCCAAGCTAACAAACATGGAAACACACTGTAGCACAGGACAGCAGCCCTGGGATCCACCTTGGATGCATTTCCCCTCCCAGACTTTTCTGGGAGAGACCAGACATTATCCATTGCTCAAATGCATGTTCATTACAATGAGTTAAGGCTGCTCTGGGAGTGAGAAATTCAAGACAGTGTTTCCTGCACCGCCCTCCCTTTGCTCATCCCTCTCAAAACTTCTTAATGTGGAAATATTTCCTGCAGCAAACACATAACACATACCCATGTTCCCGTTCTCCATATTTCGGATATCCGGCCGTAGCCGACAGTCAGTGGGAGCCAATATTGCTTCCATGCCCTTTTCCAGCTCATTGAGACTCACAGCAAAACTGGTGAAATTGTACATCTTAAAAGCAAAACAAAAAATAACAGGTTATTCTGGCAAAGTGGCACTGGGTTCCCTACACCAAATGGAGACAATAGAACTTCCAAGGCAAACTGCTGAGACGAACCTCCTCCCACTGTCTATCCTGAAGGCAAGGTTAGGAACATACAAAACTAGTCCATTTTTTGTTGGAAGGAAGAGACAAGGAAGGGTTGATGGGGATGGAAATCACAGTTTTCATTTTTAAACCAGTCTTTGCTTCAGGGGATTAAGACAGGTTTTTCTACCATATCTGATACTTAACATCCTAACTTTTTCAAAAAACACCCAAAAACTCATGGTGAAACTACAGAAGTTAATAACCAGCTGCCCAGTTACCACTTCTCATGTTCCCTTGGATAAGTCACTGCCAAGAGCAACGCACAGGCTGATTGAAACTGTTACCTGTGATGAGTTTGGTGGCCTACAATTTATTCTCCAAAGCAATTTACTGCCTGGTATGAAGTGCACCGTGTCTTGAACCTCTGGCATATCATCAGCCTCATCATTTTCGGATTTAATATCTTCTTCACTCTGAAACAGAGGTAACATTTATCAGGGGAACAAAGGAACATTGGACAGTTTCATCTAAAATTCCACAGTGACTGTTGAAGAATCTGTTCAAATCTGAGATCCTGTACACTCTCCTGTATTTCTGCCTCCCATATCTCATGTTTGTTTTTCCTCACTGTCTGTACACTGTCCCTCTCAATTGTAATATCTTGCTCCTGATATCCCTGAAGAGTCTTCCACCCCTTAAGTACAACTTAAATGTCTATTAAAAAAAATCACTAATAGTGGTAAATTAATATCTTTCAGAAATGTTTTCTCCAGCTTCTCTTCTACCCTATGCCATAGCTTAATTTCACCTAACATGACTATTATTTCAGGTTGAAAGGAGCCAGGACTGCAATTTAAACCAGTGCAAGTTCCCCTAATGGCCTGTCACAAATAGGGCACACCTGCCTTTGGACATTTCTTCATCATCTGCAGAAGATTAGGGGTGTGTGCTTAAAAAAAGACAGGCCCTTGTTTCAGTCCAATTTCCTATTTCAGTCCAATCACAATCACCACTGCCAGTTTTCTCACTATGAAGACTGTCCTTCAGTTTATGAATCCAGTGTTTTCCCTTCAAAGTTCCTTTGTTACCAGCTGTACTGCTGTAATGCACATATAAAAATCCAAAGTTCAGGAGCTGCTCTCAGAATCTGAGAGAATCTGACTGGGGCAGGACACAGACAGCTACATTGTGCAACTTTGGAGAGTTTCACCATGAGAACCCATTAAAAACCACAACAACCAGAAAGGAAGTTTGAGGCAATAACATCCTGGAGTGACAGTATCAGAGTTTTCCTCACTCCCACCCCCTTTTATTTCCTTTCTGCCCTCTCTGACATGGCTCATTTATTTTATTCAAAACTACCCTACTAAGTTAAACAGGGCCTGTTTTATACACTAGAAAACAACTCCATATGGTTAAGAGTCTAATTTCAATCATTTGGTTTGAGTATTCATTATTTAGAAAGACACTTCTAGGCTACTTTCCATGTCAACATCTGGTTTACTGTTAAGACAGTTCCCCATCTAAATATAGACACAACAGGAAGGAAGGAAAGAAAGAGTTGATTTTCTTGAGATGAACAGAACCTTATTATTTAAAAAAAAAAAAGTAAAGATATGAGCCTGCACCATGACAAAATCCAGAGCCAAAAGTGAGGCCTGTTGTTGCTCTAGATTCTTCTGATGTAAATACTTTTCCTGCTATTTCATTATCTTTTCTCCCTAAAGATTCCTTCACCTTACCAGCTTCTTCTTCTGCTCTCCACCTTTCTTCTCGTTCTTTTTGTAAGTCTCATACGTGGTGGGATCAGTGCACCACAAGCACTCTGTCCACTTGCCATAGATCACACACAGCTTCTTTCTGCTGCAGAGAAAAGCAAAGGAGACTCAGCTCTTGCTTTTTATTGAGCCTTCTAAGCCAGGCCATGCAGATTCTGGTCTGTATTAAATACCCAGCTTCCTGTTTTGCTGCATTTTATGTCTCAATTTGCAGATTTCACAGAATCACTGCATGGGTGATTTGTATAAACCACATATCTGATAATGGCAAGGAAAGGTTTCAGCTCATTCCAGCCTTCCAGGCACTCAGTCCTGCAGAACACACCCTCGTGAGAGTCACATGCTTTTGCCACTGTTAAATGACTGTGGGTACATTAAAGCCAACAGTTTACAACAGAGATTCAGAGCCATGAAAAAGGTTTGGTTAATTTAAAACTTCTAATAACCATATTCTCATTATTTTAAATTGAAGACTGGAATTACAACGGTACAACAGTGAAATCAGTTGCAGGTATTTTGTATTTTTCCTGGATACTTTTATTTCCAAAGACTTGACTTTAGAGTTTTTCTAATAATGTTTAAAGTGATCATCTTGGAATCAAGGGATTCAGTGCTAACACAGAACAAAAATGGTTTACAATCTACATTGGTAACAACTTCAATCACATCACTTGTGGTCACTATGACAGCAGAAGAAATGTCCCAGTGCTCAGAACAGAGAGACCAAGAGGCTTTTACCACTTACTGTTTGTCCTGGATGTATCCCTCTACTCTGTGAAGCTCCTTCCCAAACAGTCCACACGGTTTAAAATTAAGGACACACTTATCTCCAGTACTGTAGAGGAAAGAAGTACAAGCTTAAAGAAGCAAGCCCTAAATACATCAGTAAGTTTACCTTTTTTACCTTATTCAGCTTTTTTCCATATAGTTACAGTTAGCTGGGGGCTAGTTATTTATAAAGTTATTTTCCTTTAACTATGGTTTATTATCTGACCAGGGCATTAAAAAAGGCACAAAAATTTCAAAACTCCACAAAACAAAAAAAGCAAGTAATATGCACATAAAGACATCAGCATGTGCTGTACCCTTAATTTAAGACATTCTCCATCATCAAAACTAAAAAAAAAAGACAAATCACAATCAACATGATGGAAGTTTACTCCAGGCCTCCAACAATTATTCCATTTAATGGTTCTCGAGCTAAATTTAATTTCTGTTCTCTGTCAACAGGGCTGACTTTGAATGGGAAACACAAATGCAAAACCTTTTCACCCCAAAAGGCATCTGGCCTTATGCCTTTTCATTAATAATACCATGACAAGTAAGCCCAGTCCAAGGGATAGTTTTTTTTAATCCCCTTCTGATAAATGCAAACAAACAAGCAAGAAAACCCCAAGACTTTGGAGCTACAAAACAAAGCTTTCTGTGTGTCTGACAAAGTCAGAACCAGCTGCTTTGTAACACAAGTGACCACACAGCAGTGCCCATGAGCCAACCCTCAGGTTCTTGATTAGCATTACCTGTGATTTACAATTTCTACAGTTCCATACTGCTCTAACCACAGTTTACCAATAATTACATTATGTACACAACAGGTTGGATTTGTCCATGTGTAAGCTTCATTGTGCCTATCAAGAAAAGAGGAGAAAGAAATTATTTTCTTGAGTTTGAGATGGAATGTAAGCCTGTTTACAATTCTGTTCATGGCAGGGCAAAATATTTAGCACTCACCTAAAGAAGAGAAACAGACTTTCTTTACAAGCCAACAATGTGTTGTATCCAAACATTAGTGCAAGTTAATAAAGTGATATTGCCTTTATTTTTCTCCCTTCTCACATAAGTCTTACGGTTGTTTTGCTTTGGATTACAAATTTCAGTCCAACATAAAGAGCAGTTCAGGAACAAACCTTGTTCAGCTGCACTTTGAAAGTTGTATGCAATAAAATATAATATGCAGGAGAACCAGACTGACAAACTAAGACCTAATAGTGTCTTCTATTCAACTGCTGCAGCAACACTAAACTGCAGTAGTGGTTCCCACAAGTATGCCAAGAGTTTCCCCATCATTATTTGAGGCCTGTTCTGGTGCCACTGAAGGCAATTTTGGAGGTGTGAGTGGTTTTTTCCTCTTTTTTTTTCAGTTGGTTTTTTAACAGCAGTGGGACAAACAGCACTATTTCAAGCTTCCCAAACATGACATCTGAATATTCAATTCGATCCTCAATTCCATCTTTTCCCCAAAGATTTATTGAGAAGAAGTCCCAGAATTGAGGAATATTCCAGCTGGTTTCATTTTTGGTTTAATGTTTTGTGAAAAGCTTTAAAGGTGAGTTAACAGATTCTAAGTCCTTATAAGACATTATCCTATAAGTGATCAAAAAGTTAAACAGGATTCCCATTATCACTAGCAAAGTCAAAGCCATCTATTCTCACTCATCTTTCTGTGCTGGTAAAAGAAATGCTGAAGTTCCTTGCTTGCCAATCAATCCATCTTAAGAAAGCTCACAAACTCTATTTTAATTCAAAATGCTACAGAAACAAGTAGTGTCCTCTGTAACAGAAGTCTTGAACTTCTATTTTCAGTAAGTATGGAGAGAAAACTCCTATTTAATGTTTCCAACCTGTCATTTTCCAGCACAGAGAAATAACAGACCATTGAAGCCTGGCTATATCCACAGCTCCTTTTCTTCAAGCAGCCCTTGGAACAATGACTACACTTCAAGCAGGGGAAAAAAACCCAGAGCCCTTCAAATTCATCCCACCAGCCTTTATGCATAGTTTTATTCCTGAACTACTTGACACCAGAAGCTGTACAGCCTAAACCAAAACCCAACACAAGGCACTTATGGCAAGTGCTGATAAATTGAAACACTTTTTATGCTGGGGAAGTGAGGGAGAAGTGCCTTATAATTCATGTTCATGCTCCACATAAATGCATGTTTTAATACCGACTCAGTTTTGCTTCCCAAACAGCTCCTTGTTCACTCAGGCCTTGAGCAGCTCTCAGACTACTCAAACCGACAGAATGGTCTGGATCACAACACTGAGAGGCTCAAAATTTGATTTCAACTCCTGCTGCCAACCTAAAGCAATTCTTTAAAATAAATGCTTTGTTTATATACCAGTTTAAATCTGAGCTCTGTCATTTGATTAGGCTGAGCAAGAATTTAATAGTCTTCTAAATAAAAGCTCTGAAGCAAATGTTATTTTGGTCACATCTGCATTCTGCACTAACATTCATAGTTCTTTCTACATGCAGAACAAATTTCTTCTCATCATTTATATCAGTGTTCAACTGAGAATACTCTTCCTGCAACTACTCCAGTGTATCCCCATGTCCCACTTGGGAAAGCTCCAGAGTCTTTGTGCCACCAGGGCACAAACCAGCTGATGGGAAGCTGCTGAGAGACAAGGCTGGGAGTAAATTAGAGAAGGATTCTTGATTTTAATAGGAAGGTGATCCTTCTCACTAAGTGCTGGGGCAACCCTGACAAGTTTCTCACATTCCCTCATCACACGAAACAGCTCTGGTGAGATGTAGTTCTTTCCATACAAACATTCACACAAACAAAGAAAACCAACAGCAATATTAAAATTGAGCTTGAACAGCCCAGGAACAGAATTTTATCTCCACATTTAGATTTCACGTGCCTTCACAGAATTAGCTCTCAGTAGCATTCCATTTTTAAGACATGCTAATTTTCATAGTGGAAAAACTGGGTCGAATTGCTACAGCTATGCAAGCATGACATAACTTAGAAAAACCCCCCAGAGCCCCAAAATCAACCAGTGAAAATTAAATTGTAAATCAATTTTTAAAAACCCTTCAGCACGAGGTTTTTAGGTAATCACCTCCGAAAAGCCAACAGAATGATTATCCCTGATTTTTTCATTCAAATAAAGAAAGTCATTTACTTCTCATACTCACTTGAGAAGCTCCAAAGTAATTGTTCCCCGAGGCTCTGCTTCTATACTCTTCCCCCAGAATTTTAGCTTGGGATAGATTGATCCATGAAATACGAAGTCCTTATTGAGGCCTTCAGAATAAAATGCACTAATAGGAGGGTGGTGGCTGACCTGCTCAGATATAAACCTAAATCCTAAATCCTCCCTAGCAAAAACAAAAAAGACAATTAAACAGGAAGCATTTTTTTAATGTTACAAGAAAAAAGTTTGCAAGATTTTTAGATTAAACTGAAAGTGAGACTTTTTTAGTTCCATGACGCATTTACAATTAATGAAATGAAAGGATTTTGTACTCTCAACACTTTCTTTTTATACCCTAAACCAGCTTTCTACCCAGAAAGGCATCTGAAGCAGTTTCACTGAAATAACTCATGAAAGTACAGAAACTGTTTGGGCAGCAGGAAAAGGTCTGACTGAAAATTGTTTTTCTGGTGCAGACATATCACCTATTTATTTAAGCAAGCTGGAAGTCCTTCAGACTAATTCCTCTATCTGACGTGATCAACAAAACAATATTTAATTTAATTAAGTGTCTTCTCAGGAAATGTCTTTGGTGGAAGGACATGGGCCAATTTTTCTCTGAATAATTCAAAGAATACTCTGCCTAAACCTAGAAATATAATTATCTGCTTCTATAACAACTTAGATTTTGAGAAACTTTGAGGAAAAGAGTTTTAGCTATACTCAGAAATATTATACTAGCTTGGTTGTAGAAAGAGAATCTATTAACTTCAGAACACAAACAGCCCCAGCTCCCAATTTAAAGTAATTATTACCTGGTTAATTCATAGGTTTCTCCTAACAGTGGGTTAAATGGTTTGCCAGTTCTCTCCCACTGAGACGCTACAGCAGAGACTGCAAAAGCAGCTACAGACTGTGAGCAAATGAAGAACACATTGGTATGAGAACAGGACATTAAAACTCTAAGTTTAACACATTAATTTGTTGCACATTACAGTATTTCGTTATTATTCCAAAACCAAATTGCTGTATATTGCTTAAATTTTTGGGATAAGTGATACAGAAGTGGGGAAATAAAAGCATTTATAAAGATTCTCATTTCCAAAAGGAATTATTTTCTGTAGTAGGTTCTCCCAGGTTACACTCTGCCCCATGTTTCTCTGCAGAGCTCTGTGAGGTCAGCCTGGCTTTTTACATCTACTTTCTGTGCAGACACAGAATACAGGATAAACATTCCAGTTTCACTTCAATCAAACCAGAGCTGGGAGCAATATCAGTACAACCCAATTCCTGGTGTCACCATATTCTCCTCCTTGGTGTGAAACATGGGAGGTCCAATATTCTACTCCCAATAATAACCAGTTTTGGAGAACAGTGGTAAATCTCATCTCTGTCACAACAGTTTTTCATCCAGTAACTTCAAAAATCATCAGGCCACTCAACAAACCAATTTAGAGCGACCTAAAGCCAAGATTTCATCTTCACAACACATAAAATCACAAAAAGAGTCACAGTTAAAGCAGCCCTGAAATGAATTATGGTCCTTGGCCACGGTCAGTTGTGGCATTTCCCTGCTTAGGCCTTTTGGCTTCAACCCTGTGCACAGCACTGAATGTGAAAGGATCACCAATATTTGACAGAGCCAGAATGAAACAAGAAACTTGTCTAGACAGACAAATATGGGCATTCTTATGGCAATGCCTGAGAAGGAAATACACTCTTGGGAGAAACTGTCTTAAAATCAAAGGCTGGGAGAAAAAAAGAAGCTTCTTCTGAACCCCCCAGAAAGGGCTAGGTGTTCTTACCTGCATTCTTTCCAGGGGATCTGCATGACTACAAGCCTTATTAATGAGGTATATGTGCTCCATATATTCTGTTATCCGCTGAAGGAAACTCAAGGGCTCGTTGAAGACAATAGGCATGGTAATCTTGGACAGCTCCTAGATGAACAAAGGTCAGGTTAATTCCTCAGACAAAACACTAAGTGAACAACTGACAACAAGAAGAATTTTGAAAATGAGTTGTGGGTGAGTTTATTAACAGTATTCTTAAAAAGACATTTGGCAGGCCTGTGGCAGACCTCAAAGTGTTACAGCTGAGAGGGGCTGGGAGCAGAACTCTACTAGCAATCTGATACAATACACAACTTCAGAAATTGATCCAGCTAACCTAGTATATTCACAAAAAATGTTACTTTCTCTTCTGTAAAGCAGAAGAGGTTAAAACTTCCATAGATGGTAGCAATAATGTGCCAACCAGCTCTGCACTGATATGGAAAAGCCAAATATTCCTTTGAAATCCTCATCTACCTATTGTACTGCAGCAACCACAAATTAATTTTTGAAAGGAACAGTTACATGAAGAATAGTATTTGAATTGCTCTAACAAATTTTAGTGGCTTTCTTTAAGCAACCTGTTATTTGTGTCAGAGCATTTCTCATTTCACATGTGGATACAAGGCAGATGTGAAGTTCCCTCAGAGATTTCCAATTCCCCAGGTCTTTTACTATATCCAAGCAAATTTGGCTGTTTAATTATGAAGTTGCACTCACGACTGAGCACTAAAACATTCATGTAAGTGCTTAAAAATTAGTGAAAAGGAAAATGCAACATTCTCCTCATCTTCTCACAGACAGGAAAAATAACCCTGGCTTAAACTGATTTGGTCCAAGCAAAAGGTTCTAGTAGATAGGCCACTTCTCCCAACAAAAGGAGCTTTGACAGTACAGCTGTATAACTTAGATGACATGAATTAACAGAATAAAGCCCTCAATGACATTTTGCTAAATAAAAAAAAAAGGCAAGATAACATTGTGTTATTCAAACCATATATTTGACTATATTTTTAATGGTTTTAATCTAGTTCCTAAAGGACATCTCCAAAAATGCCAATCCACATGTTTCAACAGTGAAAGAAGGTAGCAAAATAGTATAGTTAATAAATAAATGTTGAGATTTAGAGCTGCAGTTTAAAATTATATTCTCTATTAAAAAAAGGCAAAATACACCAGGTATTATTCTGTGTCTTAATGTGTAAGCAATAAAATTAACCAGCTGACATTGGGAGACCCAACATCAGCATGCTTCATCCAAGCTAACTTACCAGTCCAATGCATTTTTTCAATATGCTCCATACACTAAAATCACTTCTAGAAAACATGGGGGCAGGTAATGATGTCCTGCAATAGAAAAAAACCAACTGCAATTATCAGTCCCTTAAACAACAAGCCTTTTCATCCGTAGCTATTGAAGTAATGTATAAAGGAAGTAAAACATTAACCTAGACTTGGAACAGGAAGCAGACAGATTAAATGACTTATCAATTCCAGAGAATCAACACCTCTGAAGATAATGAGCCAGCACATGCATTCTCATTCACTGGGCTCACCTGTGTCTCTTAATTCCATTCTCTTGAATCTCTGTCTCTCCGTTGTGCTTTCCAGTCCTATTGCTTTGGCGTGGATCTAGATCAAGCATTTCTGGGACTTTATGATTTGCTTCTGAAAAGTCTCCTGAAGAATTGTCAGAATCAAAGCCTGTATAAAAACCATAAGATAACAGATTTCTTAGGAGCCTTATCATGGCACAGAGCGCCACTCGTGTTTTGCAAGTCTCACACCTTAAGTGCACCAGGTTTATCAGTTTATTTTAAGAGATCAGAGTGAAAACCCTTTATTAAGCAACCTAATTTCCAAGGCTATTACAAGCCAAGTATTGCATTACAATCAAGAATTCTCGAATAATTTTTCACACTGCTGAATATAAAACCAATTTAGAAATTCAGAAGTTCTTTATTAGCTCCTAATCAGATTAGCTGTATTGTCTCTTCTTCAGAGCTATAGTGTGATGACAATAATTTTGTTCAATTATGTAGTTTTCCTCAAAGACCTTGAAATAATTTAACTTACACTGCTAACAGACATGGAGAAAAAGAAAAATAAAGAAAAAAGGGTCATTTTACAATCCAGGGGCAAACACCCAGATCACTGGAGCCACAGAAATGCAGGATATTTTAACTTCTTTTTGCCATCCATGTGTGCAAGGCATGTAAAACTTCCCTAAAGGTTCCAGCAGGAACTGTGGACACCAAGATGACCCATTCCCTGAATTAATACAATCCTTCACAACTGCCACAGTATTACAACAGAAAATGCTGCTGTTCAGTCAAAGCAATAAAGGAGTATTTTTGCTGAAATTAATTCTAAGAGCACCAAGTCCCTTGTGAGTGCCAAAAAGGGTCAATCCTTCCTCAAGAAACACAAGGCTTTAGTTTCCAGCTTCCAACTGAAGAGTCAGAAGCAAAAAGCAACATGAAAGCAGGGGTATTTGCTGGCATACAATTCTTGCCATCATTTTAAGGAATACATAACATAATTTTTGCTTTCATTTCAGCTATCACAACATGGGCAGCCACTTGTCCAGCTGCTGAGTTACCACCACACTCAGCTACAGCCTTTCCCAGAGTCCAGCTGCAGGTACAGAAAGATTCTGAAATATTACAAAGCATGTGCACTCTATGAGAGTGAAAAAAATCAATTTTGACAAAGATTATTTCAATTTTAAATAAAGTGGTGTGATTCTCTGTCATAAACTCTCTAAATAAGCAGTACTTCAGCTTTACTTTATGAGAGCCATTCATGCAAGGCACACATTCAGACACCAAAAGTTACACTTTTTTCAGGGATCAAGACCATGACAATGACACTCAAAACTGCACCAGGAAGCATCACTGATATGATCTTATTTGGTGGACAGGAGGTGCAATGGGTGATGTCATGTCTTACACCTCTCCTACATTTTGATGTCACAAGCATGTAATTACAGAGCAATAACCACAGCTGGGCAATCTGAGTACTCAGTTGGAAAGCATGATAGTCACATATAGATTCAGGTCATTGAAATGAAGACTGCCCTGAAACACCTGTCTTAAAAAAATACACATGTACGACTTCAGTCAACTCACAACGGAGTATTTACGATTTTAAAATGGTATTTCTAATTAATATATGAGCTTTTTTTGGAACCTGTTACAGTACAAGGAGATAGAAAAGGCAAATACTTCAGTGCATAGCAAAATAACTTGCATCAGTTTGACTGATGAAGGTGGAAAAAAAGGATGAGCTTTCTGGTACATGTGCCCTCACCTAGAAAGCTGATCAAGCTCACACACCATAATGAACAGCATCACTTCAAGGAGATAAACACACCAAAATGTAAAAGTAAAGCTTCACAACAGAAATAAACCACTGGCTTCCAGGAGAATAGTTATGAAAATATGTTATTTGAATGTTGGTGTTTACATTCTACCTGAAACTCTGCATGTCCTATCAAATGGTCATTGGTTTTATGCACACTAGTCTTTCTGTTTCTCCGTGATTCAGAAGTGTTTTGCCCTATTCCTGACAGCCCAACAGGAATTTAGATTCAGGTAAATATATCATTTACAGGCAACAACATGTTACTGGTAAGTAAATCAATGCCAATTCAAACAAGCAGACAAACTACAAAAATTGAATCCCAGCTCCAGGAAAGTAAGATACATCAGAAGGGCAAGTTTCCTTTTATTAGAGTGCACCTCCACCTAATTACTTTTAAAAAAACCAAACCCACTTGAGTACACAGCCAGGTAATCACCAGACTTCCAACTACACTTTCAACCTTGTCTACTACAAGCGCTTTGAGAAAGTTTCAAAAGCTGCTTCTCAGTGAAGTTCTAAGTGTTAGAGTTTTGTGAAGAACTATACAGAGAATGTTCCTCACAGAGAAAGCAGATCTGAAATAAAAACAGTTTACTGAAAGGATTTGCTGTAGTTTTGTAAGTTACAAAAAGAGCCTTACACCAGCTACCATTTAAGCTTTGAACCTGAGTAGCCAAGTTTCACTTACAGAACAGTTTCCACACTGAAAAGCCACTGGGAGTGAGGATAAAAAAGGCAATAAAGAGCCACACACAGAAATACAATGTCAAAAATTAATCAGACATCCCAACTTATGTGTATTAAGGCTGAAACAAAAGCTTTTAAAAAGTCTTAAATTTTCAAAGCAAAATACTTAAGCTGGGTGCCGACATGAACCTATTTCAAGAACTTAAAGAAAAGTGACTTGCCAGTAATTCTAGTTTTCTTAGCCTTCCTCTTCCACATGCTGCAAATGAAACAAGTGCACTCAGACTCCACTGCACATGAGCCAAGGGAGCAGAGCACCCGGTGCTGTGAGTCATGTACACGAGAACACCCCTTCCTACAGTCAGCAACTTCCCTGAGTACTAATTAAGCCTTGTCAGCCCAGACAGAAAGGGAATCAAAACAGCACAGTACTGAGAGCCTTCAGCCTTAAAAAGGGCATAAGGAAGAGGGATAAACATGCTGGAAGTGTAGACAGCAAGTGAAGCAAGAGGTAATTTTTTCTTTGCCAGACATTAGAGTTCTGCACTTGCCAAAACAATTCCATCTTCACAACGTGTAGCTGATGAGAGGCAGATTGGCCTTTCACAACATCTGCAATACTTAAACATTATGGCAGAATCCCTTGATTCAGTCTAATCCAGGCATTATGAAAATATATCCATTTGGCAGCAGATACATCATTTCTTCCTCCCCATAAGAAAGCAACACTTTAGAGTGCACAACATCCTCACAAACACACCAGGCTGGATTAACCTCATGTCATAGAACATATTTCCATGGAACAGCAGGTCAATATTTAAAAAGCAAAATTAAGTTATTCATGTCCTTGGGAAAAAACCTCCTCTGGTAACTAGCCAAGAATGTTCCTGTTCTACGGCAGCCCTTTCACAAAACACTTTGGCAAAGACAGAATTAATGAAGGACACAGCTCTGACAGAGCAGACTCCAATGGTGCAGTCTTTATAAAGTCTACGGTGAGAGGAACACACCCAAGGTGACACAGATCAAAGTTATATACTCCTTGTCTCACATAAAACTTTAAAGAATCTGAAATTCATCAAAGGATTGACCTTTCCCCTGATGCAGTCCCAGAGAAGGCTACCACTGGTATTTAAGAAAAAGCAGATTCTTGACAGCTGTGCTGTCAGGCATGAACTGTCAAGTTAACGTCAAGAATTAACTGAGCCACAGGTAACATTCCCATGGCATTCCCAAGGGGACTACTCATTCATGAGGTAAGGATGACAAGTGTCAGCAATGCTAATAACCTTCGAACGCAAAGAAACTTCTCTCCATGGCACCTCTTTATTGGTCACTCACTCCATCCATCACCTGAACACCTCAGTCCATCCTGCACCTTCATGAGTGGCATCATCATCCACTCAGGGGCAAACCATCTGCCAGGAGGATGATTCCCCACCACACATCCCATGAGCATGTCTTTTGGATGTGATGGGACAGTGTCAGGAGCAAAGAGTTGCTACAGCAGAAAGAGCCATTTAAAGTTGTTCCCTGCACCACGTTTATGTATGACTTGGACAAGACACAGCCACAAAGAACTTGGTCTGACTGCAGTAGGTTTGTGCAAGTCATTCATCAAACTCTCAGCATCTGCTAAAGCATCCAGCTAGAGAAAGGGACTGAGCACCTGTCTTTAAAGACAGGCAGTCCTGAGGGAGAATGAATCTGAAGGAAACTATTCAGATTTCAAACTTAGCAACTTCTCTTAAACCAAATACTTGAGGGGGGCACATTCCAGGGCAACACACATAACAGATTTATATATAAATTTATCTCCTGCCAGTACATTCTTCCCTGTGGAAGAATAAGGTTAGGACAGGACAAGAAGTGCTCACAGCACTGATGCACAACATCCACTTCTGAGCAGAGTCAGGCAAGACTGCAGGAACAAGAAAATATCATGCACAATAGCTCAGAAGTCATTACCACCTGGAGCACTCCAGGGGAACCAACCCTTGGAGGCTGAGGTGAAAAAGAAGAGGAAAGAGGACAAAACCAGGTGAGTCAAACACTGAGGGCTGTGCACTTCTGCTGCAAGAGACGCAGGAATGCATGAGCATCAAAGCTGTACAACAAAGAGCTCATGCTCAGAGACACATTTCTGTACACCTATTTCAGTGGGAAAAAAATCTAGTTCATTCATGGCATTGGACCTGAGCTCTTGGAATTGAAAGATTACTAAAGATACACAGCAACAATCCATTGTGTTTCCAAGATTTTAATGATACAACAGTTTGATTTTACAGATGAATTTGGAGTACTACCTCTATCAGTTCCAGCTGGCATGAATCCAAAACAAATTCTTTCCTCTTCTCCATGACATAGTTGTGACAAGTCCTATACAGTCTGCTGTCAGTCACATTGCTTCTCCAGCCCCCTTTGTTTACTCCTCATATGCATTTCCAATGAACCATGTCTAAGTCCACTGGACCCACTTGTATCTACCATGTATGTGCATTCCTTCAGCTTTCACACATCTCATTACTCTCCTCTCAGTCCTGGGATTCTGCATAAACCACTCCACACTCAGCATTTCTCACTTCACCTCTGTCACAGGACTTCTCAAGAGACATTTCAGTGGAAGACTTTAAAACTGTTTGAGATCTTTGGGCAGCTTTCCTTCTCCTCTTAAAATACTTCATGCATTTTATTTCACCACTAAAACCAATTAAGGCTCTTATAAATAACTATTCATCCTTATTAGTTCAAAGCAAAGTACCATTTGATACACTGCTATTGTGTCAAGTGATTCACGTTTACTTTTTTAGAAAAAAATATGGGATTGCAAAGACTTTTGGTTCCCTATTTTGAAAGCATACTTCTACAGTAATTTGTTTCTGACCAGAAAAACATTTTCTACTTCAATTCCTTAGGATAATTTTTCCATGAAGATAAAAAAACCAGGAATAAAATAAATAAAACAATAAAAACAACCCATTGAAAATATTACAACTTTCAAAGGGTTTTAAAAGCATTACTTCTCAAGTTGCTATTAAATTACCTGCTTTTCAAGAAAATGAAAGCAAGACCTGGCCACTAAAGGACTGTTTAAAGCTTTTTTCCCCTCCTCGGCACTGTGCCCATCACTCACCCGTAACGGCATCATAAAACTCTTCTTCACCGTTCATCCTTCAGTGAGATCTCTGTACAGCCAGCCCAGCTCCCTCTAATGCATCCTTGAATTTGATTTAGAGATCAAGTATCTCTGGGCTGGCAGGGTCTTCTTTTTGCAAATTCCCAGCTGCTTTAGATGATCTATTTGACAAGACAGGAAAACA
Organism: Campylorhamphus procurvoides; assembly: GCA_013396655.1. Classification (NCBI taxonomy): domain Eukaryota; kingdom Metazoa; phylum Chordata; class Aves; order Passeriformes; family Dendrocolaptidae; genus Campylorhamphus; species Campylorhamphus procurvoides. The sequence continues at coordinate 2,320,929 of WBMV01004063.1, forward strand.
GAATTAGCAACTTCCACATTTCTTGTGTGCAGAAACATGCATACTTGACAAATACTAATTTTCCTATTTCCTCCCGTGGCAAAAGATGGATTTTTGCATTCATAAGTAAACAGCCTTCTTTGATACCAAAGCCATTTTGAAGATGAATACTGCCTGCCACAAGAACAGCTGATTTACTATGCCATACTTCTCTCTCTATAAATACTTCATATACATTACTGTAAAATATAACTTATTTACTGCAAGTTAAATTTCAAGCAAGTGCAGCTGAAAGGAGCTGAGAACTGACAGAAGAAAAAGACAGCTGGCGAACCAAAAATTCTTTTCAGCAAGAAGATAAGCCTTACTGCATCCTTAACCAAGGATGTCAGGAACAAGAAAGAGAAGCTTTGTATCTCAAAATCTGACAGTTCCATAAAAACGTTTGGCCTCTCTCTACATCAGGCAATCAGCACCTAGTGACCCTTAGAGAAGATTTGTCAGGCTACTGCTCTGAACCCTTGAAGGGACAACAGGAGATTTTTCCCTCTAGGAGTGTAAAGAGCCAACAAACTTTTCCTCAGCAGAACCATGCACACTGCAAATAACTTACAGATTTAGGAAGCATTCCAGCTCTATTTTATGGACAGACTGAATTAGGATTTTTCCAGATGGTTGGCAATGGTGTAATGCAAACATTTTTACTTCACCCAATTTTAGTTTAAGGAGAAGAATGAGAAAATTTAGTTTCCACTCTCACAAATGTTCACCAGGTGCCAACAACAAGCCAAGTACACAACAACAGGCAACAGCATGGCAATGCTATCAATATCTCCTCCAGAACAACCTCAATCTGTCAGTCTCAATTTTTTATGATCCTTGAAGATTCCACTGCTTTTGTGACAGTAGTTTCTCCAGAGTAATTAGAATTTGCACAATTCCATTCTAATTAAGGGAAACAAAGCCAGAAGTGCATTCTGTTCTTAGTAGAAGAGTTTACCATGTTTGTAGCCAATTCCTTCTTCTCTGCAAGAAATCAAACTGTCTTTCAAGCCTTTTTCCCCTCACTGCCCAGAACAAAAGCTGTTTGAATGTCTCCCACACATACAGTCCTTCCAACTGTCCATTTAGAAGGAGGAGCTAAACCAGCCTATTATGGAACTCATTTAAGTTAATGAGTACAGTGTTTGCCTTGGAGTGTTATGTCTGTCAAGGCCAGGTATTTCAGTTTGTCATTTTTCCCATAGGAATCTCCCATTTCCTTGCTATAACAGGATTTTGTATCAACCTCTGCATCAGCAATTTCATATTTACAAGTCCTCATCCCCTCTGCATTGCCCTAAGCAAGGATGCAACAGCTCAGAACACGAAGGCAGAGACTCATCTGTCCGAAGAACTCCAGTGCAAGGCCATCAGCAAGTGCTCACTTGCAGCAGCTCAGATTTCTGGGTGAACTGACCACCAGATTTGATACCATGGAATGGCCTGGGTTGGAAAGGACCTTGAAGATCATCTAGTTCCAACTGTTCTAAATCTGTGCTGTAAGTACAAGCCAGTGCACCCATTTCTGTATTACCGGATGGAATCCAATCCTTGACTCTGTAAAAAAAAATGCTTGTTCATACCAAAGCTGCTATTAGTCATAGTTTCTCCAACCTTTGCAGCCCCACCAGCAACGTATCTGGAAGCATCTCCTCCAAGGACTCCAAATATGCCATATCTTTGCACAAAATCTCTCCTTGAGGATGTAACTATGTAAACCTTTCTACAGGGGTGGACAGAAGGAATCCACAGAAAACTATTGCTACAGAAAACCAGAATTCATCTGAGGACAAGTGTTCACCCCAGATGCAACAATCACCACACTGGAATGGCAACACTAATTTGCCAAAAAAGGGGTTGTATTATTGGGTTTCTTTATCCCTCCAACTATCCTTGAAGATGCAAAACATTTATGGTTTCAATTGTCCACAAGGATTGCATCCTTCTGGCAAAACAGCAGCCAATATTTCCAGAAGGACACTTGTGTTATGTACATGATAAAACCCTCTCATGATTTGTAGCAGCAACCACAGTATGCTACAGTCTTGTATAGAAGGCACTAAGAAATAAAAATCACTTTAAAAATTGTGAATTATCACCAAGAGTCTTAGAATAAATAAGGCCATACAGATGAATGCCAGTTTCTCCTCTCTCCTGCACAATAATAATTGCATTACAAAAGGACTTGTGAAGTGGAACTACATCCCACAGTGTTCAGTGTCACTGCAGAGACAACCAAGATTTCCTATAAAAACGTTCACCCAGTACAAATGAAGTGACCAGAATCAAAGACTTAACTGCAGGCAGAGTTATGCAGCACTTTCCTGACACCCACCACACCCCACACCTGAAACTCACTGCTCTTTGACAATGAAAGTGCACTCCTATCCCTCTAAGTTACAAACAAGCTTCATAACTATTACCTAAGGAACAAAATATTCATTTGAGTAATTTTAAATAACAGTCACAAACTGTCCTGAGGTGCCAGGGACATCTTTAAAAGGATAAAGTAATATATTTTGCTGTGTTAACACTAGGAATAACTTCACGCTTATATCACTTCTTTTACATTCAGTTCTTTTATGTAGCAGAGATTAACATGAATTTGCATGCAGTTGAACACACAGTGATAACAGCATTCAGCTTTCACGAGCCAAAAAGCTAGGATTAAGTCCTTTTCCCTTACTGAAAGCAACAGCAAAAGTTACTTTCAGCTAGGTTGAAATGCCAGAAGACAGAAACATCCTGGTTGCTTCATATTCAGTATTTGCAATCTGTATTTCCTCCTCCACGTCCACGATGCACCCAGAAGAATTCACTGACACACGAACAAGTGTAAGTAGCAGGTTTTACCAAAATTGCCACTAAAGGAGGGGTGCAACACTCCTGTGTCAGACAGACCTTCAGGAGCTCAGGACCAGCTGCCCTGGAAAATCCTTCATAAAGCATAAACATCATAGCATGTTCTCATCTTTTAGTGCTATAGTGTAGAAGAAATATAAAGTATATTTAGGTATTTTCTTATATACACAGTAATTATTAGGAATGTAACAAACACATTTCCACACAAGACTTCACTGACTCCTGGTTGGAGAGAACACTGTTTCAGCAATCAGGATTTGCTGGTTTACAGACTAAAATTATCTTAGTGGGCTTCACCTTCCAGGCAGAGCCAAGGGCTGGGTCTGGCTGCTCAAGGCACAGACACTCCGAAAGGTGGTTTTTGTGGGCACCTCAGCCCAGCTGCCCCACAATTACAAACAACAGGGAAAAGCTGCAAGTCAAGGCACCTTAAGGGAACTGTAAATTTGTCATTTAATGATGCCAACACACCCCTGGCCACAAGCAACCCAGACTTTGTGGTTTACAGCAACAAAGCTTATCTATTTCCTCATATTTTAAGGCTATGCATTGGTAGAGACTAATTGGATGTATTGTGTGATTTGTGTGCATGAGTAAAAACTGACACACTATTTTTGTATCAAACTGATCTCCCTACAGGAAAGATGTTATTTTTGAAGGTCAAACTGAAAGACAAGAGACAAAAACATCCAAAAAATACTAATAGCCATCCCAACAGTACAACTTTGGTTGGTAAATCTGTACTGCAGCTGTATTATCTTATGTTTCACTCTGACAATTCTCTGTCCTAGGTTATCCAGAATATTCATAAGAAGACGCTACTCTTTGTTAATTTTTAACACACTTTTAAGCCGAGTGCCAAAGCAATTTACATAAAAAAGTAAGCTTAATATAATTTATTGGAGCAAGTCTTGGACAAGTTATTTGGGCAAAACCTAGTTTTCTACTCATTTTGTCTATTTGCACACCAATGCCTAAAATTTATAAACCCAAACTAGCAAGAGTTAAGCTAAGCATAGCATGTGGAGTCAAAACCTTCTAAGACCTTCTGGCATCTTCTAACCAAAGAACCACCACTTTGGTTCCTCTGAAATAAGCTTTGCACCTTGGTGATGTTGTAGAGCCACCTACAAACAGGTTAAACAAGATATTGTGCTGTCCAATAACACAATTTAGAAATCCAAATACCAATGCTGAAATAAAAATGCTACTTCTTCCCCAAGAAGAGGCAAAGAATAGAAATATAACTAACTACTAATCACATGGGCACAAAGTTTGACTTGTATTTTTGTTATTAAGAGGTCTCATTAGTGCTGCACAAGTCAAAAGGTTACCCAAAGGGAGCCTACAAGAAAGGGGGAGAGGGACTTTTTACAAGATCATGTAGTGACAGGACAAGGGGGGAATAGATTCAAATTGACAGAGAGCCAGGTTTAGACTAGATATAAAAAGAAATTCTTCCCTGTGAGGGTGGGCAGGCCCTGGCACAGGGTGCCCAGAGAAGCTGTGGCTGCCCCATCCCTGGAAGTGTCCAAGGCCAGGTTGGACAGGGCTTGGAGCAACCTGGGCTAGTGGAAGGTGTTCCTGCACAGGGCAGGGGGTGGGAATGAGATGAGCTTTACAGATTCTTCCAGCTCAAACCATTTTGTGATTCTATGATACTCATTAAAACTCCTTTAAATTCTCCTGCTTTCCAGAAGTACATCTGTCACAGACAGGGAGAAGAAACAGAAAGGGCTGTTCCTAAATGTGCACGGTCACAACACACCCTGAGACAGATCCCGAGAGGCTCACGCTCCGCTCATGATCCTCACAGCCCTAATGTAGAGAGCATAACCAACTACTCACACCACCCACGCTGACAGCCAAGGTCCCATGATGAAGGAAGAACAAAGTCCTAGCGTATCTGTCAATCAGCTCGGGGTGAATAATGTCACACGAAGTGTTCTGTCACTCGGCAGTGACACCTGCCAGGTCTGGCTCCCAGTAACACACCTGGCTTTCCAAAGCTTAACTGTGCAGGTCAGAGCATTCCCTACAAGGTCACAGTCCCCAGAAGCAGAAGGGACAGGAACTCTCCTCTGGAAATACATTAGTCCCAGACTTCACACAATTCCCATTTTAAACCGTTTCCTCCCACTTGAATTTATTTTAAAACCAGGCCAACAAAAGCGCAAGACTTTGCAAATCACTTTATAAATTAACCTGCTCAATGCATGCTGTGATGTGCATGTGAGAACCTATCTGAGGAGAGATGCACATTCCACCTTCGTGGCTGCTCTCCAAAATCAACTTGTGGGGATCCACTGCCTGCTGAGCAGTGCCCTCTGGAACCTGCACTCTCCACACCTGTAAGCCAGACAAGGCATACACGCTGCTGGGAGAAGTTCAAGTTGGACATGAGGAAGAATTTCTTCATGGCAAGGGTTGTCTGGCACTGGCATGGTCTGCCCAGAGAGGTGATGGATTCACCGTCCCTGGAGGTTTCAAGAAGTGACTGGATGTGGCACTCTGTGCTCTGGTTTCGTTGACAAGGTGATGAGCAGTCACAGGTCCATGATCTTGGAGGTCTTTTCCAACCTAAATGATTCTGTGATTCTGAGGCTGTAGAGGTGACCTGCAGTGGTTGTAACTTTATCTGCTTATAGCTCTATCAAGCACTAAAAGTTGCAATTCCCTATGCCATTTATCTGAATATTTTAGTAATCCCACACGTTTGCCATCTCGTATGCTTGCTCCTTCTCAAAATCCATTTGTCAGAAGAAAAATAATAAAAACAACCAGCTTATGCCTCTGTCACCATTATTTTGGATCCTCTGACCTTATACATGACTAAAGACACCCAAAAACTTGTACCCCAGAACAACCTGTAAGAGTTTAAACATGCAACTACTCTGTTAACTCGACTAGTTCCTCCATACTAACTTGTTCTTCCAGGTTAATCCTCAACAAAGACCCAGCTGGGTAACCGAAAGTTACTCCTCCTTAAAGAAACATTTACATTTCTATAGAAAGACCAGCATTTACAGCCCAGTGGCTCACTGGGCTGGAATGTGGCTCAGCAAGCTCAGGTTTGAAGCTGGCTGAGGAAAACTGCAGCTCCTTTTCCCTGCAGACCTGAAGTGGAAATTTCACATCATGCAGCAATTCTGGAAAGCTTTGCTGACACCATCCTGCTACCTTTATAAATCCCTTTTCTTTTTGCTTTGAACACTCATGTTCTGGCTCTACGAGACACATAAATAAAACACTCAGTCCTGTTCATTACAGAGATATTAAACCTACTTGTGAGATCCACTGAAGTAAAACCAAGTACAGAATCAATAAGCAGGCATGAAAATAACTAGAGAGGTTCACCAGTACAAGCAGGTAGGGTGTCAGGAGTTCAATACACTCAAATTAGAGTGCCTCCAAAGAATTCATGAACTAGCACATTCATCAGCTTTTTCACATGCCTAACAAGGTTTTGACAGATGGGCACTTCCACAGCAAATTTTAAAATCATTTATTGGCTTGAAAAGACAATAATTGCAAGGAAGAAAAATTTTAAAAAAAAAAGGAAAAGGGAAAAAAAATCACCTGGGACCATCCTCACAAAAACCATTTTCATTAGTTTGAAATTACAAGGACACAGGGGAATATCAATTTTCAAATTGACAGAGAGCAGGTTTAAATTAAATACTAGAATGAAATCCTTCCCTGTGAGGGTGCTGAGGCCCTGGCACAGGTTGCCCACAGAAACCCTGGATACTCCATCCCTGGAGGTGCTCAAGGCCAGGTTGGACAGGGCTTGGAGCAACCTGGGATAGTGGAAGGTGCCCCTGTCCATGACAGGGGGATTGGAACAAGGTGATCTTCGGGGTCCCTTCCAAAACAAACCACTCTGTGATATCCTGGATGCACCTTCTGTCAAGAAAGAGACTCCAAAAGAGCCAGTAGATCAAGTATACACACCCTTCTCTTTACCATTAAAATTAAGAAATGGGGAAAAAACAAAAAAACAGTCTACAGCATGACTGGTGGAATAAGAGTCAACCCCATCGTCTCTTGAGTTGCCAGCTGAAATAAAACACAGCTGGAGTACTTCAAGGGATAGAAAGAAATAAATAAGTGGAACTAGAAGATAAATATTCATGTGTGTTTCCTTCATACACATCTCCTGAAAACATCAAACTGCAGTGTTTCATCTCTGAACGAAAGCTTCAACAGGGATGAATCCTACTTGACTTACAAAATTAGGTTAGCAACAACACTGGATCTAAAACATCAACAAAAAGTAGCCAAGAAGCCAATTGAATTGGCAATTTAGATACCTGCTGTAATTATTATGCACTTTAAAACTCTTTAACCAGAGAACAGCTACTTAGAGGGCAGAATCCAGAAGAGAATTTTCTTTACCAAGTTAGATTTGCCTCTTACTCCAAAGTTTGAATGTAATACCACCTTCCACCAAGATGTCTTGGCAAGATGAAACTCTCTCTGCAGAAAGGCTGAGAGATGAGGATCAACACGTGAGCCAAACATTTATGGCAGAAGAATCACGTTCTGTTCTCTCAGGGATACCAATTTTTGGTGACACTTCCCAGGAATCAGAGCCAACTGGAACTCTGCAAGTCTGGCTTTCAACGGAGCCAGGACCACAAGATTTCTTCTTGCATCAGAACAAAGGACAATAATTGTTCCACACACAAGTACTGCCCCTGCCACAAAGCTACCAGTGGTATTATTTATTGAACATAAAAAATGTAACAATGAAACTGGACAGAAAACACCTTCTCAATACAGTGCTTCATTACCTATGGAACCAATGGCTATTCCCCATTTTCACTGCAACCAAAAATTCTGTTCTATGGCCAAGGATATTTGCTTGAAATTCCATAAGTCTAATAAACAAACAGAGCAAGTAAAGTTGATTCCAGCAGATTAGTATTTTCTGATGCAACATTCTTCACTGAAATTCCTACAAAACTCTGTAAATGTTCTCCTTTTTTAACAGTGCCTCAATATTTGAGATGTTTTTCCACCTGAGAGCATCCAGTACGGTATTTTTCAGACTTTGCACCCTTCCCATGGAAACTATTTCATGGCCCATGATCGTAAAAAATGACAAAATTCCATTCTGCATTCCTCTCCACACATGATGCATAATGCCAGGTTTGATCATGAGTGATAAATCTGCTCATTTCTAGCCACACTGTTAAAAAAACCCCACATTCACTACTGTATTGTAAAAGTAGCTACTTGTTAGCAGTTTCCTGAGGAACTCTTTTATCTTATTTGTAAGAGATAGGGTGGGAAGTAATCAATAACTCCAAGCACAGTGCCTTTGGATACAAGTGCCAGTAGATACATAATTAGTCACTTAAGAACACCTCTCTTTGAAGGGAAAATTAAGGATGCTTGAGTACTTCTCATCACAATGCAACCACTCCTACAAATCGATCGCTGAAGCTTATGAACATGAAGACAATTACAGCATAAAACATCACTGGAGAACATCCCTAGAACAGCAAAAATAGTTACACCTTTAAGTCTGTGGATCTCCCTACTCAAAGACACTTTTTAAGCTTTGTCTCTGTGGACCCATTCTCTCCAGGCAAGTGCAGATTTATATTAATTCTGTACAAGGTATCTTATAGAATCATTTTCACAGAGACTCTTAAATAATTGTGATAGCAATTATAGTCCAAATGAAGCAGGGAGACACCAGTGACTAACGCAGAGCAAAGCCCTACAGCATAAGAAACCATATCTTTCATGCCTACCAACAACTCCTCACACACTGAAATTGTGCAGCACAAGCTCATGCACACAGCCAGCAGACTCTTAAATTTTTGAGATGATACCACAAATTTGCAAAAGCTTTAAAAAGTCAAGAGTTTATCCTACGGTTGAATTTCCTTTAAAGCTCCTTTTATAGTAGACACATCATTGATTCCAGTCTGTTTGCTGTTGTCAAGAGAATAAAAAGATAAAATAAACTCTGATTTCTCAAGTTAGGACAAATATCTCTAAATAGACTTCAGTGTTAATAAAGAATCCACCCAGCTATCTGCTCAATAACATTAACCCTCTTGGGTAATAATGTGCACAGCACTTTGCTTAAAACTGAGACCATGTAAACAAAGTTTTAACAAGAATTATTAAAAGGATCCTTGTTCTCACTTGATTGTAGGGAACAGACTCTACATCAGCACCTCAGTGGCCAGAGCTGGTCAGGGAGTTAAAGGGCTGAAGTGAGTGATGTGAGCCACAGACACCTCAGAACTCACAAACCACCTCCAGACTTCCCACATCACCACTGCTTTTAAACCAACACCAGAATCAAAACACAATGAGATCTACCAGCAGATTCTTTTGGGAGCCCTAAAAAAAGTTTACTCAGAAGAGTAAAAATATAATGAAGTTATCCATTCACGAAAACACATTGCTTGACAAATATCCTAAGCATGCAAACTTTGCAATATCCCAGAGGTTCACAGCATCCCAACAGCCACAACCTTTGTCTCATCTGAAAGTCTGAACAGCACAGCAAAGGAACTGAACTCAAGCAGGAACACCACAGACCAAGGTTTCCACTCAGTCTAACGCCAAGCACAGAGCAAAAGAGAGTTTAAGTTTTGGACTACAAAACCAAGAGGGCCAAGACTAAAAGGTCCAGCTCTGTTTCTGCAGCTGCAGGGACAATTCACCTTTTGTGCACCCTCCCTCCCACCAGATTGATAAACAACCCCAGAAAGACAACACTCTGAAGCCTCTGAGTTTTCTGAAAGGAGGCTACTGTAATTTACTAAAAATCTGTCTCATTACGTGCATAATAACAATTATGTGCCCAATAAAATATACTGAACTAGTCTAAAAGATCTGTCTAGAGCAGCAAATGAATTTCCAATTGTAACTGTGTCTAAGGGGGAAAAAAACTCCAAGTTTCAGCAAGCTTAGTCTATTTTTGTCTATTCTTTAGTCTATTCTTGTAACTTACTGATCCTGAAAATTAAGACATTATCTTTGTGCACTGAATCAACAATACAGTTTTGAAGAGTATAACTGAAAGTTATGGCAAGCCACATTTGACACATTCTAATTGCTCTCCTGCAACTTGCTATTACAAGTCTTTACGGATGCAAAATAAATAATTACGTCATCATACATTTATCTGCATAGTAATTATTAGGAATTCAAATGTATTCTTTAATCCCAAGTTCTATGGTGGTCTATTCCATAAAATAATAAAATCCATAAAAGAATTGCTATAATGCATAACCTATATTCCTTTGCAACAGGAAGCACATTGAAGTCCCATATTTCCAAAGTGGCAGGTGCAGGGTGACCAACTTGTTCATGGCTTTCACTTGCCAATTTATTCAGCCTGGAGAAGGTGTCCCTGGGATCAGTTACGTGTTCAAACTCAGCAAAAACATGAGCACTCCATATTTAACACATATTCTTTGCACGCCTGATTTTGTGCAGTTCTTTCAAAAAGAGGAAAGAGAACCAAACATTTTAGTTACTACCCAAAGAAGAAACTAAACACTAAGCATTTTAAACATCACATGAGCAATCACATACAGGCTTTTCTTTTATCTCCATGATTCAGGTGACAAAACTGATGCTGAAGTGAAGGACTAGAAAAATATCACCCTGTAAATGGAAGCCCTAGATATCAACCAGCATGATGTAACATTGCATTTGCTCAAGGACAACTCACTTCAAATACCAAAGCTAATAAGTTATCTGCTTAAAAATTCAGCATACGTGCAAGCAAATTTTGCTTTCAAACAACAACCAAATAAAAAAAACCATCTGACTGGCACTACAAACACTGATTTAAAAATATAGCCTTATCAAAGCAAAAAAAGCCTGGTTGGGATGTTTTCCAACCAACACTAAGATAACAGAAAGCAAAGCTTTCCACCTTTGTTCTAGGTCAGCATGTGTGAAGTTCACACAGTAGAATTCACAAGAAGAAAAGACTGAAAGAAATACCAGTTTCAATCACAAGACCTGTCAGCTTAAGCAAGTTCGTATCATGGAAAGCAGTAACACTATTAAAATTGATTTGAAGAAACCATCCAACAGTGAAAATGCTCCTCTGTAATCAATTACTGCCTAGAAATCAGCAAACACCTAACTGAAACCCACAGTTTTTCAGTATTGCATCAAATGAAACCTTTAACCTACCTAGTCTTCAACAACTTGCATGCACAGGGTTTGTTGTCTAATCATCATTTTCTATCTCCAGCTTTTGGCTTCTGTTTCTAAGATTACACTGGCATGGCTTAAGAGCCAGTTCTGGAGGAAAATGCCACATTTATTCCTGGAGAGCAGACACCTCAGTGTTTCCATTTGAGGACTCCCTGAAGTCACAAATTCACCATGAGGTGCTGTTGCTTCAGGAAAGCAACACAGAGAATCCCTCCTGCTCTTATCCCAGACTGCCCTCAACTTTCTGTCACGTGGTCAAACATTTGTGTAGTTTGACAACTATTTTAAGAAAAAGCTGTGTTTACTGTAACTGAAAACCCAAGGGGTTCCTCAGGGGAAAGTCATTGCTCGGAATTTCTTGCTTCCATGCTAGTTCAGCCAGTTCTCCCACTTCCATCCCACGGCACAGCGCTTTATGTTTGGAAGTTACCCAAGTCACTGCTGCCAGAAATTGCCCTGAGGTCTTACAAGTCCCTGAGCACACTGGTGCAAAGTTTGTTAAGATGACACATATGTGGTTGCTCCAAGATGGCAACATGAACATGGAATTACAGAATTTTGGGAAGTTGAGTTTGAATGATCGATTTTATTTTTTCTTGCATGCCAAGCTTTAGAAAAGGACCCACTAGAAGAAAAGTGGTGCAGGGTTTTTAATCAACACTGCAGATCCATGTCTGCCCTCTACTTTTCCTGGAATCAAAAATGAAGGCTATGTATTTTAACTGAGGGAACTCACAGTAAACGGGAGCAATATCTGCTTGAACTCAACATGCTTTGGCAGGTACTTCTGAGAAGAAACACAAGGCTTTGGAAGACATAAAAACCAGAAGGTTATCTTGAAGCCACATCTGAAATTCTGGCCTGCAAGTGCTACAGACTCCAAAAGGAGCCCTGAATCCAAACACTGAGAGAGCACAAACACGATCAACACCCAAATTAAATAAATGGCAACATCACATACCTTTGCTACCAAGCAGAAGTTCTGGTGGCATGTTATTTAAAAAAAAGCCTTTATTCCTGCTATTTTTCCCATCTTGCTTGTCTCCCTGCAAGAGAAACATCGAGTAGGTAACTGAAGACCAAAAAAAGCAAAAAAGCCGAACTCGAATAAACCCTGAGGTCTCGCTGTGCTTCAGCTGTGGCCTGACAGGCCCCTGGAGGCTCCTGTGCCGAGCCCAACACACTCCCGTGGGAGCTGCGAGCTCCTCTGGCAACCCACCCGGCTGCGGAAATACAGAAACATCAGAAAAAAGAGGAGAGAGTTGCACCGGGGCAGGGCTCAGCACCGGGATGGGGCTCAGCACCAGGCACAGCACCGGGATGGCGGCACCAGGATGGGATGACAGAACCAGGACGGGGCTCAGCCCCTCACCCCGACACCGCCACCCCCCCTGCGGCCCCGCNTCCGGCTCCGCTCCCGCAACGGCCCCGCCGACACCGAGGCGGAAGTGCGGCCCTGGCCGCTTTTGATTGACGGGCGGCTCGGCCAATCGCAGGGCGAGACCCCGCCTCCGCCGTCGCCCCGCTGGCCAATCATCTCCCAGCGTGCCGCGGGGGGGCGGGGCGAAGGCGGCGCGCAGCGTCACCGACCCGGGCCGCGCCATCGATGGGGACACGGCGGGCCAATGGCGCAGCGGGGGCGGGAATATGCATATTAGGGGCGTGGTTATGCAGATGAGCGATGTCCCGGTAGACCCCGCGGCGCGGGGCCGGCTCATGGGGCGGGACTGGGGGGTCAGTGGGGCTCTGTCTGCACGGAAACAACGATGGAATCGGTATTACTATTTATGTTTTATGGGAGTCTTGTACCTTTGGCCGGTTACAGAACGTGAGGTTGGTCACCATAACTGATTATGATAACATGTTGTCCTCAAGGACAGGTCCTAAATATTAAATTCTCATGTCTGTTGATGTCTGATCCTACAAAAGTTGTGTCAAGGTTGGGACCTGCAGTCCCAACATGCTGCTGGTGGGTCAAGATTAACACGAATTTAAATTGTTTTGTGGGTTTATGTAACTTTCAGGTCACCTTTGAGGCAAAATCACTCCCAGGCTACACATGCAAGGGTTCAGTTTTCAGTCCCCTCCTGCATCCCGGTCCTGTCCTCCTTGTCCTGCTGCCTCAGCAGGTCCATGGACACCTGGAGAAATGGTCAACCAAGCCGTGTGCTGGTAGCTCATGGATTAGGGTCAGAGTCAAAGCCAGCAGGTGCTTTTCTTTCCCTCACCCCAAGCTTGCCCTTGTTCTCACACAACAGGTGACTGGAGGCAAACCCGTAACAATCCCCTTCCACTCAGTCATTGCTGGCGGGGTAAAGAAATTGAGGCTTTGCAGATGTTGGTGCAAGTATCAGAACCGTGAGTCAGGAGCTTGAAAGGGGTTTGACTCATGGCAATCCTCTCATGGAACACCTGCACTGCTCCTCTGAGTTACCTGAGTCTGCAAGGTGTTGGTTTCACATGAACATAGACTTCTCCCCAGCTCAGGGGTTTGGAAATCTTTTCCACTGAAATGTCTGTGCCCTTCTCTTTTCATACCAATTGACTGAAATCTTGTTGGATCCTTAAAAAGAAAATAGAATATGAAAAGTATTGCAAAACATGCACAGTAGGGATTTTGGGGAGATCGACCATGAAGAGGAGCTGGAAACCAACCTGGGAGAAGCACAACTTGTATCACTGACACAAAACACAGATAAAATTGCTGAGGGAGATTTTCTTGTCCTCTTAAGCAGGTAACAATATGGGATGTTGGGAGGGTCCAGCACAAGAGCAAACAAAATCCACCCAGGAATGATAAGGCGGAGCCTGAACAAGGAACAGTAGGGAGTGAAAGAGAGAGATGAGTCACAGAAATATTTACCCCCAAAATTATCTTCTCCTACCACTGATTCAGTTCTCAACGCAAAGCAAATATAGGGATTAGCACATTAATTCTGTAGCACAGAACGCATTCCTCAGGGTGGTTTTAAACATAGGAAAATGTATAAATGGTTCTTAACAGGGGAATTTAGCCACCCCCTTTTGGATTGCCCAATGTTATAGGCTCTACATGAAGCACAGAAATAATTCTACTGTGGCTTTTAAGCAAAGGCCCACAAGCAGAAAGTAAGCATGAATTTAAGACATTATTTTCTGACTGAGCAGGCCTTTGTCATGACTAAGCACCTGATCTGGAAGAGTTCTCCAAAAGGATCATGGAAAGAGAAATCCACTCATTAGATGAGCAAGGAATACCATATTTGTGTAGCTTTTTCGGGTCTTAATTGAAGGCATGGGCATTCTGACCCTGCCACGAAGATCCTTCTCCCAGGCATTCTGTGGGCATTTGAGCTAAATTCCCATGCTTAGCAAAAATTAAGATAATTGACCATTTCTTCCTTTGTTCAATATTCAGGGCCTACCCTCTAGCAATCTAAAATCACTGACCCCCAAAATTAGACAGGGAGAAGAACCAAACTCCATATTTGTCTCGCCTCTGCATTGGTGCAGTTACCTTTTAAAGGAGATGGCATGGAAAATTTTGCCTTGCTGGCAAAGTTTTGCAACATTAAAAGTAATTAAAACGGGGTTGTATAGTGGGAAGTATTGAGCAACTGTCTCAGGCATAGGTGTAACCATCAGCTCCACCTGTAATAAACCCAGCTGTTTCCCTCCTGTGCAGCAACAACATCCACTCACAGAACTGATCCCAGCAAACCTTGTCACTGCAGCAGATTTAGGACACCTAAATTGCAACAGAAGGGAGGGCAAAAGGGAAACCCAAAATCCAGGATGCTGATGTGGAGACATTGCAAGGCAATGTGGGACATTACAGCAGAAATACCGACTGTCAGAAGTCAATCCATCACCTGTTGTACACAGGCAGAGACAAAGACCTTTTCCCTCCTCCACCAAATCATCCAGGAGCCAAAGCAGCTACTCAGACCCAGCATGTTCAGGCAGGTGCCATGGGAAGCTCTTTTTAGACAATGACTCCTTGCCAGAGAGTTTCCAAATTTCATTTAGCAAGTGCTCCAGCATCTTCAGCTTGGTGCTGCATGTTCCTCCTGCACACCACACAGTGAATTCCCATCTCACCGTGCCCCCACGGCCTTTCAGAGACACAGCACTGTCCTTATAGTCCTGTGCCATTTAAATGTGCTTGGAAAGACTCCCAGCCCCGTTCACCAACAGCTTCACCCCAGAGGAGTGCGAGCCTTGTCCACACTTGAGAGCTAATTTGGATTAAGGGAGGGTGTAAATTAAAAGCACAGTGGGAATCCCAAAATATCTCTGGGCAAATAAGCCCCAAATTATCAAAACAATTGATTAAACGTCCTGTCAGTAATGGCAGGATCAGCACAGCCCACACAGATTGATGGGGTGGTTCTGGCTGTTGGGACAGGGACCCCTGGACTCACACCGTGCCCACATAGAGACAGAGCTTTTCACATCCTGTTCTCTTCAGCTTCCTTGTTAAATATTGATTGTGGTTATTATGAGATGGCACACCCCTGTCACACCGTGCTGAGGCTGTGCAAACATGAAATAGAAAGTTTCTGCCTTAAAGAGTTTGCAGGCTCTCCCTCTGCCCTGTACCCTGAGTGAATCAAACACCACTCTGCAAAATGGGAAACATCCAAATCTTCCAAATAATAAAGATTTCCTCCTATGGTCTAGCTCATCTCAAAAGACAGCAATTTCGAGTTCTACTGGCAGTGACAGTGTCTTTTTTGCTGCTGGACTGCAAAAGGGAAGATACTGTGAAAGAGCTACAGTCACATACATATATTCAATAAAAAAAGAGATTTAAAAAGCAGACATTGGTAACACTGATAAGGTTATAATGGAAAACATGATAATGCTGAAACCACATGAATTTTAACCAGAATCTTGAAGAAAAGCAATTCAAGAGGAAAAGGAATTCATAAATAACGAGGAACATGGCAAAAGCTGAATAAGTAGAAACAGCCAGTCTGCTAAAAGGCTGACTAAGCATGTTCTTTGTGATGGCATGGAAAGGAAAGGACACAAGAGCCGAGATCCGCCGCTTCAGTGATCATTTCCCTGGGAGCTGCACCCATTCAGCTGAGGGCAGTTCAGAGGCTGAGCCACTTCCCTTCAATAGAAAACAAAGTTGTAAAATCTCTGTGGTCAAAGTTGTGAAAGCTTAAAAACCAAGTGCTGAGAGTACAAGGGCCTTTCCACAGGAAGACAGAAAGCTTGAAAAAAAACATGCTTTGTCACAGAGCCTTGATAAAATCATAGAATCACAGAATGGTTAAGGTTGGAAAAGACCTTTAGGATCATCAAATCCAACTATCAATCCTTATTCACCACTAAAACATGTCTCGAGTGCCATACACGTTTGTTGAATGTGTGATGTTCCCCTCTGCTGAATCCTGAATTCTGCTCATTCCAGGTATGATTTGTCACTGCAAACTCCTGCTCCTGGATTTGAGTAGAGATGCACAGGAGGTTGTTCTCAGGATAAAAATACCTCATTTTCGTATCCTATCTCACCTTTCCCGGGATGCAGGTCCATGCTTTTCTTGCATATGAATAGCAGGGAAGATTGGATTAGATCCGCTTTGACTCACAGCTTCAATCATTCACACACTTGTACAGGACTTGGGAAGCTCCACAGGGGGATACCATGGAACCCAACTTTTAGGAGCCCCCTCTCAATGAGGGTTGGGTATTTATGAGCTTCAGCCTATGCTTCAGGAGCAGATCTGATGAAACTCTATTTTCCCAGTGCCTGTGCACCATCATGCTGCTGCCAGTTGATCTGTCAACAATCAGTGATGCTTTACATCTTAATAGATGTTTATTTGTCCACAAGAACATCTTATTTAGAATTAATTACCACGTCTGGGTTTAGCTGCACATACAGTACTGTGGCAAGTTACCCCTGTACACCTTGGACCACACTTCTCTCCGTGGATGGCAGTATTTCTATCAGAGATCAATTCAACAGCTTATGTGAGGCTTCTTTCTGGAAATACAACTCAATAGAAGCTAATTATACTTATTGATGCAAGATCTGAATTGATGTGTGAGCAAAATTTAGCATGTCTGAGTCCTCCCTTGGCACCTTCCCTCTGTCTCCAGGATCTCACCCATCACAAGCACCTGAGCAGGGTGGGTGTGCATGGGGCAGAGTGAAGGGATGCTCCTCACAGGCCACAGTATAAGGGGTATTTTTCCCTTTGGATACTCTCTGTAGTAAGTCAGAAAGTCAAACAGATGTTTGCTGCTCAGGTAATATAGAGGTGTTGCTGATGCAGGGTAAATTAATTATTTATTGGATTAAATGCTATTGCTTCAGCAGCACCCCGGGTGTTTCCCCAAGGCAGCATCACTTCCCTCTCCATTTTGCTGGCTTTGTGGATGAACAGACAGCAGAGGAGTGTTCTCTGTGGCCTGCACGTGTATTTTTCAAGTGTTCCTGATGACACATCTGCACTGTGCCCCATAGGATGGGGCAGACCCAACAGACCAGCAAAGCTCATAGCACAAGGACAACTGCTGTACAAAAAAATACCTGTATTTTAACCCTGCAACTTGTGGCAAGCAGCACCACCTACAAAAAATGAAAAAAAAGTGAAAAAGAAAAACAAACAACAAAAAAACCCAACCAAACAAAACCCCACTGTGTAAAGCAAACTGTCACCTTTTTTTACGGGTACACTACAGACTGTTCCACACCAATTCAGCATGTAATTTTCTCTAGCTTTGTAAAAGTGGCACCTTTGATCCAGCAAATATTTATAACACATACTACTTGCTGGGACAGTCTCCTGTAACAAAGTCCTGTTCACTTGTCCCTAGGCAACCACTAGAACAGACTAATTAGTAACTACAAATTCACACATATCCATCAAAACAAGGCCCAGATTAATTTAAGGGTGTCTCAGTATCTTCTGTGATTAAAAATTAGCATCTCAACTTTCCCCAAACAAATTCTGCTTACAGATTGGTTTTAAAAATAAGTATAAGAAAGGTCTCATTATGAAATTTCACAAAAAAAAAGTTAATAAAATAGGTAGGATATTTCAGCATGAACAAAAAGAAGAAAATCAGCTCCTGTCCCAGATCCTGTCCCAGATGGAGCTGGGAAGTTTGGCTCTGGATCTGAAGGCTCCTACACAAGAAATCCCCGACAGGCAGACAAACTAATGTGCCTCCCTCATCAGCTTCTGTGTCAGCTACAGCTGACTCTATTTACTTTTAGCCCAGAGGAGAAACTGGGAGCAGAAGGAAAAGAAAAAAAACCTTCATTGATATTCACAATGATGTCTTACACATCCAGCATTATTTTTGTCCAAGGGAGCTCTTTCAGAAAACAAGTGATGAGGTGGAAGAATGGTCGTCAGAAGGGAAGAAAGGACCCTGTTGTGGAGAAAGGGGCTTGTGTTACCCTGTATTAAAGTACCATGAATCATTCTGGTTTCTGTGTATATTTGGTATCAGAAAAGTAGGGTGGGCTCAGCCTGGGCACCATGAAAAAAACAGGTTTTTTACCCTAAGTAAAGCTAAATGCCAGATTAGACACCTCTAATGATGGAGGCAGATAGACTGAAATTGCAGCTGGCAAGTAACAGTGCCCCCACCCTGATGCTGAAAACCCCTTCTTGTCCCCATGTCTTCCATGCAAAATCAGTGATGTCCTGAACCCAAATCACTCCCCTGCTCCAGCCCATGGGTGGAAATCCAACTGCTGAGCTTTGGCAAGTGCGAACTCACCCCTGTGTGTCTGCCTGGCTGAGCTGGCCATGCAGCATTTCCCAAGCTCCGAGCATGAACACCCCCATTCCCAGCCATCCATCCGGCCCCTCTGCTTGGGGCAGGCAGCAGGAAGGGGCCCTGCCAGCTGGCTGCCTGCTAAGGGTTTCCAGCAGAGCTCTGCCTGCATCGCTGCCCAGGGCCCCATGAACATGGCCATTGATTTTCCCATCACCAGGGATGGGAACCTGGAGGGAGGGGAGGAGGGGAAACGCCTTCACCTGTGCTTGGCTGCTCTGGGTGCAAAGCACACTTGTATTTTTTGAGCCCTGTCATTCAGAAGTGGATTTTGGAGGTTCTCCCTCCTCATTTACACATAGGGAGGGTTTTTCCTTGGCTGACAGGGCTCAGTTTTGGCATTTACACTGGTGAGAATCATGTCCAAGAAGGCACGACTCACAGGAAACGTTTAATTGACCAGGATGTGATTCATTGGTAGGCTCTCACTCTCTGAATTAAAATAGCATCACCAAAAAAGAAATTAAAAAATCACTGAAACTCCCAGACCCTCTGGCCAGCAAGTGCCCCAGGAGCCCTGGTGTGCTGGTGGAGTGGGGTCTGCTGATGGAGCAGCTCGAGCTGGGCCCAGAAATGGCTCTCCAGATGGAGCCCCTTGGTTTTTGGCACTGGCTTTGCTCTGGGAGCATGGAGGAAGAAGGAGTGAAGACTGTGGCAGGATGGAGTGGGGCGAGGAAGGAACCATTGAGCCCCAAATTTCCACAAAATAGTCATAAAAATATTGGATAGTTTGGGTTAGAAGTTCTAGTCCAATCCCTTTTCAATGAGCAGAGACACCTTCAACTAGACCAGGTTGCTCGGAGCCCTGTCCAACCTTGAACACTTTCAGAGATGGGACATCCATCACCTCTCTGGAAAACTTGTTCCAGTATTTTATCACCTGCCTTGTAAAAATCTTTTCTCCTTATATCTCTACTGAATCAACCCAGGAATTTGGGTGCATGGCTGCAGACTGTGGCCCCATGGATATCCCAGCACTGCTTCTCCAGAGGAGGGTCTCCTGCACACATCTGTGTGCACACAGGCTAACCCAAACCCTCAGGGGTGACTGGAAAGCCAGACAAGTGATGGGGGCACTTGGGGAAGAGATCTCATCCCACCAAGTGTGAGCAAGGGGTGGCCACAACCCCACTTGGGGTTCACCTGATGATGTTCAGCAAGCTCAACTCTCCATCCAGTTGGAGAGGGGGAATAGGTGCACTCCCAGGAGAGGGAGATGGTGAAATTTGGCTTTCCAGATTCACAGGCATCGAGGTGACAAGATGCAATGGGTGGAAACTAGACAAAAAGGCATCCCTGGCAGTGCTCAGAACAGCTCTGGGAGTTCTTCTAGTCCAGAGAGGGATGAGTCCAGAGCAGCCAAATACCAAGAGAGGAGACACAAGTGCCCTTTGAGCCGTGGTGAACTTTATCAGGTTTTTAGCAGGAAAAACCCAATGTCTGCTCACAACAGCAGCCTTGTGAGGCTGCACATGCTCTCACTGCTTCAGGCACACAGAAGTGGAAGGGCTTTTTCCTATCTTTTGTACATGAAGCCACTATTTAATGTAAATGTACTTACCAGAAACTGAATAACTCCCACACCAGCAATTTCATACCCACCCAACTTTTAAATTATGAATGCAATAATCTGCAGCACCACGACTTACAAGGCAAGGCTAGAATTCCCGAGGCAAGAAAAGTCTATTTTTAGACCTTTCAAGCTGAGATTTTCACTAGATGTAGAAATTTGCTTTCTTCTGCTGCCTCAGGTGTTAATTTGCATTACAAGTTTCAGGGGGTTGGTTTTCTGCATTTTGGGTGGCACTTGGTCAAACACACCAGCAAAACAAACCAGTTGCTTTCTGGGGAAGGAGTGCAAGAAGGAACCCCTGTGCACACATGTGGCTCTGCCTGGGTAAGGTGTTGCCCCACAGGGTTACTCTGAGGCAGAGAAATGATGAAATTGGTTGTTCCCCTGAGGAACTTTCTCCATCTGGGCTGTAACTTGGCTTAGGAGTGGTGTGTGCCCTCCCCGAGCAGGGGCTGTGCTGGGATCATTCTGGCTTTAGTCCCATGTAGTTGGCAGCAGTTTTACTGAGAGATTTCAGAAAAGATTCTCCTGAATCATATTGCAAATGCTATTTAAATACATGAGGTATTTTCTTCTCTATGGTTTTGAGGGGGTTTGGATATTGCAGGGACTTGGTGTTGTTTTACTTGGTGCTCTTCTTCTGTGTGTGGTACCCAGGAGAGACCAAAACATTGTGCAAAACTCATTTCCCACTGTGTGTGGCAATAGCAGAAAATAAATGAGAAAGAGAGGAGGATCAGACACACCCCAATAATCAGAAGCTCCTTCCTGCTGGGCCCCACAAGGGAACAGTCTCATCCAGAGCACAGAGGCAACGCTGGCCCAGGATGAGCAGCTCAGGGTTGGATCACTTTTTGCATCACACCGAGGTGTTTATCAGCAGAGCTCATAATAACTGTTTGGCAAGATGTGATGCTCCTTCCAAATCAGGACTGTGTACTAATGTTTTCCATGCCAGGCTCTGTCTGGGATTACAGCAGGGTGAGAAATCCCGGCACTGGCACTCTCTTCTCTTGACAAATCACCCCACTGCCATTTCATAATCCAATGCTGCCAAAACAGGAGCTCTAATACCACCCAAACCCAGCTGTGTGGCTGCTTGGGGGCAAGAGTTAAGCACAGTTCTTTTGCTTCTGAGTATCATCTATGGACCATGCACAGAAGAATGCTAAATCTCTATCCTTCAGTGCCCCATGAAAGGCTCTAGCAGAGTAGATGGACCTTAATTTTCTCCCCTCTGCGGAGCAATACACAATTCACTGCTTTCCCTGATGTCATTAGCCTTCAGTTGTGCTTGGAGGAAAAAATATTAAAGAAAAAGATTGTGGGAAATGGAGATGTAATTCTTTTAAAATGCCTTTTTTGAGAAGTAGCAGCAACAAAAATTATGTGAAGATCAAAGAGAAAAGAGGCTGTGCTCCAGGATAACTCAAAAATAATATGGGGCAGTTGCTGAGCAACTCTCCAATGCAGAATATTGCTGTTTTCTGGTACCTCCCCCCATCTGCACAAGAGGGATTGTGTCTAGTACTAGTCAAAGAAAAAAATCTGTGTGATTGCCTTAGTACAATTAGATCTAAGGTCTTTGCAAACAGCTCCTATCAATCGGCCTCAAGCCATTGATCTTACATCTAAAGCACTTATTGAAAAATAAATTATGCTTTTTTGATCTAATCAACTATTAAGGATTCTTTTCTTCCTTTTTGAGGCTGGGTAAGTAAAATTCTTCCATCAGAACTTGCCTAATAATTATGCTGGACACACAGTGGACCAAATCCTGAGTGTGAAGCAAAGTGGTGACTCAGAAACCAGAGGCTGATTTCTTTTTCTCTGGTATTTTTTCCTTTTTTGTTTTTCTTTTTTTGAATAGATATTCTTTAACCAGACATTCACACAAGTTGGTGCACAGTGCTAAATGCATTCCAATAGTCAGGGTATTGTGTGTTATCTGCCTGGAGCTGGGAAGCACAAGTGCCCCCGGGATCTGCCTGCTGCAGAGTGGTACCCGAGGACTTCACCTTCCTCCTCCCACCTGCTTCATCCTTGTCCTGCCTTTGTGTGGCTGCTGGCACTTGCTTCCAGATGCAAACATGCTTTTGTCCTCTGAGGAGGGGCAGAGAGCATCCATCCCTGGGGATCCTCTAGCATCAAGATTGCTCTGAGACTATCAGATGGCACATGGCCTGGGAAAGGGACAGAGGGACAGATGCCACAGCAGGGCTGGGACCCATCCTTCACTCCTGATGAGGTCTTTGGAGAGATGTTTAGATCTCAGATAAGCATGGAAATATGTTGTTTCATCTTGTTTTGTCACAGAAGTGAATAAACCTGAGGCTTCAGAAAGTGAAGCATTAGCAAGGCTGCTAATTGGGGCTGAGGCAGGTGAGATGGGCAGGGAAGAACATCTGTGTGTGCAGCTCTCTGCCAATACACATCTGGGGTACAAGGCCATGGCCCCCCACCTGCAGTCCCTTGTCACACACAGATCAACACAGGGGAAGAGCCCAGAGCTCTCCTGAGCTCCAACCAAACCCACAGAAATGGGGAGACCCCACT
Organism: Campylorhamphus procurvoides; assembly: GCA_013396655.1. Classification (NCBI taxonomy): domain Eukaryota; kingdom Metazoa; phylum Chordata; class Aves; order Passeriformes; family Dendrocolaptidae; genus Campylorhamphus; species Campylorhamphus procurvoides. The sequence continues at coordinate 2,343,934 of WBMV01004063.1, forward strand.
TTTCCATCACCAGCACAGCAGGATGGAGATAGAACTCAACACCCCCCTGTGCACCCCACTGAGAAGGGTCCCTGGGAGCCTCCTGGGAGCAGGGCCAGCCACAGGATCAGGGACCAGCAAGCCCCTGCACAAGGCTTCTTCCCAGGGGATGAACCTGAGGCAAAACACATGCTTGACCCACAGCGACATCAGTGTGGCAGGGTTTGCCCTGTTATTTCCCAGGGTTTGGGGTTTTTTAAATACCCTCTTGAAAGCAGCCCAGCCAGCTCAGCTCAGCTCTGCCTCTTGGATGCCGGCAGGCTGCCACCCTTTAATTAAGTCTGCTGTTATGCCTAAAGCTCCTGGCAGCGTTTCAGGGCTGTGGGAATGGGTGCAGATCAGGTGTTTGCAGAGCTGTGTGGTGGCTTGGATGGTCAGGCTAATATGCCAAAGTAATAGTGTCGATATTATCATCCTCTCTGGTCAGATTGGTTTGTGAGCCCAGATCGAGCCAGACCATGATAAAACTCCTTTTCCTGCAGGGAAGGGGGCAGCTGGGAGCAGAGAGAGTTGGTTTGGGACCCAACTCCTCACTCCATGGCACAAAAGTGATGCCAGAGCCTTCTCCAGAGTCCCCTGGTACCAAGGTGTGTGCCCACAGCAGGCTCAGCATCACACTCACCTACACCTTGGGCAACCTGCACATCAGGGGCTGCCACTGGTCCATGCCCAGCTGAGCTGGGGCTGAGCTGAGCTCCCAGCCTGGGCAACAGGAGCAGGGACTGAGGAGGGAGCAGCTTTAGCATCTCTCACTGCACTGGAATCCAGACCACAGATCAAGTGTAGGTAGTTTTGCCTCCCCTTCTGGTTTCTCTACATGCAGCAGCAAAAATTCATGTCATCCCCCATGTGCATCAATAAAATCGGTCTGCGGCCAAGCACATTTCAGTGTTAGGGAGCCTCTTTCTTGCAAGTCACAGCTTGATTTTGGTGCTTTTTTCAGCCTTAGTTCTCCCTGTGCAGCCTCCCGGGAGCAGAGTCTGTTCCTCTCCCCCCGAGCATCTGCTGCCCTTGTGCAGCCCCAGGACTGCATTTCAGTGCCAGGGCAATGACCGTGCAGGGGACACAGTGACGAGGCACAGTCTGGGGGGTGCCCATCCCAAATCCAGGCTCCAGGCAGCCCCTGCACCACAGTTCTCTGCCCCCACAGCCGGCCGTGCCCCGCAGAGCGCCGCAGCTGGAGGGGATGCTTCGGAAAATCAGGCACTGAGGATGCTGACCGGGATGTGGGACTGCCACCATCAGGTGACAGCGGGGAGAAGAGGAGGGGACAGCCTGCCCCAGGCAGCGCTGGTGGCACTGCAGGCTGGTGCACATCACCCTCAATTTGTGTCCTGCCCCTCGGGCTCCATCAGTGGTACCCTGCTGCCCAGGAGATGCTGATCGCTCCCTCGTCCCCACCAGGCAGGCTGATTTGGTCTGCTCTGCTCCCAGATAATGCCACAGACAGAGCCGTGTTGCAATTAAATACTTTCCCCGTTCTATGCTAATGAGGAGCAGGAAGAGAATGCACAATGGCAGATAATTAGAGGGGAGCAATTACAGGCACAATCCTCTCTCCTCCTTGTCCCTGCACTGTTTCTTCCACTGTTCCACACTTGCCTTGTGAGCCTGACACAGCGACCGGAGCTGTGAAGGGGATGAACAGAGGGGTAGAAAAGCTCTTTGAAGCACATCCCTGGAGCTCCATCAGCCCTGATCATCCCTTCATGAGATGCCTCTGCAGGACTTCTGGCCAGGGCAGTGAGCAGGAGGTCAACTTCATCTGGTCTGAGCTGCTAAAATTAGTATCATTAAAAAAACCCAACTTAATCATGATAATCAGATTAAAGAAATGTGGTGGAATATTTCCTGCTTGCTTTCAAGAGGGCCTGTAACTTGCTGAAACTTTTTGAAATCCAGCTGCTGTAAATGGCACCTCATGGGCTTTCCCAATCACTTACCTTTCTTGCTCAATACCAAGTATCTATTTAGGAACTGTTTTTCAAAACCCTGTGCACTTTGCAGAATTTGTGGAAGTCTGTTGTGCGTGCTGACGTGCAAAAAAAGGCTGTGACAGGAGATCACATGAATAAAGTCATTATTTTGTGGAAACAAATAAGCACATTTTCATACATGCAATCCCAGGTGGGATTGCTTAGAAACTGGTACAGTGCTTCAAAGCAATGCCATAATACTCTTAAATGCCAAGTGTCACATGAAATATTATTCAGAATCACTCCCCTCTCCTTTCCAACCTGCCTGCAAACAAGTGGGATCTGCAAAGCCCACACGTGGGTGCTTGGAACAGCATCAGCTGCATGTGATGCATTATTAACAACTGGAATTATTAACTGTTTCAGAAAACTGTTCTGTACCTCTGCACACAGTTGTTTGCAAAATTATTTGGACAATTTATGCCTCCCTTTTTTAACGAACCATGCCATGCTCTCAGACAACACTGATGGACAGCAGAAAGCCAAGAAAAAGGGAAAGAGCATCTGAAGTGACAGGCAGAGCCTTTTTCACGAACCATCTCACTCACAGAGTTAAAGCAGAGTAATACAAGGGGAAATTAAGAGAAATTGCACTGTGGTGCTGCCTGGGAGGGTGTGGCAGGGTGGTGGGATCTGAGCCCTGGTGAATGGTGGCGAAGGCAAATGTCCCAGCTCGTCACTTACTGCCAAAATTCTCAGCCACCAGAGAGATGCCAAAGGCACCCAGCCCTGGTGTGGTCCCCTGCTCTACTCCCATTGCCCTGGCTGTGCTCCCCTGGCCAGCCCCAGCAGCAGCTCCAGGAGCATTTCTCTGCCCATGGAGTGTCACTGTTCTTTGTCTCCTTCAGCATCTGGCTGGGAAATAGGAACAGCCTCTCTGTGCAGAGGCCACAGCTACCCCCGGACCTCAGGAGAGCTGTATAACCACAGGAAAACTTGGCATCCTCACTCTCCTTTCAGCCCTGAATCTCATTTCTATTTTTGCTGCTCTTCTCTTTTTCTTCCAAGCAAATCACTGAGGAATCCTCCACCCTCCCAGCACCAACCCAGCCTTCATCACATAATACCACCTGCAAAGATTGCACGACAGAGCTTTTTTGTGTGGGTGACATGCATTTTCAGGCTTCCCAGTGTCTTGTAGGCCACATGAAAGAAAGGAAAGAACAAAAGAGAGAGGTGGGGAATTATTTTTCCCTTCCCCTGCCCTGCTAGCAGGAGATGTTTCTCAGCCTCCGCACGGAGGAGAGATGTGGGAAGCAACAGAGGAGTTTCTGTGGCCACTGGTTTTGGGATAAGCAGGTATAGTTTATCATGTAGCCTAAAAGGAGACCTGGCTCCTGCATCCCCCAAATTCTTGCTCCTATTCTTTCTGGCACTACACCATGCAGGAAAATCACTGATTGGCCATCATGCCCTGGAGCTGTGGGATCTGACCAACTACCCTGCTGTGCTGGGGCAGAAAACAACCAGTGGGGTGACAGCAAACACCCTCCAGAAGGAAGACCCAGCTCCTGCACATCTTGTTTTCCTGCAGCTCCTGTGTGATTCAGCCCCTTAATTTACACTGGAGGTGTCTCATGTTCCTTGTCCTCAGCTTCTCCCACCTCCAGCACGGCTGCACTCTGGTTAGGCAGAGGTCAGTGCCAGCAGAACTTGATTACTTATTGCAGAGGGAAGCACTTCCAGTTTGTCTTTTTCCCATTATTTGTTCCAGGATGTTCTGAACTCTCCCCACATCACAGCAGCTGTTCCATCCAGTGGCAGCTCTGTGGAGCCTGGAGTCCCCTGAGACAGCTTAGCTGAGTGGTTGCACAGCAAGAGGAATCTCATAATCACAGTCAGGGAAATGAGAATCCAGTTACTTACAACCACAGCAAACTCCCTCTCTTTACAGAGGAATGAGCCAGAAACCTCAGCAAACACCAGGCTGGCTGATGGGATGGGTTTTGGTGCTGCTTGTTGCAAGCCAGCCCAACAAAGAGACCTGCAGGAGGTTCCAGCTCCCCTCCACATCCAGGAGGGCTCTGGTCCCTTTGTCCTGTACTATCTTTGTCTGCACAAATCTGATTCCAAATGACTGGCTTGTCTAGAGGCCAAACCAGCTCCAGGAACAAAGATTTGGGCTTGGAAGGAGAAGACAGTAGATAACAGCACAGGCAAAAACATCCTGAACATCGCTGTGGCTTTGCCTGTGGTGAGCTGATGCTTCCTAAATGCTTTGTCTTCCTCCTGTCACCATGTCCCTTTTAATTCCTCTTCCCCATGCTTTTGTAGTCAGATGCCTGACATACTCTCTATTAGTCCCTGCTGCCTTATAACAAACATCAAAAGGAAGCCTGAAAAGAAGACGAATCAGAGATCAGAACCCAGAGCAAGCACTAATAGGAGAGAATACATTAGACACACCGAGGTTCAATAGGAAATACATTTTCCATCTGCCTTTGTTAGACAGATCTAAGGGCAGGCTTGGCATCCAAGCAGCCAGAGAAAGGGTTGAGACAGGGGTTTTTATGAGAAAAGCCAGGAGTCAGGGAAAATCCTTGTATAGATGAAGGTCTTTCTAAATTAGACTGATCTGGAGACTGCAGGTCAGGCTTTGGAAGGCAATGGGTGGGTAGGGGGATCAGCATCCCTCTGGTAACACAGCCCTAACTGGGAGCTGAGCAGAATTCAGCCTCTTCAAAAACACACAAGGGTCAGTGGCTCATGGAGGGTGGGACAGGGAACTTGGCAGAGCTGATGAGGGAATGTGTCCCCATCCCAGGGCTCTGTGGGTTTGGTGGGGGGCTGTTCTCAGGGGCTGTATGTGAACAGGATTCTCTGCTGTTCCTCCTGGCTGGCTCAGGTGAGGCATCCCCTCTGCTAAGGAGGTGCAGCCCAGCCTGGAACAGCAGAGATTGCCCTGTCTGCAAGGGAGAGGGACTTCTCACGAAGAGGATGTCTTGGTGAACGAGTGCTGTCCACAGGACCTGGACAGATGCTCCTGCTTCATTTCACAGGAGACACTGGAGAGAGATTGAATAACAACAAACTTCAGTCCTCTTGGTTAGACACTGTCCAGCAGCCTGGAGACACCAGACTTCATTACAAGGGGCTTTACAGGAGCCAAATGGTCAAATAAACAAGCTAAAATGAGCTACACTGCTGATTTTCCTAATCTCAGGCACAAAGGTCTTGTTTGCCTTTTGCTCTCCAGAGAAATATGCTTCCTTCTATTCCATGTTGCTTATACAACCACATATGCTCGGGGAAGAAGTATCAGACAGGAAATACAGGCTCTGACTTACAGAAAAGTCCCTCAGATACTGTGCCTGAAGGGCCCTTCAGCTGGTAAGGTTGGATTAGCTTGTTTGGAAGGACCCTTTCAGATGGTGGGAGTGTTTGGGGTCAGCTTCTGCTCTCAACTGCCCTGGCATGAGTGAAAGAACTCTCTTGGTTCAATGAAGTTGGATAGAGATGAGAGCAAAGTTTTCTGTGTTTCTGTTTGGAAATGATCTGGCAAAACAAGGGCTCTGTCACATTCCCTGATGCATGGGAAGAATTAATGTATTTGCATCTTTATAAGAGGAAAGAGAATTGGGCCCATGTTGAGCAGTGATAATGAATTAAACTGAATTAAATTTTGATACATATTAGAGATATGTTAGTTACTATATAAAGTAATATACTTAATTAGCCAAGGAAGTCTGTTAAATATTACATGAGGTTAGCAATGAGTTCCCTGCCTCTGAGCCCCGGCAGGAAGCGAGGGAGATGACATTTGTAGGTCTTCTCACATGAGAACCTGGGGGTAGCTCTGAGGAAATCCATGGACTCCACAAGTGGGCTCAAACTCTACCTCTCTAATTGCTTAGTGTCATGAAGTTTTATAAAGTTTGATGGAAAGCTAAGGAGCACACTGGGCCACAGCTCATTTCTCTACAGCTGCTCTGCTTTCCATCTGCCTGGCTGGCATACTGGCTTCAAGTCGAAATTGCTTAGTCCTTCCCAAATGGCCTCTTGTCACTCCTAAGCTACACCACTCACTGCCATCAAGAGTATCAGGAACAAAGCCCAGCCTTGCCTCTTAAACCATCTCCTGACAGAGTACCAGATTTAGTAGATACTTTTTTAACAAAGCTTTCTCATTCTCTCCTCCCTGTGGTAAAATGCTTCCAGCATCGTTGGTAGCAGCTGCACAGGGATATCACATCTTGATATTCAGACCCTGCTGTCTCTCTCTGAAAAAATGTATTGGTCTTAACAGCAGCCACCAACACAGTCCAAACTGACAGATGCAGGATGACTTCTGGTTTTATTCCCCTTGTGCTCTGAAATTTTCACTTCAAAATACAATATTGAGCTGGCCTTGACAAGAATCAGGTGTTTGATCAGACGGTTCCTCCATTACTAATGTCATTACTCATCCTGCTCTGCAGCGTTTTCCTCCCCCAGAGTCGTAAACTCAGCATTTTCCTGCTCACAAAACTGCTGTTGGGTTGCACAAGGACAAAAATGTGACTTTCCCTGATGTCAAGGTGATTTGTATTTTCAAGGAGTTAGTTTCCAAGAAGCCAAGAACAGTCACAGCAGTTTGGGACAGGTCCAACTAAGAACAGTTTCCCTGTAGCAAAGGATGCACTTTTGGCCACACTGGGAGTTTGGATTTGCAGGTTACAGCTGGGAAGAGGGAGTGAGAAGAAAGGAAGAAGAGGAAAGAAGGAAGGAAAATAAAGAAGTGAAAAGGGGAATAAAACTTCAGCAAATCAGATAAAAATAACAAAACGAGCCAATAAAGTTCTCTCATCAGACAATACTCCAACAGAGAGGAGCAACCAGCTCCTTNGGCACTTTTGGACACTTTTTGTGCTCTTTTGAGAGTGGAGATGTTCCTGATCTTCCTATCTTTCTGAAAGCTGGTTCACAGGGTATTTCTTAGCATTATGGACATTCAGTCATCATTGTCTTTATCTGACATCAAACTTACTCAACTATGTCCCTTCCAGTATGGCAAGGAAGAGACTTTCTGCCACCAGAAGAAGCATTTTGACACCTGGCTGAGCAGTAGACAAAGCACATCCAGCAACTGATTTCATCATGTGCCATCCAGGTTTGGATTGCCATGCAATGGATTAGGATTTTCATCCCTAATAACTCCCCAAATTTGGACAGACAAGTTGTCACTGAGTTTGTTTTTAAAAGAGAAATACATATCAAAGAGTAGCACTTCACTGGAACAGCATCTCCAGCATGAGAAATGCTCCCCTGGCATTTTCTGTGTCCTACCCACTGATGCTACATGTAAAATATTTATCCTGAGGGTTTGTGCTGAAGCTTGGGGGTCTGGCAAAGCACTCTGGAATCTCCTTGCCACACTGCCCTTACTCTCACCCACATATTCTGGTAACTTGCAAGGGAATCTCAAAAAAGGGAATTTTCCCAACAGAATAAACATTTCCCATGATGAAAGGCAGAAGAAAATGAAATAAAACAAAGGGATGGGTTTCATAGTGACAGATACTTGTGTGAATGCCAGAGCACTTTCAACCCTCATCAGTAAAGATGGGGATGTTACTCCAGGTTTATAGAGAGCTACCTGTGGGCAAGATGGTGCCATCTTTAAGAAACTCTTTAATGTTCTCTTCAGATCTAAAAAGGCATTTAATGGAATAAAACTTCAGCAAATCAAATAAAAATAACAAAACTAGCCAACAAAGTAATCTCATCAGACAATACTCCCACAGAGAGGAGCAACCAGCTCCTTGCATTTGGATTCCTTGGCTTGTGAGGAGGATTGAGAGCATCAGGCTCTGAGTCTGTGGAGGCCTCTTAACCCAGGAGAAGACCCCATGGCCTGACTGTAGAGTGATCAATACACCTATATGATCATACATAAGTACTTATGAACATATGGGATATCTACACATGGCATATGTGCTGCATAAGCCAGGTCCAAACATTAGCTATGATACCATCTGCTTGCATTTTTGTATGTGAGCTGTTTTAATCACCCCTTCAGGTTGGGTGATTTCCTTTGTTTTATTACCAAGATAGCACATTTCCTGAAATATATTACAAATGTATTTGTCCTGTCTGCTGAAGCAAGAGAGAAATTTCACAGCCAGGAAACCTATAGTCTGAACTTTGTCACCTCAATCCTGACAATTTACTCTGGATAAACAATAATTGTCATTTGTCCATGTCATATTTTATCACTTTATAAATTACCTTAAAAGACAGTTTTTCTTCCTATCCAGACAGTGAAAACCCTGACTAATGAATGGCAGCCAAGAAACAGCAGGCAGCTCCGAGGGATAACACTGCAGCATGCACACAGCAATTTGGAACTTGTAAAGATGTCAATGAATACTAATATTTGACTGAGTAGCTAGAGATTACAAATAACACCGGATCACAAAGGGTCACACCATGAAAGCAGCCTGTGGGTTCATTAACCATCATGGGCATTATTAAAAAAGCTGTTTCTCCATGACATCTGTGGTGATAGGCATAAAATTCAGGTCCTGCCCACGACCCTGCAGGGAAGGCAGACAGGGGGGTTGTTAAATCTGATTATCCTCAAAGCAGCGCTGAAGCCACGCATGAAGCTCCTGGACCCGTCCTCCCACCGACCAGGAGTCTCTCGCAGCATCCTCATCTCTCCCACGAGCCCACAGTGACATCCTCTGTCGGGACGCGGCAGCGACAGAGCCATCCGTGGAGTGGAGTGACTTGGGGACACTTTCCTCTCTCTTAGGAAGGGGACAACTCGTGTCAGGCAGCTGCAGGTCTGCCCAGCCCTGGCAAAAGAGAGCCCAGCTCTGAACACCGTGACACTGTCCCAGTGCTGGGCACATCAAGGGACAGGATGGGGCTGGTCCTCGCCGAGGCCACCCTTTGGTGGGTGCCACAAAGGCCACCCCTGCAGGAGCACCGAGAAGTGTTCCCACTGCTCAGCTCTGCCGGGTGCAAATGATTTCCTGTGAATCAGGAGAGCCCTCTCTGCCTCCTCCCAGCAGGATCAGCCGCTGCTATCAAGGCAGTGGCTGCGGCAGTGGGTTTGAAGAGTGAGGCTGCAGCAGTTCCTGATGTGAAAATAGCCTTTGGAGCAACCAGAAGGCAGCGAATCCTCTGGGTATTAGCTCCAGGCATGTTTCTAGGGTTGCACAATTTCCTTGCTTTGCTTTTTATCTGTTCCTCACAGACATACACGACTTACCAGACTTCTCCAGAAAGAAGAGTGCTTGGCCAGGGGCTCCAGCCAGTATCCTCCTCTGGTTTCCAGTGTTGCTACTCTGCACATTCCCCAGAGGTGGTGACTGAGATGCTAATCCTGCCCGGTGACAGGACACCTGTGACAACGTTTCCCCTCCTGCAGTCTGGAGCTGGCACCGTGCACAGGGGTTGTGCAGTGATGGGCAATTCCATCCTGCAGTATCACCAGCTCAAGCAAGTACTCAGACAAAAGTTATTCTCTTCAGCTGTGAAAAGCTGAACAAGTGGAGGGAGGAGGGAATATTAATCACCTCCATGGAGCTGGGGTCAGGAGCAAGGACTCGGTTTGCAGACCAAGGAGCATGGTCTGCATCTTCCTCCTGCCAGCTGTGAGGGGCACAGGTAAGAGCATCACCCTCTGTGCTCCACCTGCCCAGGGAGCCCTCCTGGCTGTCTCTAAAAGGCAAGCGAAGCCTCGACCTCCACTTCTCTGCATTTAGGCAGACACTCCATGGCAGGAACCATAAGCACTCCCTGTGGCCTCTCGCTTGGGGGACACCCTGGGGAGATGCAGGAATGTTGCTGTGGAGAAATGCAAGAATGCTCTGTGAGAATTCAAGGATTCTTCTGAGTTGAGAGGGGAAGAATGAATATAGAGATGTTCCATGGGTGGGCACAAGGATATTCTGATGTAATGCAGTGATGCTCCCAGGCTGGGAAGGGAAGCAGAATGGGAGAGGATGGTCCTGAGGACTCAGGGATGCTCTGGAGAGATGCAGAGATGCTTCGGGGTAAAGCAAGGATGCTCCCGGGTTGAGAGGGGAAGGGAGAATGGGGGAGAATGCTCTGGGGGATTCAGGGATGCTCTGGAAGGATGCAGGGACGCTCTGGGGTAAAGCAAGGATGCTCCCAGGTCGAGAGGGGAAGGAGCAGCGTGGGGACACTCAAGTTTGCTCTGTACAGACACAGGGATGCTCTGGGGGAATGCAGGGATGTTCTGTGGTAATACAAGGGTGCTCCCGGATTGAGAGAGCAAGGGAGAACGTGAGGATGCTTGGGGGGATGCAGGGATATTCTGGAGGAATGCAGGGATATTCTGGGGTAATACAAGGGTGCTCCTGAATTGAGAGGGAGAACGTGAGGATGCTCAGGGATGCTTGAGGGCATTTAGGGATGCTCTATAGGGATGCAGGGATGCTCTGGAGGAATGCAGGGATGTTCTGGTGTAGTACAAGGGTGCTCCCGGATTGAGAGGGCAAGGGAGACCGTGAGGATGATCAGGGATGCTCTGTAGGGATGCAGGGATATTCTGGGGTAATACAAGGGTGCTCCCGGGTTTAGAGGGAGACCGTGAGGATGCTCAGGGATGCTCTGTAGGGATTCGGGATGCTCCGGGGGATTCGGGGCTGCCCTGGGGGTCCGCGGAGCTGTCGGGGGCCGGAGCAGCGGTCCGNACGCGCTGGTGATGCTCGCCTTCGTGGCGGACTCCAGCCTGCGCACCCAGAACAACTTCTTCCTCCTCAACCTGGCCATCTCGGATTTCCTAGTAGGTAAAGTGCCCGCCCCGCGGGGCTCCGCGCCCGGCTCGGCACGGCAGCAACTTGGCTGCGGGATGGGCAGCGGGGCCCGGGGATCCTCCTGCCCCACCTGTATCTTCTTGCCCTACTGGCATCCCTCCTGACCCACCCGTACCCCTCCTGCCCCACTGGCATCTTCTTGCCCCACCAGCACCACGGGTCCCCTCGGCCATGCCCCTCTCCTTCCCCCCAACACCCTCCCGTGGTCCCCGGGTCCCTTCCCACTGTCCCCCCAGCAAAGTACCCATCGCGGCTCTCCCTACGCTGCAGACCCTCCCCATCCCAAGGGGAACGCATCCCCCTCCGGTTGCAGGTGCCTTCTGCATCCCCCTGTACGTGCCCTATGTGCTGACGGGGAGATGGATCTTCGGCAGAAGCCTCTGCAAACTCTGGCTGGTAGTTGATTACCTGCTCTGCACCTCTTCGGTCTTCAACATCGTACTAATTAGCTATGACAGATTCCTCTCGGTGACAAGAGCGGTGAGTCCTGTCATGGCAGCTGAGAGGGAAATAACTCTCCTCCTGCCTTATTCTCCAAATTCTCTGCAATAATTAAAAGCTCTTTGAATCCTACAGAAATTATGACTCTTTCTGCCTGGTGATGGAAAACAACAATTATCCACAAATACATAATTCAGCTGTGGTTTCAGATTGGTATTCCTGGCGTAATTAAATCATTTAAGCCTCAAAGCCCATTGTGCAGGTGTTCCCTTCCCAGAAGACAGGATAGGAGTGTACGAGGGAGCCAGCAAGGTAAGCAGACCTATTACTAACTTGTAGGGGCTTATTATGTCCAGGACAAACAAGTGGATTGCAGTCGGACTTGCAGCTTCTCCCTGGCTGCTAAGGCAGCAGATTGCAGTGCCAGCTTTGGCAGGGCACAGCCCTGAGGTCTCTGGGTACGTGGGGAGGTGAAAACACTCAGCCTATCAGAGGAGATAACGGGCAGTTCACACTTGATCTGATCCATTGCTGTTTGCTCATTCCCTGACTCCAAATACAACACCCATCAGCTACAAGGCTAAGAGAGAGCCAGAGCTGGATGCCTGCCCTGCCCAGGAGTTTGATGTGTGCATCTTCCTGGTTGTTACAGGTTGTGGCTGGGGGCAGCTCAGGCAACTGGTGGGTGCAGACGACTGACAGGCTCCAACCAAGCCAGTACATTTCCACTAAGCAGACACCACATTTTGGAGCTGCAAAAAACGAGAGTCCTAAATCTTCCCTGCAAGAGTGTGATTTGTCTAGCAATTGTTCCTGTTGCCTAAAGCATATGGGTTTGTTAGACTGCTGGGATATTGCCTAGCAACTTTCCCAGGCACGCTAACAGTTCATTTGTGAGGAGCTGCCACCAGCTGGGGTGTGTGACCATCCTTAAGGAAAGGTTCTCCTGTTGCAGGTAGCCTACAGAGCCCAGCAAGGCAACACCAAGCAAGCAGTGCTGAAGATGGTGATGGTGTGGGTGTTGGCGTTCCTGCTGTACGGACCTGCCATCATCAGCTGGGAGTACATATCAGGCCGGAGCATCATACCCACAGGGGAGTGCTACGCTGAGTTCTTCTACAACTGGTATTTTCTCATGACAGCCTCCACGCTGGAGTTTTTCACCCCTTTCATCAGCGTGATGTTCTTCAACCTGAGCATTTACCTGAACATACAGAAGCGCACCAAACTGCGCCTGGATGTTTTCCACGAAGCGCACAACGAGCCCTTCACTGAAGAGATGGAAACGAGCCCAGAGGCAAAGCTTTCTTTGAAATGCTGTAAGTGGGAGCAGAAGGAGCCGGCTGAAACCCTCGATCTCTCAAAGAGCAAAGCTCAAGCAGCAGCCTCCACTTCCAGCCTGGGTGCCAAACACCTGCTGGCAGCAAGCTCGGAGAGCTCTGGGAAACCCAAGTGCTGCAACAAAAAGAGCTGTAAAAATTCAGCCTGCACTCTGTCCTTAGAGAAACGGATGAAGTTCATGTCCCAGAGCATGACCCAACGCTTCAGGCTCTCTAGAGACAAGAAAGTGGCCAAATCCCTGGCAATCATCGTGGGCATTTTTGGGATTTGCTGGGCACCCTACACTCTCCTGATGATCATCCGTGCCGGCTGCCACGGCCGCTGCATCTCTGAGTACTGGTACGAGACTTCCTTCTGGCTGCTGTGGATCAACTCGGCTGTCAACCCTGTCCTATACCCCCTCTGCCACTACAGCTTCAGAAGGGCTTTTATTAAACTCCTCTGTCCCAAGAAGTTCAAGATTCAACCTCACGATGCCCTTCAGAACTGCTGAAAGTGAAGCCAGTGCTGTGTGAGGGTGAGAAGAGTCTTGGTTTGACACTCCAGTATTGGTGTAGGAATGCAGCTGTGCCCTGGGGCAGGTGAGGAAGGCAGTAGTGAGACCACTATTATCTTATTCTACTTCATCAACAACAAAATCCCACATCTTAGGAGGGTAAAGGGTTTGCTTTTTTTTTTGACATTAACCACAGACTATAAAATCTGTGTCTGCCACTTGCTGGTGCCACAGAAGAGCTCTGCTGCCACCTAGTCAGGCTGAGCAGCACCAGCATTTTGCTACAATAAAGAAAAATCAAAATTGAAAAATAAAAACTAACAGAAATAAATATCTGATCTTAAACTACTGCACTAAACTACAGTTTAACTGTTCAGACTTGATTTTTCCCATAAAAGGGAGGGGTCTTTTCTTAAGATATTACATGTATGTGATGATATAGAAAGAAAAGAACAGAGGAAAGAAGGAAAACACCTTATTTATCCTTTTTGCTACAGCAGCTGCAGTCATAATCTGGATCCCTCTTCCATGGGGTGCAATAGGTGTCCTTTCCATTCCCCAAGCTGTGGGGAATTTTAGCAAGTTTCAGAACTCTTGCATTCTTCCTTTTAAAATACATCACTTGAATGGAGAATCAACATAAAAAATTATGCTCATGTTGACAGATTATTTTTTTGAAGTAGTCAACTAATTCCACAGGCAGAGTGCCAGATTCAACAGACCAGGGGCTCTAACCTTGGATTTAACATAAAATCTTGGGGCATTTTATCTCTGCTGTCCTTCTCATGCTTCATCATACCTGCCCACGTGTTCTGTAACCTCTTTGGGCAGAGAGCATGACCAAAAAGCAGACTGCCCATCTCTGCTGGCACAGCTCAGTGATGTAGGAACACAAATACGTAATTAGTTGCCATGGCAAACGCTCATATTTAACAGTATTGCACAGGGAAGCTCAAGATCATAGGTCTGAAAACTGCACTTACAAATAGAAACCCAAGTGCTGTAAAGTAGTACCCAAAAAGCTTATGATGTTGTGATTGCCAATTCCACCTCGCTGCTGTTGCAAGCAAACTGCTTTTTGGCTGCTGCTAGGAGCAAAAGAAAATGCCAGCCAACTGTATTCTGTGGTGTTTGTTAAGTAGATTGGTATTGTCATCTGAAGTCAGGATTTAAATGATGTCTTGTCTTGTGTATGTGATATTTCAGTCTTGTGACATGTTCTGTCAGTCTGTTATGCATGGGTTAAAATATCCCCTTTAATTACGTGTGCTATGAATTGACAGGATGTACTGTTGAACCTGCTTGTACCTTTCCCTGTGTCTGCTCTGCTCCCTCCTGGAAACCCCAATAAAGTATTTTTATATGAAGCTTGATGCATATTTTATGGTAAAAAAAGGTGTTGCTGGATATTATAAAATCCAACTGGAAACAGAACATCTGTGGCTTTGCCTGAGGAGGCAGGTAAAGCCTGTGCATTTCACAGAAAACCAGCTCCTGAGACAGCTGAGCATCTCTTACCTCTGGTTAGCAGGTTCCTGAGAGCACACTGAGGGCGTGGGGAGTGCACATCACTCAGTTCTCTCCAGCTCTGGGTCTTTTCCAGATCATGCAGCTGAGATCTGGAAAGGTTCCATTAACACTAACTCTTCCTGTGACTTAACAAACCCCACTGGCCTGCCTAAAAATGACAAGGTTATATGATATGGCCAAGGCACCCGTTTCCATCTCTGGTTCTCTTCCTTTGTCCATCAGGAGAGGTGGGACTACTGATAAAAACAAAAGGTGCTGGTTGTTACACCTTTCTTTCCCAAACAGTGAAGGAGTGGACATATTTCATTGTGGGCCTTTTGCACAGTATTTTCATGGCCTGTGACTTCCATATGGGCAGAATTATCTACACTTGGTTGAAAGTAATTTTATTCCCTGGTGGATTTTGCAGGGAAGAGACTTTTTATTCCTTCCTGAAATAAGAGCTCTTGCCTTGCCAAATAAAAAAGAAAAATAACTACTTATGCTTGGACATGAGGTCACACCTGAGCCTGGTTTTCATGCTGAAAATGTTATGAGCTGGTCTGAAGTTTCAGAGCACCTGATGCCTAATTCAGATATGCTTAAAAGAGTGTTTGAATTCTGCTGACTTTTAGTGTTCACAATATAAATGTCTATATGCAATTTGGAAGGGGCAGGGACTAGGGAGTTTCTAGGCATAATCAAATATGAACTGTGAAAACCCATAACCACTAGACAAGGCAGGGCTGCTTGTCAACTGGCTGAGCAAAACACCTCTGTATAATTTATGTTCCCTGCTAAAAAATTCCTCTTCCCTATTGTCTAGGCATAAAGTGAGCAGGCAGGACCTGTTCTGAACAACCACGAAAGAAGACCTGCTGTAATTATGAACATGCATCAAATATTTGGGGAAGCACACAGGCTTCATTTCCATACAGAAAAGAAGCCCAGGCAATTCCAGAGAGAAGCATCCAATTTATACAGAGAGTGTCAGTAAATAGTGTTCTTGCAGCACTAAGTCATGCCCAGGAGCTTTTTAAATCAGTTCCTTCCCACAGGACCCGTGTGGAGGTGATGCCGGTTCCCCTCTCTTTAAACAAACCTACACTCATTAACTGGAGGACCTAACGAGCTCTGTGGTCCTTTCACAGAGCAGCATCTGCACATCAATAAACTATCAAAGAACAGGTTTTTTCCAGCACAGCTACTTTCTTTCTGGCTCTGTTATGTTTCCTCCCTAATCACCAGCAATGAGAGATCTCTTTACACAGACAGAGGAACTTTGCTCCCACAGCCTCTCCTCCGGCCCCTCCTCAATTACCACTCCTTATTTGTTCTCTCCAACCTGCAGTTACACAAATTGCTCCATTGTTCCACAGACATCGCTGGAGCTTCGTTAGCTCAAGTAGGAGGCTGGAGAAGAACAGAGAAAACAAGAAGGAGCTTTTGTTGAAAAACACCTGTCAGGGATAATTAATGAGATTTGCCAAGAGGGAAGGGCTTTGAAATCAGGAAGATGTGATTATATTTTGATTTGAAAGAATGCTAATGGTTTTCCTTCATGTTTGCAAATGAACATTCACTTTCATAGCAGAACTAGGATGGAAAGACAGGAGGTTACACCCTTGCCAGAAAGAGCTTTAACAACATGATTTCTGTGAGGGAGGATTAATTTTTCATAACCCCAGCTCTTGTGCAGTGACACCAGCAGAACTTTGCAGCTTAGACCTGGACTTAAAAGAGACCTCCTGCACTGTAGAGAACTTGTTCTGCAAATAGATGGGGCACAGTAAGGAGGGTTATTATCTTTACTTCTGATGGGAGAATCACAGATGAGAATAAAAACTCTTTGCTGGCTGCTCTGGATGAGCTCTCTCAATTTCTGACACCACAAAGCCAGCCTTTCATTCCAGATGGCACAGATGTTCCTGGGGACAGTAGGGAACTCACAGCACTTTTCTCTTCCCTTAACCTTGACTTAAATCTCCTCCTTACAACCATTTTCTGTCAATACACTTGTACTTGCAGGATTAAGAAATTATGTGGTTTAGAAAAGCAACTAAGAATTCTGCAGGGTGAAAGGTCTTATCTATAACCTGGTACCATCATTTTATTGAGATATAAAACTATCCCTGGCATTCACTTCAACAAAGCCACTGCCACCTGGGAGAGGAAGACTTGCACACACCTCAAAGGCAAAAAACCCTCCTCTGTCCCCACACCTCTTGTTGCAAGCTCAGAAATGCTGATGACTCTTTAAATCAGCCCCATTTTTAGTGCTGAAGTCCAGGATCCATGAGCATTATTTATTACTCAGTATTTACAAACCCCACATTTTCACTCTATAATTTACAAGCTGCTTGCACAGCCTGGGTACAAAAGGGAGTTCATATTTAATCCAAGCACCAAACAGCACAGGCAGAGCTACGTGTGTGTGTGCACATCTGGGATGGAAGAACAAGACTATTATTTTGCCATTTGTCAAATTCTGCAACCTGAAATTTTGTTCAAAATTACTCAGAGGCACCAAGAAGCATCTTTTGTTGTGTTGTAAAGGCTTGTCTTAGACATCAAACACCTGTCAACAATTCCTAGGACGTCCTGCTGTAATATACTATGATTATATATTAGAGGTGGCAAGGAAATGGTACGAAAGGAGGTAGCTCTGAGATGTGTTTACAAACATCACAAGTATCCCTCCTGTGCATGTAAACACACAATTAATGACAGAACTGGAGTTGTTATAGGCAGACTGTGCCCAAAACTTAGGCATCTGCTCTTTTAAGCCCAAAAATGTGCTTGTGATGTGACACTGACTGTTGAATTATTTTTAACACAATATCCTAGGACTTAGCAGCACAATTAACACTGAAGACAAACTGATGGCAAAGGAGTTAATAATCTGATTCAAGATCTCTGTGAGCATTCACAAACAACAAGCTCTCTGCTAGAAGGGCAATAACAGTTCTGGCAAATCTTTGAGCTGTTAAGTTGCAGCTCACACAGATTTAGTGATTAGAGGCTGTTTATTGAAGAACAAACAATAATGGGGGTTGCACCTCCACCCTGCAGTGTCCATGAATTGATGAGGGATTGGCAAAACAAGCATTCCCTATGGAAATAATTTACACTCTATGAGGTGCAAATTTATTAGACCATTATGGTTAAAACAATGCCTAATATCTCTGATTCAGCTTATATTCAAAATATACCGGGATAAAATAATATGTATAATACTGATATGAGTCCTGTGGTCAGCATTCTGAGAACTAGGAATTAAGTTGCAATCAAAGAGTTTTCATGAAAGTAACAAGTAAGATGTTTTGTTGCTGCCATTAATACTTTGAATTAAAATGAAGGTTATGAAGATTTTACAGGACTGTATAGACAGAGGGATTCTGATGTATAGCTAATTCTAGAGTAAGGAAAGGACTGAAGTCAAACATGGTGACTGTCATTGCAGGTATTCAGCAAGGTATTCTTCACTATTTGGAAATAGTAAATGTTTGTAATCAATATGAATCCCTCCCAACTGTGGCATAACAAGTTATCAAATCAGAGGAACTGCCTCCTCCACAACAAAAGAACACAAAACATAAATTTTAGTCAGCCTAAATGCCACTTGTACAACAGACTGGAGAGGTTTTTGTGTGCTGACAGGATCTACCAAATTGCCTTAGAAAAAGCACATCTATTAACTGAAAGACATGAACAAGCATGACATTTTCTGAGAAAATCTGAACAAGTTCCTTCTTTATTCAACCACATTTGTGACCCTCTACAATTATTTTCTCCATTAGTCTATAAACACTCAGGCTTTACTAGCATGAAAGTGGGAATATAGTTAATTTTTTTAGGCTGAATATTCACTAAAAGCAGATCTCCTACTGTGCACTTACTCACCAAGCAACTTGGTTAGCTAAACGTGATATTGGTTTTGTCCCAGGCTAAATACATTAGGAAAATATCTTCTATAGCACTAATTTAATTTAGCCTTAATATACAATTCTGGAACTGTTCTGTGTTGATCAGACCCTTCAACCCATTGAATAAGCACTACAAAAATCACTATCTTTAGAACATTTCATTAGTGATAATTACATCAATTAGTAGCACCAGTTGGTAAACTGTACATGTTTCACATGGCAATTGTTTTCATCCATCTACAAATCAAGCTTTTTTTGCTGTGAAAAAAACTCTGGAATGCTTTGAAAAAAATAAATGGAGAGATAGCTGAGTGAGCTCTCCTGAACTCCATGGACTGCAGCTCCATGAAGAGGGGAAAGTGGACACTGGAGGATTTTGTGGAGGGCAGGTTTTTTCCAAATTCCAGGTCCCCTGCCTTGCCACAGAATTTCTGTGTGACTGTGCAACTTGCTGGGGTCCAAATCCAGACAGATATTTTAAATCAAGATTTCTAAAACTCAGTGGGACTCTGGCTTTTCCCATCCTGGCTAGATTTGGACATCAGCCTCCTGTGACTCAGCTTCTCCCAGTGAAAGAAGGTTAAAAAAATCACCCACAAACTTAAGGTAGTGTAATAATAATAAAAAATTAAACTCAGGAAATTTTCAGTGTTCAAAGCCATTTTCCTAATGGCCATAAATTAGTTAATGAAGCTAAATTAGTTAATGAAGCTAGAAAATTACAGTTGATATAAAAACAGAGATGTGTTAACTTACCAAAATAAAATACATTTTTTTCAGTCTATAAATACAAAGGCCTGAAGCACAGCTAAATGGGGACTGACCCAGCACATCAATGGGCAACCTTCAAACCCACAACTTGTGGCACTGAAGTTATTTAATGTTATCAGGTTTTGTTTTTCTAGACAGAGCTCAGCATCCCAGCAATTGCTGATTTGAACCACTGCTTTAAACTCCCATGACGTGTCTGCTGTGGGGGTGGGTAAGGGGAGAAAAATCAACATTTTCTCAAGTAATGTAGAAAAAAAATATTGATTTAATACAGTGACCTTTTACCAGGTTCCTTTTTAAATGTGATAAATGCAAGTCCTGTCTGGACAAAGCACTCCAGCTGCCCAACCCCATCTTCCTGATTTATAAGAGAAGAAAACAGCAGGAAATGAATAGCCACAAACCAGTATGATTTCATGAATAAGATAATAGAAATATGGGTACTTCATCCCTAATCTCACAGATGTCTTCTTGACAACCAGTGTTTTAGCAATGACATTCCTTCATGCAAATATTTTTCTTCATAAGCATTTTCCACTTTTGGTGCAAGATTAATGTATCTGGATTTAGAGAGTGAATAGCCAGGTTCCCTCAGTGGCTGATTAGTGTGTGCACAAAGGATGCACAGGGTGGGATTCACATCTTTGGACAACAGGGATGTTCCAGCCTCAGTGGGAATTAAGCACTAAGGACCCAAATGTCAGGATTCAAATGAGAAATCTTTAAATTATGACAAAGCTTTTCCATAGGTGAGAATTGATCCCAAGCCATAAGATGCCTTCTGAAATACTGACTCTTACCTGCACATTAATTGCCTATTGATTTGTCCAGTTGCAGAGACCAAAAGGCCCCACTGAGCATTTGAATAACAAAAGATAATTTGTTCAGCAGTTCGTTTTTAGTCCTGCTTTTCAGTCAGTGTTAATAAGTCTGGACCTCAGTGCATTTCTAAACCTGCATTTTTAAAAGGTGATTGTATCTGTACTAAACATTTTCAGCATATGTGACTAAGCACATAAAGCCCTTCGTGTTTTGTGTCTTGTTTTACCCACTAATCATGACCTAAAATAACAGAATTTGAGTGTGCTGCAGTGCTACATTCAGGTTAAAACCCCCACCAACCTGAGCCTGGGTGACCACTGCATTATGCAAGGCCAATTAAAATTAATTGACTGTTACCAGAATAAAATGGATTGTAGCAAAGTAACCAGCCACTGCCATTACTTCTTACTGAAATGAAACATGCAGACAAGAAGTTAGATATTAAAGCATAATTATATGGATTATCAGTATGGCTGGCCTTTCATCCTCACTGATCAGTCAGGAAATGTATATATAATACACAAATACACATAACCAACTTGGTGATATAAGAATATAGCAATAAGCAAAGAACAGAGCTGAGCAAGGAATGCACCCTTCAAGGAGTCAAAGTGATATTTCATATAAACAAGGGCAGAGAAAAAAAACCCCAAGCTCTGTGGATGAGCCATCAGGCCTTCTTGGACAATTCTATTTCAATCAGTGAAGAGGAGATGAAAAATTACTCTCCGTGGGGAAATGAAGGACAAACACAATCTCAACATTAAAAAAAGGTTGATAAAAATCTTCCTTTGTCCTCCCAGGTAAGTTTTATGTCTCAGAAAAATGGGCAACATAACACATGATAAATTTCAGAACTGCTTAAGGAAAAATGGAGAGCACAGCCTGAAGGGAGCTTTGTTCTGTTATCAAGAGTTGCAAAATCATCCCTTATCATTATTGGCACACAAATGTAACCTTCCCTCCAAACAGTAATAACTGCAGCCTTCCCAGCCCTCTATAGTGCAGCCAGAATTAATCCCTGGTTAACAAAATAAGGATTTTGATTACTGGGGAATAGCACTGGAAACTACACTATGGGGAACAAGCAGAAAACAGAGTTGTTCTTCAAAGGCCAGGCCCACACCAACATTGGGATGAAATTTAGCACTTAGTACAATGGAGCTTTCATTTATATCAAAGCCTTTTTCACTATGGTGATAAACTTAATGGTCCAAAACCAAAATAAAACTTTCAGTTATGACAGGGCTGAGAAAGAGATGCTGAGCTCCAACTTACCTCTTCATTCTGTGGGCTACAGTGCTCCCAAAAATAAAAGCTCCCAAAGTGAATCTTGCCACTCACAAAAATCCCCTTTACACAACGATATTTGTAGAAAGATTAAGCTGAAATAGATATTCATTGTCATTTAATTCCCATTGCAGGGTTAGCAGTTCAAACAGCTGACAATCCAGCAGCCTGGCTGGTCCCTGTTTGTGTTCCACCTGCCACTCATTTAACAACCCATTAAGCTGCACACCTGCAACAGCCCTGACCTCTGGTCCAGCATTAACCTGACACTGCAGGTGGTGGCCAGTGAGCCCAGGTAACAGATCCCATGGAAAACAGGACGTTCACATGGGGATTCTGTATCCAGCAGCTTGTACAAACCTGGGGCAAGATCCCACTCCATCAGCAGGAGCATCTCTGCTTCAGAGCCACTCCTGTCGTTCTGCAATTTGAATTAATATTTAAAAACAACAGATAACAAGTTGTTAAACGTGGTCAGGTCAGAGTACTTATTCACTTACCATAAATTTGCTTCGAAACAGAAATCACTGTGAAGAGGCTTAGTAAGTACACAGACAATAGTGAAAGGAATTTCCCTAATAAACAAAAATGTTAGGTAATACAAAACAGTGCTTTACAAACCATAAATAAAGTACATTGCAAAACATCTCATGCTTAAACACACTGATTCAATGTTTTAGTTAATGGTACTGCAATATCCACGTTTAAAAGTGTGGTCCTTTTTAATGCTCCTTTTTATATTATCACTCGCTTTTATTTTCTGTGCAATTCATACCACCCACGTTTCCCAAGGTCCTACAGAGGGGGAGAGGACTAAAAATGAATATAAACCCCCTGCAATTAGCACCAAAATAGTGTTGTAATCATGTACTAAAAAAAAATGCATTAAAAAGATGAGTACTGTAAGGTGCTAAACAAAATTATGGCTTAAGCTTCTCCAGGAAATAGAGAATTGACTGAACTTCAATTCACATTAAATTACCATGGCTTATTGTCAGTATGAGAAATAAAATCTACCATATCTTTCTTCTTGCCAGCTGAAAAAGCAAGGACAGAGGAAAGCAAAAGGTAAAGAAAGTCATACAGAAGAAATCCACCACAACAACCCCAGCCAAAGAAAGTGGGAAGAAATCCTACAGCACATAACTCTTCCCTGAGAGAATTCATTGCTCTCCCTCTTAATTATTTTTTCTTCTCTGTTTATAGAGGCAAAAAGGGTTTCCTTTGTAAATGCCTTATTTTCAGCAGAACCAGAGGTTACTCCTCAGTCCCATGTCTGCACTGGAATGGGATCCAGGAGCTCTTCATGCTAAATCTGAAGAAATGTGGTCCCAGTGATTCACTCAGCACTGGGAGCACAGCCTGTTCTGTTTGCACTGACACAGGGACCTGTGGCAGAGGTGACTGCCCTCGGTATGGGTGTATATTGACTCAGGTAAAGCTCCAGCTTTTACAAACAGCTGCTCCAACACTAAAGCTGGAGTTATTCGGCACTTTTCATCACCAGGTGGGAAAAACCCAAACCAGCCCCTTTGAACCCGTAAGAACACGGTGCTGCCACCCAAGAGCAGGTGGCTGAAATGTTAAGCACAAAGAATCCAATCCCAGGATCAATAGGATGTTCTGGGAAGCTGTCAGGAAACCTGCTGTGCTTTTCACACATCAGTAAACAACTCGCTCTCCCCTCAAGAACTGAGGTTTCGTGAGCACCAGCAGTAAGGGTGAAAGCTCCTGTGAGTACAGAGGTTTTTAAACCAGCCTCTGGCATCCCCAAACACAGTCAGAGAGTGCAAAGTATCTGTAGGTATTAAAAAGTCTGCAAAGAAGCTGCACCAGCTTTGGTGCTCAGGCAACCTTCTCCTGGTTTCATTAAATGTGGCTGAAAAGCCTGTAGCAATAGAAGGGAAAACAACAGTAAACCCTAAAAATGCTGCACTAAACCAAACAGAAGGACAGAACTGAGTATTAACTACTACTTAATTCAGTTTGGTAAATCCCAAGGATGAAGCAAAACATGAGAGACTTTAGGATTTAATATTAGTTTTAATTTTTTCCTGATCCTATTTATACTGGTATCACTGCTTATAATGCATAGATTGCTTTCCACATCTGATCACAAAAAGAAATACTCGGAATGTGAATTAAAAAATAAAGGAAGGGGCACAAAGAACATTACTTCAGATTCCTGAAGAAAATGGGAAAACTCAGAAATGAGTCTCAAATGGCTGTTCCTGGGCTAGTTTATACTGCTACTTAGCTGCTACCAGCATTTAAAGAGAGTCAATTATTTAAACTAATGAAGAAAAGTTTCAGTCATTAATTACAGTTGTTTTGTGCTCTTCCTCCCTAAAATTACTGAGGAGCTCTGCCTCCTCTGAGGGTAAAAACCCACACAAAATCATAACAGAGAAGGAAAAGAGGTTAAGATTACTCAAATGGGTCATCCTTTAAAAACAGATAAACCTGGGACCACCTTATTTTTATTTTAGAATTTTTGATTAGTGAAAATTGAGAAGTAACTTCACTACAATTCATAAAATAAGCCAGCATCTCCACCAGATCTTGAATTTCAGCCATTTCTACTAGACAGCATTCTCTTCATTCCATAATTAACTATCTAATGCCAGACAAGATCCAGGTTTTCAATTCAACACCCATCACGATTCCAATTTTCAAATTTTGTTGTCGAACACCTGAGACACCTGCAGGTGAACAAACAAACAAAATAATCCTTCCAATGCAGCAGTCCAGAACAAATCCACATGGTATGCCCTTGCATTTTAAGAGAGAACAACCAACAAAACAAACTCAAGCCACAGAAATGCAAGCTAATGAAATGATGATTTTATTTTTTTTCTCCCAGCACAGTTCACAGCAGTTCTGTTTCCTACCACTTGACTGGGCTTTGCCCTCGTGATTGTTCTGTCTTCACATAAGTGTCATACAGTTCTCTGAGATGCCACAGCAGCTCCTCTAAGTTGTGTCCTGTCAGCGCAGACAACGCAATGACCCGCTCAGCCACCTGCTCTTTGAGGAGTGGCAGATTGATCCTGGACTCAGCAAGGTCAATCTTATTCCCGATGACAACACAAGGCCTCTCAGACAATCCTTTTTCATATTGTTCCAGTTCATATTTCAAGTCCTGCAGCTGAATCCATGGTTGAGGCACAGAGAGATCCACCACGTAGAGGAAGAAGCGGCAGCGCTCGATGTGCTTCAGGAAGGCCACTCCGAGGCCCCGGTTTTGATGAGCACCTTTGATTAGGCCAGGAATGTCAGCAACTGCAAGGAGAGAAATGCCAGTGTGAATCCAATGTGTCCAATTGAAAAAAACCCAAACAAATCCCCCTGGTCTTTTACTGGCCAGTGCAAATATTTGACACTTATGTCTGAGGGCATCAGTATTAAAGCACACCTTATGTTAAGTTTGCTGCTATTATCTTTTAAAACATGCAAATTTAGGTTATTCCAATGCAGAGAGAATACCGATTGCTAGTTAGATATTAAGGGTTTTCAGTATAGTTTTGCTTGAAGCTCCTTAGAATTCCATAAGAGCTGCTAAACTTACTTCTGCAGCATCTCAAAGCACTACCCAGGTGACACAAATTGGCACCAGGGGACACACAACATACTCCAATTCTTACCTGCCACTTGCTCATAGTCTTGATAGTGGACGATGCCAACGTGGGGGTTTAGGGTTGTGAATGGGTAGGCAGCCACAGCTGGCTTTGCACGGGAGATGGCTCTCAGAAGTGAGGATTTGCCAGCATTGGGAAAGCCCACCTGGAAAACAAATGCTTAAATTTCTTAATCTTTAAACAAATCCACAACATTTTGCTAGACCAGATAGCAATTCTGCAGTTGTTGAGCTACAGCACAAACACTCTGCAGCAAAGCATAAGTTCAACAGCTCTACCAGCTGGTGTTAGAACATTTCCATACTCCAATATGAAAAAAGCTTAAGCTCTAAGTTGACTTAGCATTCATCTCTAAATAAATTTTTCATTCCAGAGGATGCTAAACTTGGATCTAACAAAATCAAATGTTTACTGTTTGTAAAAAGAGAAATACAGGGATGAAATAGAAATTATTTCAGCTTTACCAATTTAAAAAAAAAAAACCAAAACAGCAAGAAAACAAATTAATTTAGAAGATACAGCTGTACATCATCAGTGGTCACTGATGAATCTTGCATATCGCTTTTCTATATGAAGTGTGTATTTTAGCAGAAGTAGGACAGCAACAAGCAGCAGGAGTGACAGCTCTGTGAATCACTTTGGACACCCTTCTACCAAGTAATAGCACGAAAGCATCAAGCTGCATCTCTAAACAAGCAAGCCAAAGGCTAATGAAAACGTTATCACACATTATTTCTTCAGTCAGTCAACTGTCACCCTACAACAATAAGAAAGTCAAAGAACCACAGCAACTCACCAATCCTGCATGAGCTGTTGTCTTGAGTTCCAGATGTAGGACCCTTTCCTGACCTGGCTCTCCTGGAGTAAATAACGTTGGAGCGCGGTTTTCGTTGGAAAGGAAAAAGCGATTCCCTTTCCCTCCAGCTCCTCCATAAGCTGCAACATACTCTTCACCATGATGACTGAGGTCAGCCACAACCTTCCCATCCTCCTTCACCAACGTACCTACAGGGACCTTAAAGTGGAGAGAGATTAGACGGAAGCTCAAAGCCTGCAGCAGAGCCAGAGGCAGCAGATCCTTTACCAGACAATTTCAGATAAGCTGAAAATCACTCCTCCATATTCTCAAGCTGGGGAATCCAAAAAGAGAATTGTATTTCATGAAGCTCAAAGAGCACTATCAGACATTCACCCTCCATTAAAGTGTTAGTAGAACCATGTATCTCCTGCAAGAAAAGAAGCCTGAGAACAGCAGCAAGCTAAAAAGCATAACGTAGGTGTGCAGGCCAATTGAACAAAAGAAGTCTGCTCCTGCTTAAGAAGTTCTGTGCTCAGATTACTCTGGGTATCCGAGCCTTAGAAATAAAGGAGATTGTTCTGACCAGGTGCACCTTCCACTGAAGGCTCATTTTTTATGAACAACTTAAAGCAGGATGATCTACCTTGTGCCAACCAGCTCTGTCCCAGCAGACAAGGCTCCCTGCAAACACACGCAGATTTGCTCACAGTAAGGTTCTCCAGCTTGAAAGTCAGCAGTGTACCAAACTAACACACAGCAGGAAACATTCATTCATTGACTTACTTTAACATATACATATGCACCATTAGCTCCATAACAGTTTTTTCTTCCTCCTTTCTCTCCATGAAAACCCTGATAGAAGGGGAGCACTGAAGAAAGTGATTTCATTTGCTGGTCAGCTGTAAAGCAAAATACACATATTCTGAACACACAGTTTTGGTAAAACAGGCACAGAAGATTAACCTCCTAACTGTTCTTTACCTTTCTGAATACTGCATGAATGTATATCCTATTTACTGTCTCAATAGTAACATATCAGGGAAGACTAATGTTAATCTAAGTTGTGATGAAGTTTAACTGCCTTTACGTAGGTTTATTAACCATGCACTTAATATAG
Organism: Campylorhamphus procurvoides; assembly: GCA_013396655.1. Classification (NCBI taxonomy): domain Eukaryota; kingdom Metazoa; phylum Chordata; class Aves; order Passeriformes; family Dendrocolaptidae; genus Campylorhamphus; species Campylorhamphus procurvoides. The sequence goes on from WBMV01004063.1 coordinate 2,370,870, forward strand.
CGGTCATTTCAAAATCAACCATTACAAAATACCCTGGAAAATTAATTTGCTAGATTAGCAGATTTTGCAGCAGGGTGGTAGCAGAAGCAGCTTTATTCGTTTTAAAAGGAACATTTAATCAGATCCCAGCCTTATCATAACATAGTCAGGCAACAGCCACTACAATATCTGCAAAATACCTTGATTTTCAAAATGCTTTCTAAGTTTGTTGGTGTCATTTGTGTCCCAATTACCACAGCTCAGGACAAAGCTTAAAAAGCAAATATATCTCATACAGAACTAACCATTTTCTTGGCATCCATGCAGGGCTGTTCTTGCAGGGGTGGGGTCTTAAGCAGTAAGACAATATGAAACAAAACAGATTTAGTGAGTTTTACCTTTCAAAATGACATGACCCCCATCACCTCCATTTCCACCATCAGGACCTCCAAATATTTTTCTGGGCTCACTGTAGAAGGAATGACCCCCTGCTCCTCCTTGTCCTCCAACCACACGCACCTTCCGGTGATCCACGAAATATCGTGTCTGTTACAAGGGTAGAATACAATTTATCAGTCATCTTGCAAGAAGTTTTAGTAACAGGCAGACCTGCTGGTTTGAGTCATGCTGAGTTCCAGTCAACAGTAAAAAAGTATCAGAACTCTCCTGCCATTCGCAGGTCAACTAAATGCAGTGTATCAATAAAGAAAAAAATCTCACTTTCCAAGTGTCTTTAAGAACCTCCTTAAACGCAGATGCCTGAGCCTATGTTGATATAACCTAATACAGCAGCTCAGGCACCAAAAATACAGAAGTCATGTTAAAGGAACTAGTATCAGGAGAAATACCCTTTTAATACAGTTATACAATGCTGACAGGTAGCTCAAGTAATTGTTTCCCTGACCAGGAAAACACAAATTTGTAGGCTTTTTTCTTCTTTAAAATGAACTTAAATTTGCAAAAAGAACACATTGCACACGTGGGAGGGATATTCTCACACCAATTCACTGCTTTCTGTAACAGGCAATGAAATTAAGGCAAACTATAATCTTATAACAATTAAGTATTTAAGACAAAGACTGTAAAGTACTTGTAAACAGAATAAGCAGAGAAAATCTCAGTATATGCCACACCAGCTCTTCAAGGCCTAAAATAAATATCTATCTATACCATGTAAAGTGAATTCCAAATCTTGGCTTTATTTCTGATATTAACTTAATATTTGACTTCAGCAAACTAATTATGCTGCACCATGTCTCAGCTTTTCTGTCAGCAAAATAGGTTTGATGACATTTACCTATCTCCAGAAAGAGGGCTGAAATTCCCAAGGGAAAGTATTAGGGAAGCACATTTATACAGGCAGGTGGGATTGTTTACACGAAGATATGAAAAGAGAAAATCACGGTAACATTCAAATTCTGTCAATTACTAAGGGGCTTTATGAGAAGGGGAAATCAGGGTCATTTTAAATAAACAGCCCAAATAGTATGTGAGGGAGAAAAACTCTTATTGTTATGATACCAAAGAGAAGCAACTGAGAGGAAAAAAAGACCCTCAAAACCGAACTCTTGATAATTAAAGTTATGCTAAGACCACTGATGCCTTAAAAAGCCTCTTTTAGAAAAGTATTTGGCACCACCACATGGCGAGACGGGAAAATACGGCTTTAAAACGGGAAGAGATTTATGGATTACTAGAAAACAACAGTTTCCATGTGTAAATACAGAAACAAGATGCAGAATAAATTCAACGACCCCGCACCTTCTCTGACCTAAAATGCTGCCTTGTTTGCCAGCTGAATATGATGCGTGATTTAAAAAATAAACCAGCGAGAAACAAAACAGTATTTTAGGTTTCAGAGAAGGGGTTTTGCTTTCTGGATGGTTCCCAGAGAGGCACAAAGGGCCGGCGTTCCCTCAGAGCGGTGCAGGTTTCGCTGTGCAGGCCGGAGCCCCCCGGGCCCTGAGGGGCTCTCACACACTCCCTCAGTCACTCACCAGCCGCCGCTCCGACAGCGCTCTCTTCTGCCGCACCCGCCTGTCCTGGGCAAAGCCCGGGCGGCCCGTAGAGAAGCTCGGGGGGCTGAGGAAGGGCTGGCAGGGGTGACTGGGGACAGGCCGGCTCAGCCAGGCCCGCACCACGGCCCGGCCCGGCCCGGCCCGGCCGACACAGAGCGCCATCAACGGGGAGGGGCCGGGCCCGCCCCGCGCAGCCGCCCCGGGAGAGGGGAGGGGAGAGAGACATCCCTGAGAGACATCCCGAGAGACAGTCATCCCCGAGAGACACCCCTGAGAGTCACCCCCTCAGGGTCACCCTGAGAGTCGGTCTCCCCCTGAGGGTCAGTCACTCCCTGAAAGTGACCCCGAGAGTCGTCCCTGAGGGTCAGTCACCCCCACAGGGTCACCCTAAGGGTCAGTCACCCTCTGAGAGTTACCCCTGGAGTCACCCTGAGAGTCACTCCCTCAGGGTCACCCTGAGAGTCAGTCCCCTCCCTAAGAGTCAGTCACCCCTGGAAAGTCACCCCCTGAGGGTCAGTCACCCCTGAGGGTCCGTCATCCCCTGAGGGTCACCCCCTGAGGGTCAGTCACCCCTGAGGGTCACCCTGAGAGTCACTCTGAGAGTGACCCCAAGAGTTATCCCCTGAGGGTCCATCACCCCCTGAGGGTCCGTCATCCCCTGAGGGTCACCCTGAGAGTCAGTCACTCCCTGAGAGTGATCCCAAGAGTCATCCTTGACAGTCAGTCACCCCTGGAGAGTCACCCCCTGAGGGTCGCCCCAAGAGTCACCCCCTCAAAGTGACCCCAAGAGTTACGACTGAGGGTCCGTCACCCCCTGAAAGTCACCTGAGGATCACCCCGAGAGTCATCCCCTGAAGGTCACCCTCTGAGAGTCACCCTCTGACGGTCACCCTGAGGGTCAGTCACCGCCTGAAAGTCACCCCTGAGGATCACCCCAAGAGTCACCCCCTGAAGGTCAGTCACCCCCTGAGGGTGACCTCCTTTACCTGTTGTTTCCATTCTGCGTGTCATAAGAAAAGTACCACCAACTCCATTTTCAGATAATATTTAACCTAAACAATTTTCAAGCATTTTGTATTACAAAACAGAAAATGATACAATTAATGGAAGAAGTCAAAATGCTGGCATCACTTTGTTTCCACATTAATACATAAAAATGGACAACACATTAAATAAACATTTTGTTATTAACAATTAGAAATATTAACACCAAAAATCATGTATAAATTAGGAAATAAATGTACAAACTATTTCCAAAGTGCTCTTTCAAATACATTATATACACAACATTCACGAAGTTCTTAATGTAAGACATTTCAGATTGATGTAATGTTGCTGTTTCAGTTTAAGTGTTGTTCATATTCTCTCAAAAGCATTTCAGCACTTTCAAAAACCACATAAAAGGCATATTTCCAAGCTGGCAAAGAGCAATATTGCATTCTTCTGGCTACCTGTAATATTAATTATCATAAAGAAAACAATCTTACTTCCTTTGTGTTCCTTGCTATTTGAGAGTACTTATTTGTATGAAAACACCAGCAGGAAAGATGAGAGAAAATGAGGACTGACTGAAAAAATGTCTATTTTACAAGAAATTATTAACATAGGAAGGGCAGTGCTTGGACAGCATTTAACAGTAAACTCTTCGGTTGTCCAGTTAAAGACTTTCCTATAAAGGAAAAAAAGTAATGAATTGAGAGATGTTCTGTTTTCCTTGTGGTCTTGGTTTTTAAAAATATAAAGTACTTGAAATCCCATAAATACACCAGTTCAGACAAAGAAAAGGAGAAAATCCCACAGAGAGTGTATTTACTCTAGATTGCAAATTTGCAGTTAATCTCATACTAAAAAATGCTCGTGGGATATATTCATCCCACCTTTTTGCCTCAGAGAAATTTGGACACAGTATTTTGTTCAACACTCATACAAGCACTTTAAAAGTGCCTTTTTTTTAGCACTTTATAAGAACATATAAAAGTGAATAGAAGTGACTTACATTGTTCATACTGATTTTTACATACCACTAGTTTTTCTCTCTAAATTCTCCCTCTATAGATGCTCCCTCACTGGTTGACCCCATTAATAGCTCCCCTCTCTATATGCATAATAGTGTTTCACAATTAAAGCTGAATTGCTTATCTGCAATAAAGATGGATTTTTTTTCTTTTACTTCTGAACTATTTGTGTCTAGCTACAAGAGGAAAATAAAAGTGATGATGAGCTGTAAGAACAACAGACCAACAAATCTGACAATATTTATGGTTATAGTGCTTGCTGGGAAATCTGAGCAAGGGCAGCAGCAGAACCAGAAATGAAGAAGGATGCCAGCCACCTGCTTGTGAAATTTGGTGTGAAAATGTATATGCAAGTTACAGAATTTGGAGTAGCATATTGAAGACAAGACTTTTGCCAGATGTTTTTGTCAGCTAAGCATGATACGAAGCAATATTGATGTCGAGCAGGCTGACACTGCAGATCCCAGAGCTCCCTTCTGTTTTCCTTTCCACAACAGAAATACCTCTGTTTACATGGACATGTAAAAGGTGCCTCTAGTGATCAGCATTTCCACAATTACAGGTTTGCATCCTCTTTCTGTACCTTTTACAACAGAAATGTGGACTTATGCAGATTACTGAATTATAACATTTGGGTAGGTAGGTATTACAGAAACTGCAGTTAATTTTATTTTTATCAGATAACAGGAACTCTCTTTATAAAAGGAATGTATCCATCCCCTTGTCCTTAAGAAGTAAAGTTAAGAGCCATGGATTTTGGAGGCTGGCAGGTAATCTTCAATGCACTCAGTTAGAAAAAATCAATAACCTACCGCAGGGAACTTCCCTGGACTGAGATGTGAGTGATGGGCTTTGTACTGAGCCAGACTGCAGAACAACCTGGCTGTTTTCCAGAACAGGGCACAACTGTGATCAAATGATCCTAAAGCTATTTAGAAACATCAAGAATGGGGCAAGGGGGGGGGGGGAAAANCTTCTGCATTGTATCAACATACAGTACTATACACAGCACCAAATATCAAACCATTAAAGCATTGTCTTGTTACCAGTAGTGCACTGCTTCATATCCAGCATGAAATGAACACTGTTCACATACAGACGCTGCTTTGTGCTAAGGGGTAACCAACATATTACAATTAATCAAAACTGCCTGTACATCCAGTTCAAAAGATGGAGAAGATACTATTGAAATAAATCTGACACAGCATCGTATTCCTTTATTGCTGGTAATTTCCATATTGTCCCTGTAAAAAAGAGAAACAGAAATGTTGAAGGATTATATATGGGAGGCTTACAGTGAGGCAATTTCTTTTGGTCTGTGGATTTTACAAGACCCACTGAAGTATCACCAATTTGCCTGCACCAAATTATCAGATAGATTTATGTGCAGAGCCAGCAGCTAAATCTGCTTTTTCAGAGCACAGATTTAGACAATTTACCTGCTCATAGCCATAAGGCCTCTGTTGCTGAGCGGATGGGCCTGTCTGGGAAGCTCTGTAACTTCCATATTGCTGCCCCTGTCCCTGTTGGTAGCTGGAATACTGTGAAGAAGCTCCTTGTGCAGGACCTGAGAAGACAGTAAACTCCATTACAAAAGGCCTAATTTGCTGGGGGAGTTCTTATGGTTAATGCAATGTAAAACATCATGCCAATAAAGTAAGCTCAGTGAGTATGAACTGTAAAGTGTAAAGTGCCTGGACCTCCCCTCTAGCTTTACCGTAGGAGGTGTTAATACTAATAATAATGTAGTCGCAGCAGTGTAAACTTCAGTTCAGGTTTTAAACTTTGCTCAGAAAATGGGACATACCCATAAGTGATTTGCCTCTCTGAAATCTGTATTGGCACAGCTCAGTTATTAATTCTGTGCAGCTACCTGGCCTTTATTTCGGTAACAATTACACATTTAAGTTCCTATCTAATCTGGGTGTGCCACAAGTGAGGGAGGAGGGATTCTCTGGTTGATGTTCCTCATGTCACTTCAGAAGAATTAGGTGTGCAGGAGGCCTGGGAACCCAGACAGTGACCTCCTGAAGATGTTTACCACAAAGTCAACACGAAGCAAATGTCTATTTTCTAATCTCTCAAAAGAGAGAGGGATTCATGATGCTAACAAAACAGTATGGAATGCAGTGCTGTACTAATGTATGTTACTGCCTAGAATCCCTTTACTAGCTCTTTGGCTAATTTTGGTACATGGATGAGCAAGGTTAATCAAGGGAATACTTCACAGCCTGTTTTAGCTTAGGAATGAGGCACCAGGATGAAGCCCTGCAAACAGCTGACCAGCCAGGGACAGTTTTCTTACCATATCCTTGCTGTTGTCCTGGGTAACTCTGTTGATTTGGGTACTGCTGCTGGGAATATGTTTGCTGTTGTGCAGCTCCCTGTTGGTATCCTGCCTGCTGCTGGCTGTACTGAGAATTTCCTAAGGAGTGCAAAATTGAAATCACTGGTTATAGATGAGGCACGTATTTCACTGCACACACAAATCACAAGGAAAACAAAGGCATAAGGAGACTTGGTCTGGAACTCATACTCTGGAACTTTCTTTTCAGAAATAGATGATTGCATTTTGCCAAGCAGGATGTTTATTTCTTCAGTGATTTTTAATTCTTTTGAATAGGAGAGATATTTATTTATACACATCACTAAAGAAACAAACAAGCAGCCTTTCCCCAAAGGATTTTTTTTTTACTCCAGAAGTGTTTCAGAAGAAAAACAAAGTCAAAAAGATAAAGGTGCCTGGGTAAACAGCCAGTTTCCCTAGAACCCCTCCCGCTGTATTTTCTTCTAGATAATGATGTTTGTTCATATATCCCAGATATCTAATTGTTATTGGTATTTCTTTGAAATGCCTATGATGGAAATTCCATTTGCTGCATCCTGAAACAACAAAATGAATAGAGGCTCTATGGGTAACATTGCTTCTTCTAAATGCCACCTTGCTGTATCATAACTAAGTTAGTATTTCCAGTTAAACTTAGAGTTCAGAGATCTCAATAGTGCTTACTGATGTGCTACTGTTTAGGTTTTGATATATTTTCCTACCTCCTTCATAATAGTGTTGTGTGGAGTCATCAAATGACCTGTCATAGCTCTGCTCAGTATAGGATGACTGCTGATAGGCATAATCACTGTGTCCTGCAAGAAGTCACAAAGATTTATCACATACATTGTTAATACAAATATAGACATGTTGAATGATGTATTATGAAGCTGTTTATGCACCAAGATGAGACTAAGAGGAAATACAGACCTCTTAGGTAGGAGGTCAAACACTTGGCAAGGAAAGTCACACCTATGGATCAATCTCTTGCATTTACTAATCCAAACTGGGGTTTGGGCTCTTTTGCAGCAGTTTGGATAGCAGGGTGCACTGATGAGTAAATTTTGTAGCAGGCTCCCATGCCTTGGGATTAACATTTTCTAGCATTTAAACTGGAAAGGAATCATAATGGGTTTGCCATGTCCATGGGTGTGGCAGTCGTGGTGGTCTGCACTGTCCCAGTGTTACAGTGACTCCAGCTCAGGGGAATTACCATCTGGGTAGTATTGCTGATTCATAGGTTCTGATGAGCCTTGGCCATGACTGTACTGTTCACTGTAATATTCTTCCTGACCCATGTACTGCTGTGAGGAACCTGCAAGGCACGACAAGAGAGAACAACCTGAGCCTGTGGACTCCTAAGGATGGGCTTTTCTTATCTTACTTTTTTTGAAGAAAAAAGAGTTTATGTCTGGATAAGCAAACAAGCAGTGTATACTGGGAGCAGTTATAAAGAGGTTTTGCTCACTAGAAAAAGGAAATAAACTTGTATTCTCAGAAAAAAAGATAGTTGAAAATGAAATTACACAACAGTCAGTAACACATCTTAGAACCACTCACTTCTGTGGCAACACTGAAAGCAATCCTACATTTCATCTACTAATCTGAGTTATTAGAAAGCACAGGAACATATTCCATGCTCAAGAACACAGTCAGAATTAAATATATTTTAATTAATACATTGATTTGTTTATTAGCAAAATTCAGCTTATGTTAGAATCAGTCTAGCAGCTTTATTACCTCTTAGAACTTTTTCCAGAGAGGTCTTAGAGCATGATAGTTATCCTTTGATGTTTTCCTTTCCTTGGCCTAATTTTTCATTCTAATTGCTGGTAAACTATATCTTCTTTGCAGAAATGTGTTCCTTGTTAACTGTGCCATGTTACAGCTGATCCAACACCATGTGAAAGAATTGCAAAGATTCCCAGTGCCTTCAATGAGCTGTGTATCAAATTGTTCATCTTTTCTTTAGAGATATATGATCCCTTTTAGACAGAATTATTTTTCTAAACACCTGAAATAATTAAATAGATAAATCTTGAAAAATAGATTCAGGTTCATCTCATTGTCATGACACTTCCACCATTCAGGATTTCCTGTGCTCCTGGACGGGATTCCCTGTATGATTTGGAAATTTTGTTCACTCATGTGCCCCGCAGGATGGACTGGGTATCACCAATCCAATAACAGCTGTACCAGTGATGTAACAGCAGACCTTACCTTGCTGTGATGCTCTGTAAGGGCCCATGGGTCGCTGCCCCATCATGCTGTTGCCTTGGTTGCTCTGGCTCATCATGGCAATGGAGGACTGTCCCTGGTAGTGCTGGCTCCCTCCTTGTGCCGAGTTGTAGTGTGATGTTGCTGCTTGCTGGTGCATCATGGACACTACAATGTACATGGAAAACACTGTTTTCTAAAAGGATGTGGCAGTTCTCTCCCTAGTCTCTTTGGAAGCAAGTTAAAACCTCCAACTAACAGGCATCCTGATAATTCTGTGAATTTTCCACAGGGGGAGGTGTTTTCCTACTGCATTTATTTAACTCTTCTGCACTGTAATCCAGAAAGGTTATTACACAGTCAGTTCTTGCCATTTACTTCAGTCAGTTTAACAATACATCTAGCCTTGGCTATTATTAGTTAGTTTATATAGACTGTAAACCTTATTGCAGTAGGGTTAAAGAAAGAAACAAGGACTGATGCTTGTTACTTTCTACATCCTCACTATATAATTGCTGCTTTTCTTTTCTAATAAACTCTTTCTTCTGCATCCACCTTCTTATATATCTGAAGATTATACAGTCTGAATAAACTGATATTCTAGGATTTATTTGATCCCTATATTTACTGTCAGAAAGAATCCTAAAGCATAAGACATCTCATTCAATGCTCAGTAGCAAGTTTTTTTTTTTATTTAGAGTCATTTAATTTAGATTAAGAGATTAATTGGGTTGTCTGCTAGTTTCTCTATGTCCTGCAAGCAGTGGGAAGTATCAATAAAATAACAAAATGAGGTAGTAAAGTACAAACAGTAAATGTGTTATACTCTTTGGCAGGCTCTTTCAGCTTGGAAAAGGTGCTTCTCAGAATCCTCAGATCCCTGGATTTGCTGCCAGGGGTATCATATAGTACTGCTGCACCTCTGTCTGACCCTCTTTTCCCCAGCTCATAACTAACCATGGTAAGTCAGTCTAAGTTAAAGCAAGTCTGAAACTGTTCTGACTTACACTGGCTCCTGACACCTTGAAATTCAGAGATGTCTTAAAGCTGGCTTTTCCTCTGGTAGGTTTGTTGCTGTCTACAGAAAATATTTACAGAACAAATTCATGTGGTGGGAAACCTCTGAGGTCACTGAAAAGTCAAGCTGGCCCAGAAGGAGGACGAGGGAGTTTACCTGGGTTAGACTGCATGTTGATGTTTGTTCGAGAGACATAATTGCCTATTGACCCCTGGCCTTGCATTGGCACGTTCTGAGAGGCAGGCACTGTGTGGCTGTAACCAGGGCCAGTCCCATGACTGCTGACAGTCATACTCAGAGAGGTCGTGGGCATAGTGTTCTGGCCTGACTGCTGCATAGACACGTGATTAGGACCTAGAAAAATTAGAGAGAGCGACAAGAAAATCTGTGCTATTATTGGCAACGTACAGTGAGCGCTAAAGCCCTCACAGCCTTTCTGAAATACTTTATGACAAGGCAAAACCCCCCACCCAAATCCTCATTACTAAAATTTCCTGTTATCTACAGAGAAATTAAAACTGCTTACTCCACAGTTTGAGTGATTCTCTCTTCCTGGCAGCCAAATCAAGGCTGTACAAGATTGCAGAGAGAAAGCACAAAACCAGCAGCAATGCCCTACAACCAGCTCCTCGCAGGCAGCAGAATTAACAAATGTCAGTACTTTCAGGCACTTCAGAACACACATGGACTCTGGAAACATCCATGTGTTGACATGTGTGCAGGGAATTACCTAGCTACTGTCCTGCAGAGGTGATTCCTGTCAAGGCTTGAATGAGGCCAATAAAGAATAAAATGTAGTAGCTTCTATGGCTTCTTCCCTCCTTTACAATGCTGGACTGTTCATTACAGTCTTCTATCTCTATTGCCATTAAATGAGAAGTTTTCACAAGTACTACAATCCACATACTTGTTTCAAAAAACCACTGTCAAGCAAAGGTGTGAGTGTCCTTCTCTCAGAGCAGGAACGTGCCACCACTGCTGCTGTTACTCAGGCTACTCAAAGAGGTAATTTACTGCTTTCTCAGTCACACCTTTGATTTGAAGTGTAGCTACATCCTCAGTCAGGTTTCCAGTGCACTGATACTGCTCATGATAAAATACCTTGCACTACCCTGAGACCCCACAGCTCAGGTTTAGAACCAGGCTGGAGCAACCTGAGGGAACTGGACATGTCTGGCCTGTCCTGTGGGTAATTCCAGTCTTTGGGATTGCCAGTCTGATTCTTTCAATCAGCACTAAATTACTACAAAGACCTGGAGCGTGGGGGGCAAATCAGAGAAAACAGCAACAGCAACACTGAAAATGGCAATTCTTAATAGCACATCACAATGTTTTGACTGACTTACTATAATTCTTGTAGTAGGTATTAAATCATTCAAAAAGAAGGCCCTGAAAAATTTAGTAAGTTCACTTTATAAGTTGTAGCTGTTTAAAGCAGGTACCTCATCCATTACTTTAAAAGGTACCATCAGCTTGACCACAAATGGATTTTTAAAAACTCAGAAGCAATTTCATGGATTGCATGTGCTCTGGAGCACCCCTGCCAAGGTCTGTGATTTTACAATCAGATATTTCTATTTATAGGAACTGGTTTTGCTCTCTGTCACTCTATGAAAGACCCTCAGAGACAAGAACTGACTAGGTGACTATGAACTACAAAATAAATAGCTTATTCATAATACAAAATGCAGAGATTAAAAAATGTTTTTCAATTAGTTTAGTTGCATGAACAAAAACAGACAAATTATATTATCTTATTAATAGGAAATGTCTGTGCAAAGTCTTGGGCTATGCAGTACAATCTCTGCAGGCTTCTGTGAGGACAAAGGCTGGTGCAACCCCAAATGATTTGTAAGAAGGCCCATACCCTGGAAGCTCTGCAATTTAAAGGCTTGCTTGTGTGGTTACCCATGCAAGCAATTCTGTTTTACCCTGGCCAAGCCCACCACTTTCAAGACAAAAATGCTACAATACATAATTTTTCTTAATAAAAACTTGGATGCATCTTGGTGATTCTCATTATGCATTTTTAAAAAATAATGTTTTTAATTTCCTCTACAGAAATACAAAGCACACTGGAGTCCTTGCAGAAGCCAACATCATTACTGCCTGTAGCCATTTTGTGGTGATTTCAGCATGTGCCTGAAATCCCCATATGCCTGAAAGGTGAGTTAGGAGAGGTCTTTTCCAGCTCTCTAAGTATATTCTGCATTAATGATTTTGTTGCCAAGCAACAGCAAAGCAGCACAAAGGGGACCAAAGCTCACCATTGCTAATCTGACTCTGCATGAGGGAGGAAGGAGGAAGGCCCGTCCCAATGGCATCGCTGAGATTGCTCTGGGAGTGGAGGGATTGGTTGGATGCGCTCTGACTCATCCCTCCGGGGCCCAAGTTTATATTTTGCGTCGGTGGCTGCAAACAACAAGGAGGAGAAGCAAATTTCTGGTTAGGTTTTTAATTAGAAAAAGAATAGCCCCCAAACTGGTCTGACTATGACTATGACTGCCTCAGCTAAATATGTTTCCTTCACTTTCTGTGTAAACCTTTCTTCATTTGCCTCCTCCGTGTGAGTGACATTGAGCACGACACAGAGCAGCTGACAGGCAGCACAGGGAAGGTCTTAAAACTGTGCTTGTCACAGATTCTGGCTGCTGTGCCCGTCCTTCCCTACTTCCATGGATCTCAGAACACAACCACTGCAGGGAATGCATTAGCAAAGACAACACAGAAGTGTGTTGACAGATTGACCTTTGCCGAGCTGTGCTGTAGTTTGTGTTACGTGTGACACCTCCCAAATCAATCCACTGAGCAAGAATAACACAATGTTTAATGACAAACCAATGCCCAAGTGCTGAGTTAGACTTTTGACATAAAATACTGGCATTATTTTTCCCCAAGTAAAAATAAAATAAGAATAGATGAAGAATAATGAATCTGGAAATCTAGAGCTGTTCAGATCTGTACCCCTACATCATTTACTGTACTCTCTATACTGTACTGTGTAGAGTACTCTTACCTATGGAGACAGATTAACACAAATGTCCCAAAGAATGTGTTTTAAACACAGTAAAATTAACTTTTGATTTGCTTGGTGGCCTCCTTGCACACTTCAAAGCTTTCAGCTGGAAAAATACTGATAAATGGCTCATTGATAGTGGTCAGTGACAGAATCAAAGAACATTTCCCTCTGGCACAACTAATGCATCTGATAGTGGACTGGTACTTACAGCAGGAAGCAAGGACTGCATATTCTGGTTAGAGTCTGCTATTGTTGCCAAGTAAACCAGGTTTCTGTGCAAGATTTGTTGGTACCTATAGAACAAGGAGTAAAGCTTATTTGGAGAGGGTTAGCAATACAGAAAATCCCAAACCATTCCCTCCTTTTTTTCTTTTCCCTATTTATAAATGGTTAGTTGAATTACATTAGCCCATTTCTGATCTGTCCTACTAAATAGCAGTAGTAATGACCTGTATCTGTGCTGTCATGTTTCCCATCAAGGATCAGTGTGTTCACCACCTCTTTTACAAAAGGATAAACTTGGGGGAAGGGAGAGGTAAAATACACTCTGCTTTGAAAGCACTTTGAACTGTGGAGCTGGAGCTCAGTATTTGAGGACTGACACCCAGATTGCCCTAACAATCTACTACTTTTCCTTCCTCTGTCTAACAAGGATCCTAATAGTAATGAAATTCCAGAACTCCAAAAACCAAAGCCTGTCTTCCCTGCCAGCAAGCTGAGAAGAACAGATTTTTTTCAAGAGTGCTCTAACTGGAGTGTTTAGTCAAGTAAGCACCACCACCAGAGCCATTTGTGTTTCTTCACAGTTCTCAATGAACTGGAAAAGCTCATAATAAAGAACAGGAAGGTTTCCAAAGCAAACTGACAGCTGTGCCACTGAGCAAAGGGAAGAGTCAGACTTCTGGAAACAGGGAGGGTGCCAAGAAGGCAGGAGAAAAGGCTTTTTTAGTATTTTCTTCTGATACGGAGAAAATACCTGGGAAAGTGGTAAAATAGAGCAATTGGTCCAATAACCATATTTATTTATAATTATTTTTATAAATGGTCTGTTCAAATATTGTCAATACTAAATACGCAAACACTTAAGAAATAACACCTCAAGAACAACATACATCTTGTAATACAAGTGAATCTGAAAGAATAACCTAACTCTTTTCTCAGTGATCAGAACTGTTCACAGTACCCTTCTTGAAAACACACACCAAACATTTCTAACGAACTCCCAAACTTGTAATACTCACTGAGTACATTCTGCAGTTTTCCCCTTGCTCTGATAATCCATAATACACTGTATTAGGTGGTGATTTTCATCTAGCATCTGCATAAAAGAAATACAATTGAAACATGTTACTACAGGAACTATGTAAAGATCCTGTGTTTTTGTGATCCTCCACCCTCCTTGGCATTGGATAGTGTTTTGTGCAGTTTTGTTGCCTTGGGATATAATAAAGTACCTACACGTGACTTTATTGAGCCACAAGATTCTGCTTTCAGATCATTCATTTATGAAGTTACTTTTAAAGCAGTTAATTGAAATAACCAGCACAGAAGAATTAATGGACTTACCTTTTTTGTTCCTTCAGTGGCAGACAAATTTTGATGCTGAAGAAGGAAAACTCTTTCTATGAAACACCTCTGCCTCATTCTAAAATATCACTCAACCCTCCCAAAACATCAGATTTTACTGATATACTTATTTTTAAATAAGAAATAAACTTTCAAACAATTAAACCTACAAGTTTTCCCCTCCAGGACTAGCATGGCCAACTGCTGAACTTCATGCAATATAAAATTTGCATTGCTGGAGCTACTGAAACCACATTTAAGAGAATTACATCCCAATATGTCCTTTGGGATAGTTCAATTCTGATACAGGGAGGACTTAAAATGAAAATACAGAGTAATTATACATCATATATACATTTCACAGTATATATATATATATATATTTTGGCCCTGCCCATGGCAGGGGGTTGAAACAATATGATCTTTAAGGTCCCTTCCAACCCAAGCTTTTTTGTGATTCCATGATCAGTTAATTAATGTGTATGAACACTGACCTTTATTTAATGAACCCATGATACATTTAAAAGCTTAAAATATCCTTTGATTAGTTTTAAAATTTCAAATAGTTTGTCTCTTCCCCCCAGAGTTCCTGTGAATGTGACAAGCTTTCTGCAGGTGAATGAATAAAAAATAACATTAGCATTTAAAAAAATTGGATTTGCCTCTGGCAAAAGCTCACTACATAATAGAGTTTGTAGCTACCACTGCTATGAAGCACTTGCAAGATTGGGCCTTTGAACCACTGTGTCATCAGGACAGCAGGAAAACTCCTGAGGAAAGAACCATTACACAGAAGACATTGAAGTTTTCTGTCCTGCAAATGTTATTTGATGAACTGTTTTAGAGGATCACCATCACTGCTCTATTGCCAAAAGCTCTGACTTCTTCTATTTTAGGAACAGTTGATACTGGAATAAGAACAGCTTTGAAAGACTATCAAAACTGAGTTAATAAATAAAAATAAGCTGCTTATATAACATGAATACAAATAAGAATAATCTTTTCCATTTAAATTGGTATGTGTTCTAAAAAGCTCACTTTGATGAGGACTTTTGGAGCTCCTGCTCAAAAATGAGGGAGCATTTGGTCCTGCTCTCTACACCCCATTTCCATCCTTGACAATAAATCCCATCCAGTTCCTCTGCCTGCAAGTGTCTTCCTCAGCAATGCCACTTGTCAAAGAGAAAATCACTGCCAACAGCCCAGCACTGATGAACAGCCCTGAAAGAACCTGCCATCAAATGTACCTGAGATGGGAAAGGGTTTTGCTCATTACTTGCAAAGACAGAACTTCCATAATGCTTCTGAATATGAAAAAGGGAAAGGGTTTGAAAATCAAACTGAAGATACTTCATCTGCCCTTTGTCTGTGACAGCCATGGGTTTAGGTATAAACTATCTCAATTATAAAATAATTCCATCTGATCTGAAGGTGAGAGAAAAACTTCTCCACTGGGTCTGAAATAGTTCAGTATTTAAAATGAATTGGTTCAGAATACCACGTGAGCTCCCCAAAATGGGATGTTTCCAAACAGTCTCCTGAGATGCAAGTCATCCCTTCAGTCCCTCTCGTGGCAGTTTGTTCTGCCTTGATCTCTGCTCTGTCACAGGCTCCCTTGGAGGGTTTTCTTTCCCCTAGAAGCCATAAATTGGCACCAGCTCACGGCTTGGCTGCACAGCCCCTGGTGATGGGTCAATTGCTGTGTTTGCAGCGGCACTTCTGCGCTGGTCACTCGTCACAGAGGGACCACACACAGCTCACACCTGGCTGCCACCACCGCACACCTGAGGGCAGGCACACAAATGACAAAGAGCAGCCACAGTACGAGCATGCACGTTCCTTTATTGGCATTGCCAGCCCCTGCCCGTCACCTTGAGCTGTGTGTGCAGCCCCTGGTGCCAAGCCTGGGCAAGAGGAGACAATAACTTCCCAACTCGGCACCTTCTGCTTCAGCTCCACGCGGGGATCTCCCCTCCAGAGGGAACATCTCAGAGCCTTTGTCTGCCACTAAACACCAATAAACACATCACAAATAATCATAATAATAGTATATGAAAAATACCAGTGGCTGGTGCTCCCTCTATCTTCTGAGAGATTAAAATTCTGCATCCAGATACAAAAGAAAACCCTTGCAAATTCAGCATTCTATTTTAATTCTTTTTTTTTTAATTAGGTTGGGTTCTTTGGGGGGCCAGAAGCTGACACACCGTCACGAATTAATGTCATATTTGTGGGTTTTACTGCCGTTTCCCCATGCAGCGTTTCCCCTCGGCAGCAGCAGCAGGGATCAGGTGCCATCCCGGCTTCATTCCCTGCCTCCTTCCCTCGCTCTCTTTGCAGCGATCTGAACACCTTTGCTTTGTTCCACCTCCTCCTCCTCCTCCTCCTTCCCCCACCTCTCTCTCCAGCTGTCCATCTCTGCAGCCCTCGCAAATTCACCACTTCTCCTGATCGCCCCAGAAATCCAGCCCGGGGCTGCGGGAGCGTGGACGGAATAAACGCCTAAACCCGTCTGTATAAAAGCATGCTCTTTTACCTTCTGGATAGTTTGCTGGGTGACCTCCCCTTTGCCTCTTGGGCGAGCAGAAGCAAAGGCAACCGACATGGTGGGGTTTTTTTATGTGCCTATAATATATCGGTGCCAGGCTCTAATAATATTGTTATTACCCGGCTGCTATTGCCGTGCGAGGATTCTCCGCAGTGCTCGGCCAGGGGGGCGGCCGCACATGGTACGATCTGCGCCGCGCCAACACCCGCGGGCGGGCGGCGGCCCGGCCCGGCCCCGCACGGCCGGCGGGGCCCCGGGGCGGTGGTGG